>CAXHSM010000645.1:0-31000 GCA_964019185.1 Maratus speculifer
TAAATTATTAAAATATTATGTATGTAAACTATTAATAAAAAGCAGTGCATCTCAAAAATAAAATTTAAATGCATATTTAAATACTTTAATATATAGTAATGCTGCATTACGTAACTGTACTAATTGATTATCCCGTAGACCCATTTCATCAAATTATATAAATCGACAAACTACTTATATTTTATACAAATTGGCATAATTTTTATTTTAAATAACGAAAAAATAGATAAATTAGTGAAAAACTAATAAAAATACTAATTAAATGCCGAATTAAAAAGCGCTTGATGATGTAACACTAGTAACATGTTTAATGTCAGGTGAATACAATATTTACGATAAGCTATTTTTGTCATTTAATCTTATAGATTGGCGATAGTTTTTTGGTGGATGGAATAATCAAGTAGTAAAAGAAAGATCCTTATAACGCCAAAAATAATAATTATATTAATTAAAAATTTACTGCGTCAGATTAAGCGTCTCATATCCAATTGAAATATACCTTTGAATTGAAATTTGAATCAAATACAGGGTCATGAAAAACCGAAGAGTGTGGAAAATAGGTTTACAAATATCTCGGCAACTAGTAACCAGTTTAATTTCGTTCTGTATGCAAAATTTATATTTTCTTATTTTCTTTTTAAATTCACTTCTTAAAATAAAAAAATCGAAATTTTTTGCATAACTTTCATTGTAACGAATATTTCGAGATTCCGAAAAAAGATAATTCCGGATAATCGTATTTACTGATATTCAATAGGCTTTTTTCCATACATGCACACCAAATTTCAAGTGCCTATCTCAATTTTTTCGGCCCCACCAGTGGCCGCAAGGTTCTGACTTCCAAACTGGTAGACGGTAGGTGCTAAGTTCGAACCCGATCGCGACCGTCGGCCTAACCGTTCAGAGTTTTCCGTGGTTTTCTTCAAACCTTACGTAAATACGGGTTAAGTTCCCTTAGAAAGACCCCCCCACGGAGGGCGTCCCACCCCTTAGGGGCCTATATCCCACAGTGTAGATAATTGGTCGACATAAATACAAACAAAGAAACAATTTTTTCGAGAGATAAATCGTTTAGAGAGACACATACACAGACAAAGAGACACACAGACAAACGGACGGCAATTTTTTTTTTCTAAAAACATTTTTTTCAGAGTGTCCAATGTCTGAAGCGTGTAAATCGCCATTTTTTTTTCGATTTTCATAACGATTGCATGACTTACCCTATACTACGTATAATGGGTATAACACATGTTTCATGAAAAGCTGAATGATGGCGTTTTAGTTCAATGCACCATAGATCGCGGTACTTTGGAATATCATTTTTAATTGTTTTGAAAATATGTGAAAATCTTCCTTGCATCTTTTTAACAATTAGAAATAATGCCATGAGAACTTTTTAATACTTTTTTAACCGTTTACGTAAACAATAAAAAAAAAATATTTAAAAATATCATTTTTTTTTTTTACTCCATTAAAAAAGTTCTATATTAAAACTTTTCATTTATTGGTATTTTGTCACACAAACAAATACATAAAAAATATAAAAGTCAAACACACTAAAAAGTAGCTTTTTTTTTTTTTTTTTTTTTTTTTTTCTTGAAAGCATTTTTGATTACATTTTTTCTCTTTCATCGTTAACCATCACTTGAAAATCAAATTCCAATCTCTGATACTTTCCTATGTAAACCGAGACTGATGGAAAGTCTGATAACAACGCGATCAGTTCCTGGTTTGATTCAGTTGCTGTTTGAACCGTGCCGTCTTCTATCTGCTCTGTAGTAACTTAATTACATCTTAGAGGGATGCTCATATATGTAAGTAAAATGCTTTCTACATAATATTTTATGCAATTTCAAGGTTGACTGACAATCATCTAGACCACTTTTCTGATTTTTTTTCTTTTTTTAGGTGTGTTTGTAATTATATTAATACGTGGCCTTTATATACTTTTTTTAAAATTTAGTTCTACGGATGTAAAGCTACATCAATGTATATGCTTACTAAAATTTTATCTGTGCACTGTATATAAAAAAGCTATTAAATCTACAGAACTTGTTTTTGTAAGGCAGCAAAAATCTGTGTACTTACTAAAATTTAATTTATAACCCGAGGATAATTACAAGAAATTTTTGTTGCAATTACATAAGTTCCGAGTATCCCAGTTACCTAAAAAAATTTTAGTACCTTACAGATTCTTTGTTTTACATTGCAAATCTGTATCTGTTATATGAATTTCTTTTGTTGCCGTTACATAAAAGTTCTTAGGCATTCCTGTTACCTAGAAAATTCTTAATAATTTTATAGTTTTTTTTCTTTTTTTTTTTTAGAGTGTAATAGTCGTCTAGTCCGTCCGTCTATCTGTCCCACTGTCTGTACATAACAATTCAAAAAATACCCAGCCGCATGGTTTGAAATTTAATGTATATGACCGTTTCAGAATTTGGTTGAGTCATTTCCAAGTTTATGAACATCGTATCAAAACTGTAAAAGATATTAACAAAAGTCTTTTTCATTCAATTAAATCATATTATTCGTTACCAATTAAATGAAATCCAATGATAGGTAATGATTCCAGGTTGCCATGGTGATTATGTCTGATTTAAGATTTGAGTCATATATATACCGCATTACTGAATTTAATGTATAAAATCGTAATAAATTTTGTTTTCATCCAATTTTTCATAAAAGTACAGCAAATATTGCATCAATATCTGAATATTTATAAAACTACTTATAATACGGCCGTAAGTCATTTACTATTACTGACTTGTCTTTTAGATACTAATAAAAATTTTGAAATATTATAAAGGATTAGCTATTAATGATAAATTAATACTTAATTCATTGGATTATTTACAAATATTCAACTGATCTTAGTCAAACAAAACCGAAACCAGCCATTGAATTTCTTAGCAGAAACTAGCTCGACCTAAAAATTCCCTGAATCATCAAAGAGGAATAAAATTAAACCTGTTTACAAGAAGATCGCCACTGGTTTTTTAATTATGATTCAGTCTTCCGTAACCTTTTTAATGTCGATCAAATTAGCATGTTTTTACAGTTTGCTGTGGCTGAACTGGGGGTTAACGAGCGTAGCTCGTGGGGCAAGGGGGGGGGGGGTGAGCCCTTTACTGCAACAAAACAGAGAAAGTGGTTTTAGAAATAGTTAAATAGTTAAAATAATAAAGTTATTTCATATAAAATTGACTCAAGTATTCGAAAGTAAATTTTTCGTTAGCTGGCAGTTAGATTAACTTTATTTTCAAATTACCCAAAATGATTATTATTATTATTGCTGTTGTTGTTATTGTTATTGTTATTGTCAGTGTTGTTATTACTTTTACTATTGCTGTTTTTATTATTATTTGAATAGTGTTATTATCATTATTATTTTACTCAAATAAAGTAATAAAAGTTATAGAGTATGAATAAAAAAGACTATATATCTCTACTAAAAAGAAAAAAAGTAACTAATGCTTCTGATGCGACGGTAATTAAATTTATTGTAACTGGAGATTCCCTTCGGCTAATGAAAATATACGTATATGTATAAATAAAAAAATAAAAGAAATAAAAAAAACATTGCATATAAAAACATAAAAACTAGTAGCTTTATAGATAAATGTAATACGCTGAAACAGTCGATTTTTAAATAATAGGCTATTTAAAGCACTATTTAATGTAGATATGGGTCAGAATATTTCAATTTAAAAAGTTTTATATGATCATAAACTATTCATAAAGAATTTAATCATCTTTTGTAGGCACATTTTTGATTATATTATAAATGTGCAATATGAAATATTTTTTTTATTTGTTTTTCTTAAGTTTTTTGTCATATTTTTATTCAAAATTTTCTTTTCTGAATAGAGATAAATTTCATAGTTTGAAGCAGTCAGTTTTTGTCAACTGTTGCCAAATTTTAAAAAGTCCTAATATTGGAATTTTCAAATACTTTTCAACTGAAAAGCTATTTATACGTAAATCTTTAGAAGCAATTAAAAAGTTAATGAAACTATTACTCTCTAAAAGCATTTAATTGTGAAATTTACGCCATATATAAAAGTTCTAATTTTTCTTATTCCTCTTTAAATGGTTTCCTTATATCATCATTTTAAAATTCCTAGAAGAAACAACTTTTATCTAAATCTTTTATGCAAGGTGATTTTGATATATTTAATTGATTTTATCTAATTAAGCATGAGAACAGCCATAAGCTGTGGCGACAGTGGTTGATTCGGCGATATGAATTAAAAAATTATTCAGCCCACAGAGAAATAAATAGCCACCTGATTGCAGAATATCGAAAATAGTCGTTTTAATATTATTCAATATTCTGCAATCTTTTTAAAACAAAGCTTATTTTTAGAGACAGCGATATCGCTCCCCTATTATATAAAAATGATATGCTTTTAATATAAATGAAATAATATACTTTTAATAGTATATTTTCGATTTAAACAAGCTCTGATCAAATCTGACGGTATGGCTTAATGTCGGATAATTACTTTTGGCATTTATTGTTTCAGAATAATTAAGCAAGGTAATAGATAATTAACTAATTAAAGCATTTTGCGAATGATGCACGCCATTAGGCAATCAGAATACGAATATCGCTGTAAAGCAGCGCCGTAGCTAAGGGATTGCTAGGGGCGGATCCCCCCCTAAACATTTTGAACTTCCCCTGGAAAAGATTTAAAGGTCGCTAAAGGAATTTATGTTCCGAAAATCTAATTGAAACTCTGTTCAAAAATCTAATTTAGTTTTGAGGCCCTTTCACAGTTTTGGAGAAATACTAAATTGTAGCCAAAATAAGTGTTTCAACACTCGACATCCTATTTGCACACACGAAGCTAACATAATGTTTAATATTGCACTAGTTATACACTCGAATTTTTCATCGTCATATTCTTTTCTTAGCATGGAATATAGTTATTACAACAGTTTAATAAGAAACGTAATACCTACAGTGTCAATATGCACAAATTTATCTTCCTGTGTCAGAGAGAGAAAATATGAACCCCCCCCCCCCCCCCAACCTCACCCTACCCTACATTTTCTTGAGCCCTCACTATTATTCACTTCTAACTACGGCCCTCCTTTAAGCTATATGAAATTTTATTCTCAAATATTGTAATGTTTTATAATGTAGACGTATTTAGGGAAAACTTCTGACATCATCTGGTGCTCTTTATCTCTACTATTGTTTTTTTTTTCTAAAACTTCCGAATAGAACAGGTTTTGATCATTGTAATTTTAGATCTAGCTACAAACGAGTAATTGTTTCACGCAATCATTCACTGGAAGTTCTTCTGATGTTACAGCAAATGTTTATTTTATGCGGAAAATTATATAATCATTGGATATTTTGCGATTTCTAGATTTTTTTCATTTTGTTTGTTTTTTAGCGAAAATGTATAATGAATGGTTATTACACAAAATGGACTTTTTCATTTCGGACATTGAATGGTAAAATAAAATTAGTGTTATCGTTATACTATATGGATATTGCTAGTAGAATTTCAACAATATATTCATGTAGAAATACTTTTTCCTAAACGAAAATGTGTTTTAATGCCATATCAATATTCTTTTCTAAATCGTAACTTTATAAGGATAATTAATCTTACGAAAACAATCGAAAAGCATTATCGTTGTTCAGACGATGCAGGTACCAACTTAACAGTAAGTATTTTATTTATTTTTTCAAAAAAATTAATACAATTATGTATCAACTACTGCAGTAAAAAAATAAGTAAAATTTTTAATAATATTTGTGTTAATAAATTAGAAGAAATAAATTAGTAAAAGCATGTTTCGTGTACATATATATTATCATTGAATTCTATAAAATTAAATTTCACGATACTTGAAAGCAAAATTCAAATTATTGCAGTAAAATGTGTCTTCAAAGATCTAAATAGTGCACTTTGATAGCTTGATATTTTTCTTTTATTTTTGCTTTAAAATGCAAAACAAATATTTCTCAGAAAAAATTGTCAAAATGGACTAATACTAGATTAGAAAATATCAAGTATAAAAATATTTGGTACATTCAAGAAATCAATATTAAGCATAATATTAAGAGTATAAAAATATTACAATTTTAATTTACTGAAAATGTTTAGTATTATAAAAAGTCTTAAAAATAAATATCTTATTATTTTATATTATACAGTGTTGTTTTTGTTACTTACTTCTTGGTAAAAGATTTCCCCAAAAAGCTTAAATGCATCTTGAAATCTCTATACCTTGATGTTAATTTTCAACAAAATTAATTTTAATTTAAAAATAATGTCAAAGAAATCTATAATCCTTATCGTTCTTACTTTGCAGCGATCTTCTACGTCTACAAATTGGTGCAAATTAATTACTATCATTACAGAAATGCCATTAAAAATTGCAAAAAAGTGAATATATTAAAAACTAATTAAAACTTAAAATTTTAATATTATTTTTGATAATTTTGGATCAAATAATAACTGGCGCTGATTTGATCGGTCAGCGTACCATATTCTAGGAAGAGTAGCTGTGAAATATCATTTTTTAATATAAAAAAATGAATAAGTTTTCATTTCGTTATGAAAAATTAGACAGTGACAGGTGCTAAACTTTTTACATTGTTTTAAATGCAAATGGGTTATTTCATAATGGAGATACAGGAAAGAGTAGTCGATATAATTTTATAGTGGTATAATTTTCATATTTATCTCATGTCAAAAGAGTAAAATATACTGTAATGCTACCATAATAAATGAAATGTTGTTACAATAAGTTTTCACACACCTCATCTATAGAAATTAAGATATCTGTATGTCTGGCTATAAGCATTTCTTTAAAATGAAGACTATGATTTTATAGATTTTCATTAAGCTATTAGATAACCGTACTAAATTCGGAAATCTTTAAGTTTGATATTTTTAAAATCAGTAGAATCAACTCGAATGTTGAATGTGTGTCAGGGAGTTAAATAATTTTACAACTTACACTTATTACAATATTTTAATTACTATCCCCAATAAGTTTAAAATACTGAAGCAGTGCTGTTTTCAAGTTGAGTACACAGGGCAGGAGCTCCATTTTATTCGTTCATGGAACTAATAAAATTTACTATCTCTTCTCTGTGATGTTCATTCCAAAGTCTTGTTTATTATGTTATTACAAACTTGATTAATGGCTAAATCTTTTTTTAAATATTCAAGGGTTGTCACTTATTATTTTGCGACGTTCACTTGTTAACAATTTCTCATCTTAGCGAATTGAAAAATCTTTTACCTCGTGTAATTCAAAGAAACGTTACAGAAAATTAGACAGTTTTTTCAATGCAATGATCCGATTAAGTCTTCATTTTTTTACTTAAAAATTTATTTTTTATCTGCAATAATTTGTTTTTCTGTTTGCGACATAAAAAAATCTGTATTCAAAAATTTTTGGGTTTTTGGCACAATAATTTTGTGGTTAGGGAGTTGTGTTACCATGTTTCAATCAGAGCCACGGTAAAAAAAAAAAAAAACAACAAAAAAAAAAACAAAAAAAAAACAGACCTAGACATTGTAGGCCAGGAAATTTAAGGGATTGTCGAGCCGCAAGTTTAGTTTTACCTTAGCATCTTAAGATCAAGTATATGGATTCATTGTTTAAATTTGGAAATTAGTAGATCTATACAATATGATTAAAACTACTTCATTAATTTTCGAATTATGATTGGTCTAACGCAGACCCCCCTCAGCAGTGCGCACTTATTATTAACACATATCAATTATTAATTCATCAATGGTTTATCGGAGTTATACTATTTTCTCAATAATCATTTAAAAAGGCTTATATAATATATATATTTACTGTTTATATTATATATAGTAATATATATATGTGTGTACTGTACTTATAATATTTAATACTAACAATAATAAGTTAGTATGACACATGATAAAATTTTGCGAACATAAAACACAGAGAATAATGTCATTTTCAAAACTGAATAAATGGATGTTTTCATTTTGTTATGAAAATTTTTGTTTGGAACAAGGTGACCCAATGCTTCCAATTCTGAAGTACTCTAAAAATTCAGTTTCAAAAGAAAATACTTTTTATTCGTTAAACGTAGTAAATTTTACCAGGGTAGTTGAATTTATTCATACTATTTCATTTGTTATGATTTTGAAATGAAACGCTTCTTTCAGTAATAATTTGAAACATGAAATATGGTGAACTACATTTTTATCGTGTTCGTGGAAGAACACTTAAAAGCCGTCCTAATATAATCACGAAAGCGTAAATTTTATTTTTCTGCCTTTGAAAATGATTCGTAAAGGAAATACCATTTACTCGTGTATAAGGCGATCTTTTTTTTTCAAAAAATTAGGGCAAAACTCCTAGGTGCGCCTTATACACGGAATAACTTTTTACTGTTGGAAGCAGTCGAACTATATACATTTGAAAAAAAAAATTATTCAAAGGAGATATTAAAACTCGAAAAATGTTACTTAATTGAAGTATTACTGCATATTCATTTCACTCCTTGCAGTTTTTTTATACAACAGAGCTAGTGACATTATCTAAACGCTAATTAGCAATTCTCTTTATCGTCACTCATTCCTATTTCCCATCTCTTACAACCCGAAGTTTAAAAATGCATTTTCGTCTTGTTTTTTGGTCTGGTGTAATGTTTGTTTCGACTTTTTTTTTACTGAAATTCATTTGGTCATTCTTCATTAGCGTATCAAATTTATGGTGCGCGTTATACACGAGATTTAAAGAAAACGCCATTTTTACTTGTAAAGTAGGGGTGCGCCTTATACACGAGTTAGTACGATACTTACGGTAGAGGTGGGAATGGACAACCATCAACAATATACAAATACAAACATTATGTATAATCGTGAATAAACATCACGAATAAAGCGTCATGTGTTCATATTTGAGTATGCCCATGTTTTCAGAAATGAGTATGTACCCTGTCTCAAATTCGAGTAATTTTGGCCTTTTTGACTGTGTGACATATTCATATTTGAATATATATATATATTTTTTTACTCAGTTTAGAAAACATCGTTTTTAGAGTGAAGTAACAAAATTCGTATATATATATATATACTTTTACAAAAAAAAATTAAAGTAATTCAGATGTTATCATAACAATAATTCGTTGAAACCAGTATTTATACTGCCTTTATGTATAATCAACATGAAAAATGAAATCCTATTAAAATCATTTGAAGTTTGAAGTGATATAGAAAGCAGATTACCAAAATTATGAAAAGCATATGGACAAATAGACAGTAGAAGGCTTTTTTATTAAACTACTCATCAGGGGTGCATAGTTTAATACAAAAGCAAAACATCCAACCAGTTTCTGTGATAGGTCGTGCTATAAGCTAAGAAATTCGACATATAATGCGTCCGACTGGCTGGTTTTTATTTACCATTTCAAAATAAGAAAAAGAGAATTTAATTGAAATAACAATACTGAATAATAGCTACAATAAAATACACCAAACATATCCCTTGTAAAAAGCAATAATGCAAGTGAACTAGATCAAGCACATACTACGGCACATTAAAATCAACATGCGACGCAGTATAATGTTAAAAGTTTATAGCTAAGCACAACAGAGATAGATGATAATATTAAAACAATAACAATAATTATTATAATTATTATAATAAAAATTAGTAGGTCATACATTATATTATACCACTCATTCTATAATTAAAATCGATAATTGTTACTGATAAAGTTATTACTATTTAGAACAATTATCAATAATACTGTTTCAGTTTTTAACTGAAAGAAAAATTTACTGTTACCTGAAATACACAAAAAACCACCTGTAGTGCTGCTATGTATAATAAAAATAGAAGAAGAAAATTAAATTGAAAATATGTATTTGTACAGTAATTATTATCAAGGACGTTTAAATTATTAAACATTCTAAAATGGCTGTTATTACCAGATTTTTTACAATGACAATTTATAACTGGATCAGCTGAACTGTTAATACGACATGATTGATGATACGGCTAATTGCATACAATTATTCTCCAATACTATCTTCAAATTCCGCACCCCCTTTCTCTGTATTAAAACAAATGTATGTATTTCTTTATTCAATAAAATACTAACAAAATTCGATATGTAGATTGTTTATTTATTCTCTTATAGGAGAACGAATCAATGAAATTGCACATTTTATCTTAAATTAATGAGCATAAGACATACTAAAATTTAACCCAGCTTAAAAATGCATAATATAACTCAAAATATTATTTAAGATACGATTTTTTAAATACTTTAACGCATTAGAATCTTGTCCCTCTAAGAAAAAGTAAAACACTGTAAACGCCTCTTTTTATAGTTAATGTTATCCAAATGACGCATATCCAAATAACATTTTTTTAATGTTTGGGATAGTATATTGTTATTTAAAGAATACTTTAAAAAACTCGATCAGATCACTATGTATGAAAATTTTTAGCGTGTCTCTGTAAAGATGCTGGAAAATTCCCCGCTTATTTTTTCAGTTTGAATTTTCTGCACTCAATATCAAAAATATACATAGATTTTGTGGTAACTTTTGGGTGATGAAGATTGGTAGAGGTATTTATACAAAATAAATTCATATCACATTACCAAAAAAAAAAAAGATTAATAAAAACAAATAATTTTTTGACTTCACTATTTTTATCAAGAAGTTAAAAACCCCGCGTCTCTTAGGTTAGTTAGTTTAATCTATATAACGTATTAATTTACAGATCATCTTTCTTTATTTATATCATTGGATATGATAACTATATTAAAATAACTCAAAAATTCTTAAATCCCCTTTGTTGATTTTTTTGTAAATTTATTTCTTCGCCTTTTAAACTTTAATCATACTGTGCCGATATCAAGTAAGCTTAATCCCATAAGTCTAGATAATAAAAGTAATCAGCTAATGTTTTCTCAATTATCAAGCGGTTAAAATTAAATTCACATGCCAGTTTCAATAAATCATAGAATTCCTTGAGCATGTGGGGAGTTTTATAAATCAAAGTTTTCATCCAGATATAAAGTGCTCTTACATCTTAAGAATGAACGAGTTTACCCCTTTCTCAGTTGAGATTGACACGAACGCAATTAAGATTAGAGAAATCATGAGTGTTAATCAGCAAGAAGTAACAGTTGGAGGTCGTTAAAATATGATCATTTTTTAGATAAGCAATTATATAAATATATATTACACCAGGCAACAAGCACAAGCAGACAGACAGAGAGTGACCAAAATCAGAAGAAGCAGCACTAAATTCACATGCTCTTGAATACATTGCTATCTAAGAGCACTTGTACATTTGTTCTGTTTTCCGATATGTTTGTTTACATTCCTGAAAAACGATTCTAGAAGGAAAATAGCTTTAAATCTTTAAGAACATAAAATACATGAAGTTTCGGGATATTTGACGAATAAAAATGAACGTATATGTCTAAACTAAATTTTTTTGCGATACCAAAGTTAAGAATTAGTTTTAAAAAAGTTTATAACGCAAAAAGCGATCCGATTTTAAAACAACGAAACACATTCTTAGACACAAGAAGAGTTTCCATTAAATCAGTATTCTTAGAAAACTTAAAAAAGAAACAGAAAATAACTCAATACCCAATATCCCCATGTTATTTTTTCTAAATTCTACAACACACACTGAAAAAAGTATGGAAGTTTTGCTTTGATTCTACGAAATGCCCAAAACTAAAAATAATATACATATTTTTTAAACTAATTTTCTAAACTTAGACTTTTACAATAAATTGTTCAGATTGCGCTATAAGAGAGAAGAGTATTTATCTCTGCAGCTACAGATAATGACTTTTACTAGAACATTCTGTAATTTTTTTTAATGAATACTATGAAAGACATGTAGTAAGATATGATACTCTCACTTTCATTCGCAAATAACTATCCGATTTTAAAACAACGAAAAACATTCTTAGACACAATAAGTGTTTTCGTTAAATCAGTATTCTTAGAAAACTTTAAAAAGATAAAGGAAACAGAAAATACCTCTTCAATATCCCTATACAGTAAAACCTCCATAACGGACACTCCCGAATAGCGGACACCTCTATTTAACGGACAGTTTACCGATCCCCACTCCCAAAATCTAAATTTTTATATGTTTAACCTCTGAATAACGGACATTCCGAATAGCGGACAGTAATTTTGGGAATAAAGTAAGAAAAATTGTTTTTTAAAGAGGAAAAAAAAAGAAAAAAGCCTCTAAATTTGTCAGGACAATGTGTTCAAAATATTGGGATCACAGATAAATGTAGAGAGTGGGCCGGAAAAAATCTTTCCTCCCATGTTCAGTATTAAATTCAGGGAATGGTCCGGAGGGACATTACCTCCCGGAGCATCACAATGCCTTGCCTCCACTCCCCTCTGTAAGATTTGAGATTTTATGCTTTTAAAAAATGGCAAAATACAATGAGCAGTTACACTTTTTTTTAAGATGATTCAGAAAAATCAAAACTATTAACAGGGTTAAAATTTCTCATTGAAAAGAAATTATATGTAATCTTTAAACGCAAATGAAACTTTTAAAATACATTTTTTTCCGTAAGATAGTAATAAACAGTGTACGTGTACAAAGGTATGTACCATTTTATTTCAGCTTTATTGCTTAAAAAATTATTTTAATTTATGATTAATCATATATTAGAATTTTAGGACATATAAAAGTCACTTAATGAAACTTTAAGCATTTCTTAACATTTTTTGAATCTCAGAGATTTTCCCCAATAGCGGACACCTCCGAATAGCGGACAGTTTTCGCGCTCCCGAGGTGTCCGTTATTTGGAGGTTTTACTGTATTATTTTTTCTAAATTCTACAATACACACTGAACAAGTATGGAAGTTTTGCTTTGATTCTACGAAATGCACAAAACTGAAAATGATAAATATTTTTTATATTAATTTACTAAACTTAGACTTTCTACAGTAAGTTGTTTAGATTGCGCTATAAGAGAGAAGAGTATTTATCTCTGAAACTACAGATAATGATTTTTACCAGAACATTCTATACCTTTTTTTTAATGAATATTATGAAAGACATGTAGTAAGACATGATACTCTCACTTTCGTTCGCAAAAAAGCAGACGACCTTTAAATGACTTCCTAGAAACAATAAAGAAACACAAGATGTTGAGTGACCCTTCAAGACAGTGAGTCCAAAGTTTTCTAGCAACACATCTTCGAAAATGACTACGACTTTGGATGGCTCTTTCCTTTCAAAAAAAAAAATTTTGTTGCAATATTTACTTTTTAACACCGTCCAACAAAATTGAAAAGTGTTTATGTTTTCGATTTGTCTCTCCGTCTGTTTTCGCTCTAACTCTCGTAAATATACTCTGATCGCCATGAAATTTTTAGATGTTATTGACGTTTACTCTAGCATTTCGGTTTGTCTGTCAGGCTGCTTGGCCGCGTTCTGACTCTCTTAAATACACTCGGATTAACTTGGAAATTTTGGAAACTATTAACATTTACCTTAGCACGAACACTATTACAAATGAAGTTTCTACTATGATTATTTTATTTACAGGACGTCATTACATTATGGCCTATGGGGAAAAAATCGTTTCAAACGAATTTTATAAATTTTACCCAGTCAAACATACTCAAATTTACATGCATTTATGAAGTGCACTAAAATATGCATCCCTCATAATATGCAGTGAAAATAATAGTTATTATTCATTTACAGGACAACACAAAATAATTCCATTGCACAATAATAAAGGGGAATTGTTTGCGACAAATTTTAATTATGTTTTAAACGTTTTCATGTATAATAAAATTGCTGTACGTCACTAAGTTATTTCACGCATAATATGATGTGCATACTGCATAGTATTTACAGGGACACACAAAAGATTTTAAATAGTATATTTTATACGAAAGACTGTATATTATCGATGATTGCAGATGGACGGATGAAATACATTTTAAATTATGATATGCGCTTTTAAAATTCACTGAATGTATGCATATTGTATGGTATATATAAATGCTATAGTTGATATACAGGGTTACTCAAAAGAGCTCTTAAAGCTTACTGAATATAAACTTAAATTACTTAAAAGTGGTTTTCAATAAGCTATGCATTTTTAAGTTAAACTGCTTTCAATTTACTAAGAAATGTTTGAAAAATATAGATACAATTATATATAGGGTCACGCAAGGAATTGGTTTCATGGTCACCTATGTATGATAATTTCTGGAAATGTGATTTAAGTAGTTCTAAGTTTAAATTTTAGCAAAATACTGGCATGCAAGAAAGGTACTACGTAAACTACAGGTCTGAATAAAGCTATTCAAGTATGTTTCCATCTATTAATATAAATTGCTGAAAGAGAAATTTTTACCAGCTGGGCTTTTCTTGCTAAACTAAAATTTCCCATTATACAGTATGTATATCAACCGAGAGATCAAATATAGTGCTCTTCAAAGGAATCGGAATATGTATTTGGCTATGGTCAGTAACAATTATTTCCCTGGGTAACGAAGTTTTATTAAAAATTTCTGGAAGTTTTGGAAAGTGTTTCATGATCTTTGATTAACGCATGAATTTTCTTACCTGCTAATAAATAGTTTTAGACTAACGAAGATTCTCTCTTTCCGGTGGTCAAATTTTCAAAATAAACTTCGAACTTACGATCCTTTTTCCAAACGAAGTCCAGCTGGCTTTAATGGCTCGCAGTAAGGTTCCAAAAGTTGCCTCATTCCCCAGCTAAACGAATTTGGACTTGTACTATAAAGCTCTTTAGTCCGGCACTTTCGGCACTACACATGCGCCAAATTAGCGGTTTTGCCGTATTAACGGACGTCAATTCATTTTTTGTGTTCACCTTTTTTATGAACATGTGCAAATTGTATTAATATGTGACAATTACTGTTTTGCATTTCGTCATTCTAGCTATAATGAGAATTTGAGAAAAACATAGAATACAAAATTCAAATCTAACTGTTTAATATGTACTGTATATGTATATTACATTTTATGTGTAGTAAAAAAATAAATATGAACATTACATTAAAAAAAAGTCTGATATCACGTTGCTTCCACGATTCGGATTTCTACTTCAAAAACTCGGTCAAAAATCGCCTTTGATAATTCTTTGATAATGACAAAAATTCTTTGATACTTTCCATTGAATTACAAACTTTTTCAGTTTTTTTTTTTTTTTTTTTTTTTTTTTTTTTTTTGTCTTTTAAAGTCGTAGATTCATAGAATCAATATTGAAATCACGCGTTATACAGTTTCTGTTTCATCCTTTTCAAGAAGATAAATTATTTTTAGTTTTTCAATATAGTGAGAATCACATGCACTTATTATCACTTAAAGAAGTCGTGCTTGGCTTCGAGAACATTTTATGCTACGCAGTTATTATGCAAACGTAATCACACCAGAAAACAGGTTACCCAGTATTGAAAATTACAACCAGACATGAGAAACACTGAACAAACTAAACTAAGCACACAGTTGCTGGACCTAAGGATGATCCCAATCAAGAGAGATTCGTAGAAAAAAAAAAAAGCGGTCCAGTGTGCCAGATTATAGATTGTGCCGAACGATACAATGCGGGTGAAAGAACTTCTCCTGTATTGCCATTTTTAATATTTAGACGAAACTTTTTGTAAACGAATCTAGAATTTAGGGTTTACATACCCCATCACATAATCACACAAATACAAAATATTCGTCTTTATTAGATAAAATTTCTTTCTTTCTTTCTTTTTATAATAAATGAATCAAATTTCAAATAAAAATCTTTTGCTTAAAATTGCATACAAATTTGAAAAAATAAAGTGTTTTAAAAATATCAGTATCTCCAAGCGTAATTTGCTTTGATTTGGTTAAAGTTTCAATTCTGTTATTTATTTTATTATTTTTTGAAGTGGTGTGGGTAAGATTTATTTCTTAAAAAATATGCTTTTCTGGTTCGACACTAATTTTCGATTCATTTTCGAATGAATTGCAAATGGTTCAAAGAGATTTAAGCAAATGTTTATTATTATTATTATTATTATTATCATTAAATGCTTAAACGTTAATGAAATCATATAGTAAGTGCATAGACACATACTAACATTACTACATTTAAACAGTAACAAAAGTATTTGTTAAAATAAAATAATAAAAAAAACATGTACTAATACACCACACAACATATACAATACAACATAACAATAATACACCAGACCCGAAAAGGCTAGATTCAAAATGAGAGCTGATATTTGCGCGATCTGAGTGCGGTGACTGTTTTTCATTGATTGTCTTGTACGAGAACGGTAAATCGAGTCACTGCCCCTTCAAAAACTCTTCCTGAAAGCATATTTCTTATAAAGAATTAAGGCTTAAACTGGCAAATGTTTCACAAAATCCCTCCTTCCCTTTTGAAAATGCATACAATTTCTTTTGTGTTTTATTCATTTTTTTAAAAATTAGATTAATAAATTACATTGTAACTGTGTAAAAAAAAAGCAAATGTACGAGGAGAAAACCGAAAATAAGATTCCCCTATCGACTATGATCAGAGTTGTGTATGAAAATCAAAATAAAGAATGAGACATTAAAGATGAGATATATCTTTTTTTGTCCACATAATTACCAAGAACATTGAGACATTTGTCATACCGCTTGATAAGCTTTAAAAAGCCCTCCAGGAAAGCATCAGGGCTTTGCATACGGTCAAGCCGTTAAACGCTTCTTCCGTATGCAAAGCCCTGGGTTTTTTCTGGGGCGCTTTTTAAAACTTACCAAGTAGTATGACAAATGTCTCAATGTTCTTGGTAATTATGTGGACAAAAAAAGATATATCTCATCTTTAATGCCTCATTCTGTATTTTTACTTCCATACACAACTTTGACCACAGTCGACAGTGGAAACTGATTTTCGGATTCCCTCTCGTAAAAAGATGATTATTTCAGAAATTAATTTTTTTAAGTTATGTATTTTGAAGGAAATGGGAATTAAGTATTAGTGACTACTAGTAATAAATTCAGAGAAATAATTTTATAAGATGGCATTCTACACTCTATATTTTATATAATAAAAGATTTTTATTTTTGATAATTTAATTAAATTAATTATACATGTCTCATTTAACTTATAATACGCTTCATGTCTAAAAAAGTTAAAACCTTGAAGTAACTGATGTCAGTAACTTATATTTTAATATATTTTTTAAGTGAAATAAAATTAAAATAAGTTCATTTGTTAAGTTCATTTAACATTTAAATTAGCATTAAAACTAACAGCATACTATAATTAATACAAAAAAAATTAACATCTATAATTTCTATGTATAAAGCTGCTTCATTCTAATCTTTTTGTGATGTATACTATTGATTTCATTATTTGAATATATGCATTTTGGCCACTGCCGTAAAGTCTTAGGTTTTTAACCTTTTTGCATCCTAGATTTTCATTATTGTGTAGTTGAATTTCCTCTATTGTATCTTCAATTATTATATTTTAATATATATTATTTTGAATAATAATTTTTGTTATTATAAACTATTTCCTTTTTATGGCCAATTTTTCATTTGCTAAAATACTTTCAAATTACAAAATGTTTGACTACATAATTATTACATATACAAGCAAAACTACTCTGCTTTGCTCATATTGACCATGAGACAGGGCCGTAGCTAAGGGAGCTCTATGGGCGGCTTAGCCTCCCCCCAAAAACATTTTGAGCCCCCCTCCCCTGAAAAAGATTCCAAGGTCACTAAATGAATTTTTGTTCCAAAAATTCAAATGAAATTTTTTTTCAAAAATCTAATTTAGTATAGAGACCCTTTCACAGTTTCGCAGAATTAATAAATTGTATCTAAAATAAGTGTTTTAATACTCCCTCATCCTATTTGTACGTATGAAGCTAACATGATGCTTAATTTTGCACCATTTATACACTCAAAATTTTCATCATCATATAGTTTTCTTAGCATAAAATTATTACAACAGTTTAATAAGAAACATAGTACCTAAAATGTGAATATGCGTTAATTTATCTTTCTGCGTCAGAGAGAGAGAGAGAGAGAGAGAGAGAGCAAAAAATTATGAGCCCCCCTATATTCTCTTGAGCCCTCCACCCACTATTGTTCATTTCTATCTACGATTCTGCCATGAGGGCCTTTCTGAAGAAAATAAATAAAACTGGATGTACATTTCCAGAAGCTGCCCTTGAAGTGAAAAAGTGGGTTATGTTTAAGAAAATATTTCCTGGCCGATTTTACTAGCAATAATGATGGACGGTGAAATAACCCGACAGGGCTTTAATTGGCTCTTCTTTTTAGTACACCTTTTCTAAACTATAATATTCAAGGTAGGTTGCTACAGCATTTGTAGTACAGCGAAGATTTTGATTTGAAAATTGTAGTATTCAAAATGGAGATCTGCGGGACCCTTATCTAATTATTAGAGGGCGGTGCTAGAATTCGTCTGACGGGGTAGTGAGGGGAAGGGAGTGGGCAAGGTATCTGACGCATAGCATTTATTAGAGTGAAACTGGAGATTGATGATAGTTCTTTTCACAACTCGAGCCGATTTTGATTTTAATCTCAAGATCGTACTTAGTAAATTTTATTTTTTGAAAAGATGACCGAATCTGAAGTACATTCTTCCCAGATATGAGCCTATATTTAATTCTTTCGAAGCCGCATCGCATGAGAATTTTTTTTTCTTCCTCGGCTAATGTCGTGGTAACGTTTTTTCTTTTATTAATGAAGAAAATGAGCGATAAAACAGTTTTTTTTTTCATTTTTTCATTTTTTAAAACAAATGGTGGACTATCTTGACAAATATACTTTGACAAAATGCTGTGAATGACTAGGTTTTCACTTTAAAATCCTACAAATACTCAAATCTTATAGAGGAATCTGACAAGGGTGCTAATCACCAATTTTTATAGAAGTGGAATATAAAAATTTAAAAATTTTAAATTTAATTAGTATATTGTTGGAAAGCTTCAATCGTCAAGTAAAAAATCCACTGAAATTATCGCATGGAATACACCGCAATAAATATAAGCCTCGAAGAAAAAATTGGATGACGAAAGAAAAAACATCTGGAACAGCAGAATTATTGGAATGTACTTGTATAATGTTATCATTTTAGGGGAGGGGGAGGGTCTGGTACATGATATTGAAAGCTAACTCTAGAAGGGAGGGGAACTGGGTTGTCTTTTGATGCTGTTATCAGTTTTGATCCAACCAAAATTTTCACTTTTTATTTGTAACTTGTTCTTTATGTAAAAATCGTGTGTTATACCTTTTTATTCTGTCATCTATTTTTATGGAAATACAATGTTATTGTTAAAATCCTTAAAAGATTACAAAATTATTTAATTAAAAAACATGTAATACTCCAACATTTGGTGTTCTTATTTTTCTGTCATTTGTATATGCATTTAAAATCTGCTGTTCGAGAAAGGAACTATGAAATATGTTTGAAATATTGAATACTTGTTATATTTACTAATAAAAAAATGAGAAAAAAATTGTGTCCGCCTATTTTGTTTATATGAAGTTCTGTCCACACCAGAGAAAAAACAAGTTCAAGAAATCCTTATTACTGTTGATTTCAATATGTAAGAAAAAGCTATTATTAAATACTTTTAAACTATAGCTAATTCTTTTGAGTGTTATTTGATATAAATTCATGTTCAAAGTGTTATTTTACTGATTTTTCTTCATCTGACTCAATAAAGTTTGCAAAAATAAATGTATAACAATACCTACTTAGCTTTCCAAACATAAAGACCATGAGACCAAAAAATGGCTATTTTACTTTTAGACATTGATAACAATATCATTACTGGGAGAAAGACTCGATGATTGATAAAATGTGATATAGAAAGAGGGAATGATGTTCAAAATTGCCAAAAAGTTGATAACGTTGTATATGCATTACATAGCTCCTATCCCAAAGTCTTACTAACTAGCTGTACTTCAGGAAAAAAATTAAAGCAGTTGACAGAAAACATTAAAAAAATCTATACGTAAAGATAAGAGCTTTCTCTATGTTTTTAAACATGGAAATAACCAGAATAATAAAGGCTGCTGAAGATATTGAAATCTGTGGAAGAGGCTGATAGAAAGAATAGCTTTTAAAAAGTAAAAAAAAAATTATTGGAAGACACAATTGATATTTTTTATATAAAAATGCTTTTTAATGCTACTAATGGGCAATTAAGAAAATATATGTTTGATGCAAAATATCTATGAGAATTTTTAATTAAAAATAATTTTGTTCTGTAATTCGAGCAATATGTAAGTATGTATGTATATGTCTATATGTATGAGTATAGTATGTATGTAGTATATGTGTTTATTTAATTTAAAAGTTACTGTTTTTATACAGAGGAATATTCGCAATGTTTTACAAAATTTCTTAAAAACTTCAGAAAAGTGAGGCATTTTGAAGGAAAAAATATATTCCCTTTCAGGCATAAGTAGTACTAGGCCAGAAGTCACCTACTAGACCGGGAGGCGACAGCACGGACAATTACCTCATTGAATTCACGGATGAAGATCTAGAAATAGCTAAATCTCGATTCACATATCAAAACGCAATCAGCTTGCCAAGTCATATCTTAGTGAAAAAAACCCTAAAAACCCGATTTTAGCAGTTAACTCATAGGTTTACCATTGTGCTTTCCTGCACCCAAAAGTGTGAAAACATGGAGGATAGGGAGAAGGAAAACACACTGGTAAACATACGAGTCAACCGTTAAATTGATTTCTTAGGTGTTTTCCACCAAGATATGATTTATCAGACCAATTGTGTTTTCATATGCTAATCGATATCCATCTAATACTAGATTTTCATCCGTGAACTCGATGAGGTGATTGACTGTGCAATAACTGTGTGAATGCCGCCTCCTGGTCTATATTACTCTAAAAATGGAAACTAAGATGTTTTATATGTTGAAAAAGAATTCTTTTATTAAAAAAGTGCATTTAGTTGTTTCTTTAAATATTTTAAATTATGATGAATGTAATATGTAGCCTCTTTGAAAAAGATCTTATCTGTGTATATGCATCGCCGATTTTTCTCTTCTAATTATAGATATTTCATAGCTGCTGATATTCATGGCCGCTATAAAATACATATGTTTACGCTGTTTTCCTGCCACTAAAATTTTATAGAAAAAGTTTCTATGTTAAATCGGCGAGCTCTATGATTTAAAGTCAAAAATTTCTCTTAAATTTTAGCGGTAGAAAAAAAGCGTAAAAATTGGCAGTTATGAATGTTTCCATTGTACTGTTTTTTTTTTTTTTTTTTTTTTTTTTTTTTGAAACTGCAAAAATTCGGGTATTGAGAAAGAAAAAAGTCATTATGTTTAAAGTGAAGGCACATGTAAAGTTGCAAGTACGAGATTAGATGCAACCTAACCTACTGCTCTAAAAATGCTCTGCTGCTCTACTGCTCTAAGACACTTTATAGGCTGAAAAAGGATCTTTTTATTCAAAGAGCATGAATCTATGTACTTTTTGTTATGTATTTTTCATATTTTGCGTTATAATGAATATATATTTAACCTATGGGGCCATCCATAAATGATATCACGCTTTGATGGGCGGGGGGGGGGGGGGGTCATGAAATTATGATAGTTTGTGACAAGAGAGTGGAAAGGGGTAAGAAGAAGTGTAACATCAGACATTTTGATTAGAATAAAAGCATTAAAAGTCAGCAGATTAACTTATGAAATTTGTATTCATAAAGTAAAAATAAGATTTAAAACCAAACATATTAAATTCAATTTTAATTTCCAAAATATTACTGTTTTCAATTTTTTCTTATTAATATTTTATTATTATTGTATGTTAATTATGTTTTTTGTTATAAATATTAATTTTATATCATTCAAAATAAGTACACAAAACATTTTTATTGTTATGCTTACAAATGCCATTAAAACACGTAGTTAAAGGTTAAAAGTAAAATTTTAAATATGATTTATAAGGTAATTCTTTGTTGCTGAATTGTAAATATATGTTTACCTAATTTATTGTGACATGTGACAAGAGGGAGGGAGGGGGTATGAGTGTGACATGTCGTGGTAAATGGGGGTGGAGGTCAAAATACTGAATAAATGTTTCACATCATTTATGGACGGCTCCAAATTTAAAAACGTTCTTTTATTTACATGTGCATTGCCAAATTTTCATTTCTAATAATAGCATATTTGAATAAATAAAAAAAAATTTATATAAAAATACATGTATTGAGATTAATGACATTTTTTAATTTACGATCATTTTATGATTAAACGACAGATATGTGAATAGCTGAATTAATATTCAGCAAAACAAGACGAGATTTTTTTTAAATTGTAACACAGTTTTAACGCAGAACTAAATAAATTGAATGATAATAAATAGCATTATGTAAAATCTGTACCATATTAATTTGTTATGTTTGGTCAAGGACACAGAAAAAATTTAAGAAGCATTCCTTTCAGCATATTGATAAATTTTAATCTTTACATCTGTTATCAAACAAGCGTTTCTTTCAACGCAAAATAAGAATTTTAATTTTTTGATAGCTTGTCGTTTTATAACACGTATAACATGACGTAATAGTTTTACATAATTTGATAAAGTGTTCCAGTTATGTAATCCTGTGTCTTTAGATGAGAAAGATAAATGAGTAATGCACAAATGTATCCTTTATGCCATTTATATCTCACCCACCAATTTTAGGTAAACAAAAATAAATATAGTGAAACTTTCATTTAACGAAGCGTCATCGTTACACTTAAAAACTTCGAAAAGAAAACTCACAAAACAGAAATCAGGTTAAATTCACGAAATGTGTATAATAAAGTACGCATTTATAAAATGGAAATATTACAAAAATGTATTTTAATTCGGGTAGTAATATTTTTTATGCAACGTAGACATATGAGAAAAATTTAATTAGATTAACGCTTTAAAAAGACACGCAATAAAGAAAAAAAAAACAGGTCTGCGGAGTTGATGGGATAAATGGCCGACTTCGATTCTGACTTTAACGGTTTCGACTCAGACTCCAACTTCGAGCAGTTTAATATACTAGTGTTGCTACTGCTTAAAATTATGAGGGAACTTAAGAAAAAAAGGCGAAATTTTCACTATTTCGGTATTAATTCTCCTTTTAGAGCTTTGAAGGAAAAAAAGAAAAAAATATATTGTTTTCCTAACTTTTAAATGTTGCCTCCCACAAACCGGAAAATCTAACTATCGAAACCTAAAGAAGAAAACAAAACAGAAGTTTTACTATTTCTGATCCGTGTACTTGAAATCGGGGGATCTTTACAACTCTGATGTTAATTTATGTTCTCTAGAGCAGAAATGTTTCGATGAAAAGGGGGGAAAAACAAAGATGAAAATTTTACTATTTCCGAAGTAATTTGGAATCTACCGGAGATTTATATTAACAAGTAAGAAAAATCATGCGTTAAGCATAGATTATGAAGCACTTTCCAACACTTAATGAATTCTTTAACAAAACTTTGTTATTTAGGGAAATAATAGTGTATAGCCAAATATACCCAAATATGTATTCCAGTACATTAGAACAGCCCTGTATTTCATATTTCAGTTCATATAATAGGAAAAATTAGCTCATCAAGAAAATACCTAGTAGTTTGAAATTTCTTTTTCAGCAATTCTTACTATTAGATGGAAACATACTTGAATACTTTTGTTCAGCCCTGTAGTTTACATTCTACCTTTATTACACGTCAGCATTAGGCTAAAATTTATTGTAAACTAAAACACTTTAAAAACAACTGAAATCACATTCTCATAAATTATCATTCATAGGCGTCCATGTAAAGAATTCTTTGCGTGGCCCTGTATATCCCTTTATCTATATTCTGCAAACATTTCTCAGTAAATTGAATGCAGCTCAGAGTAAAAATGCATAGCTTATTTAAGAACCACGTTTAAATAATTTACGCTCATATTCAGTAACGTTCGTGAGCTCTTTTGGATAGCCTTATATATCAACTATAACATTTATACACACCATATAATGTGCATATATTTAGCGAAATACAAACGCGAATATCATAATTAAAATGCATTTCATCCCTTCATCAGCCATAATCGGACACATGTACGGTACTTCGGAAAGAATATGCTATTTGAAATCTTTTGTATGGCCCTGTAAATGCTATGTACTTCATATTATGCAAGACAGTAGCGTATAATTTATATTAAGCTTCAGTGACATATATCAATTTTATTATACATGAAAAAGCTCAATATATTTAAAATATGTCACACAAAATTCCCCCTTTTACATTATCTAATGGAATTCTTTTGTGTGGCCCTGTAAATGAATAATAGCTACATTTTCACCTTATATTTTATAGAATGCATATTTTAATGCGTTTGACAGGGTATAACATCTTTAAAATTCCTTTGAAACGATTTTTCCCCATAGGTCGTAATGTAATAGGAAACTTTTGATATTCTTTTCCGAAACTTTTGATTCGCCCTGTAGATAAACTAATCATGGTAGAAACTTCATTTTCGATAGGACTTGTGCTAGGGTAAACGTCAATAACGTCCTAAAATTTCATGGCAATCCGAGTATATTAACGATTTTTCCCCATGGGCCGTAATGTAATGGAAAACTTTTGATTCTCTCTGTAGATAAACTTATCATGGTAGATATTTCATTTTCAGTAGTGCTCGTGCTAGGGTAAACCTCAATAACGTCCTAAAATTTCATGGCAATCCGAGCATATTAACGAATTTTCTCCATACGCCGTAATGTAATGGGAAACTTTTGATTCGCCCTGTAGATAAACTAATCATGGTAGCAACTTCATTTTCAATAGAACTTGTGCTAGGGTAAACGTCAATAACGTCCTAAAATTTCATGGCAATCCCAGTATATTATCGATTTTTTCCCATAGGCCGTAATAAACTTTTGATTCGCCCTGTAGATAAACTAATCATGGTAGAAACTTCATTTTCAATAGGACTTGTGCTAGGGTAAACGTTAATAACGTCCTAAAATTTCATGGCAATCCGAGTATATTAGCTATTTTTCCCCATAGGCTGTAATGTAATGTGAAACTTTTGATTCGCCCTGTAGATAAACTAATCATGGTAGAAACTTTATTTTCAATAGGACTTGTGCTAGGGTAAACGTTAATAACGTCCTAAAATTTCATGGCAATCCGAGTATATTAGCGATTTTTCCCCATAGGCCGTAATGTAATGGGAAACTTTTGATTCTCTCTGTAGATAAACTAATCATGGTAGATACTTCATTTTCAATAGGGTTCGTGCTAGGGTAAACCTCATTAACGTATAAAAATTTCATAGCAATCCGAGTATATTTACGGGAGTTAGAGCGCGGACAGACGGACAGACGACCAGACGGACAGACGGACAGACGGACAGACAAACCGAATGCATAAGCACTTTTCAACTTTGTTGGAAAGTGCTAAAAACGGTTTTCATCTATTATGTACGCTGGACAATATACTGGGAATCTTTAACTATAATAGCCCGATATAATTCAAAAATAACAATTATAATTCCTTTTGTGGATTTAAAATGACATATAATTGGTTTAATTTCATTTCAGACTGTCTGAGAAAAAAAGTTCTGTTTTGATAGTGTTTTATTTAAAAAGCAGTGGAATGGCGTTTCTATAGAAAATCCCATTTTTCTACGCTTTATTTCTTTATCTTTATTATAGGAAAACTTATTAAAATTGCAAACATTCTTAATTGCATACCTTAAATTCGTAAAATGTGGCTTTCATATGTTTGGCATCAGTATATTAGTTGTCCTTCTAATTAAGGTGACTCAAAAATGGCTTCCTTAGTTAGTGGATATATACAATATTCAAAATATGAGGGTTTCGCAACTATAGTAAACCACTTTGAAAAAAAGAACGAGCTAGCCCATTTAGAAGATGCATAAAATCTGTTTTATTTATGCCCACTGCAAATATAGTTAGTAAAACATTACATATATCAGGAAATATGTGAAAAAAAGGCTTGGTTTACTGTGGGAGTGGATGAAAAACATTTTACGCACCTTCTAAAATTGAAATAGGTTATCTCATTTTTTACTTTCTTCAATATTTAGAAGATTCGTGAAAATTGGATTCGTGAAAATTTTCGACTTACGGTTTTTGACGGATTTATCGTTTTAGGGGTCAGAGATACCAAAAAACATGTTTTTACAAAATGTCCGTCTGTGAGTCTGTGACATAAATTTTGTAAGCGCTCTATCTCAAGAAATCATAGCAAACGCGGTAGCATTTCGTATAATATGTTTAAGAAATAGAAAGTGCAAACAACTTTCTAAAATTTCTGGCGAACCAGTTGAGATACGGCAGTGAAATTTTTTTTAAAAGATAGAACTCGACGAGACTAATAAAATGATAGCATTCAAAAAATTACTGCAACTTAGAATAGTTTTTTATTTAATTTTAAAAGAAAAAATTAAGGCAAAAAATTCAACTAAGTCTAGCTAATGTTTCCGTGGATGGATTAACTTCGTTTTTGGTTTATTTTAATCCTCATGGTAAAACTTAGAACAGTTTTTTTTCCATCTTTGTATGTTTCTCGGTCGCTGAGAAAATCGAATTTTTGTCTGAAATTTCCAGCTGAACATAGTCTTTTTCTTATATTTGTTTCTTCTTGTAATTGTTGCACGTAAGTTTAAATGAACATAAAAATTGCTATGTATGTAACATAAATAAATAGATTAGATAAATCACGTGAAAAAATACTTATTTGTTGTTATTTTCATGTATCATATTCACTATCTATTTTGACGAGCGAAGTGAAATATTTTTTTTATTTATTAATTTCTCATTTATTTAAGTTAAATGCCGCCTCTGGCAAAAAGTTTAGTCTTTCTTAAATTTATGCTAGCCACTGTAATATGATACTTTTATTCATAATTTTATTTACTTGCTTATCTGAAGGTCCATAAGATGAAATCAACAAATTTAGGCGATCAGAGCAAGATTTTGCGGAAAAGCTCATTATCCTGTTCTGGTTGGTGTGTTTGGCGAATAAATCAAAAATGGCGCCGAAAGACCGAATAGCAAATGTTTTTAACCGCTAAAGCGACGTAACCGTGTTTTTTCATCACGCAATATTTTATTTCAAAGACTGATTTAACACAAGATTGACATTAATATTATTTTTTTTTAATTGTACAAGACAAAAAGATATGTAAAGTTATTAAGTACAAACGTTCATACCAATACTTTTCACAGTTATTATTTTATGAATAATTAGACATGAATGGAAAAATCTACAGGACAATTAAAAGATAAGCGTAAAAATATGGTTTTACATTTATTTGAGCCTTTGAGATGAAAGGTAAGGGCGTACCGGTAAGAAATCCGGTTTGGCGCAACTCAAGAGCGGTGAGTCGGGCGCTCCATGATGATTCGGACGTGAGAATGTGTCAGCTTTTTTTTTTGAAGGTACGTTAAATTATTCTAGGTCAATTAAATTATTACTTATTTTATGAATGTCTGATTAATATAAATCTGTTTGCCAAAGCTTGGTACTATTTTGGCTTCAAAAAGGGAGGGTATGATGCCAAAATATATAAATAGCTCTGAAAACAAACCTGATGAACTTTAATTTTTGTTTTCGTACGAATTTTTTCTGTTTCTATATTGAAATGCGGCACAAATGTCATATACGAATCACATTGGCGTTAATTTTTTTCTAAAGCCAATTTGGCGAAAATCTCGTTTTGGAATACCAGTTACATACCGGGTGTCCCAAAAATGACTGATGGATTTTAAAATTCAATAAGTTGCAAACGGTGACAGCTATTAAAAAAAATTTTGCAGGAAGGTTATGTATAATGTCAGGAGTTTTTTACCGTAACTTTTTATTTTAGTTCGAATTTCAAACAATAGATGGCGCTGATAGCGATTGAAGGCCAGGTGATCAGTGTTGAGTGAGGTCAGTTTTGGCGTCGACCTGGGCTTCAATTGCTGTCAGCGCCATCTATTGGTTGAAATTCGAACTAAAATCAAAAGTCACGGTAAAAAAAAAAAAAAAAAAAAAAAAAAAAAAAAAAAAAAAACTCCTGACATTGTACATAACCCTCCTGCAAAAATTTTTTAATAGCTGTCACCGTTTGCAAGTTATTGAATTTTAAAATCCATCAGTCATTTTGGGGACACCCGGTATATATTTTTTGAAAGGTAATAACAATAAATAAAAAAACGTTTGTTTAATAGAACAAAACAATTTATATATTTTAAAAAAAAAGAAAAAATTATTTATTAAAAAGTAAAGAACAACATCCGGGTTGACATATCAAGCAAAATTGCGACACTCTGGATTCAGTTAAATACTCCGATGCGCATATGACATTGGCGTCAGAAAAAAAAATCGCCAACATGATGCGTATATGACATCTGTGCCAAAAATGCATACCTATTTTATTTACATTATGTACGGTGCTACTTGATTATCAGGTGGAACCAATTTCACCAATTTATAGAAATCGCCAAACTATTCGCCAAATTACTCAAAAGGAAAAATGTTGCCATTAAAAAATTTTAAGTTTAGAAAATTAATGAATTTAGGTTAAAAAAATAAAAGTCATTAACTAAAAGGATTACTTTAATGATGACGTTTAGTTATGACGTCGAGACGTACCAAATATAAAATTTGATTTATTCAGGTGATTTCGAACAAAAGAATACTAATAAAAGTTTTCATATTTTAATGCAGAATTTATCAAATCAAACCATAAAGAGATATTTGTAAGATATCGCATATGTGAATAACATGGAAGTATTTTAAATGTAATATTAGAATTTATTAAAGAGCATAAAAAATGTGGTACTTACGCATTAACGCCACCGCAGCAGAAGTTGCGCTAATGTGCCAATAAAGAGCAATCTTGTTTGCACGCGCACAAAAAAATGGCATCAAAAATAGGCTAAAAAAGTACTAAAATACTAAAAATGACGTCAAAATGAAAAAAAAAAAACAAAACACGCACACTAAAAAGGCACGAACAACAAGATCACTAGCGCATTAGCACAACTTCTACTGCGGTGGCATTAATACGAAGGTACTAAAAATATCAATGTTAGCGGAAATTTATAAGGAGTTAAATGCTTTTTATTTAACCAAATAATGTCGGCGGATACAGCCATAAAGTAACTTTAATAAATTATATATTATATTTTTCTCAATTAATATCAAGAGCTATTCGCTTATTGGCATAAAATTTATATTAAATAACAAAAGAACAAATAAATTAGTCAAACATTAATAAAAATATAAATAAATCATCGAATTTAAAATCATTTGATCACAATTTCTACACTTGTTTGATCATTTGATCAAACAAGTGTAGCGGGTTTAATGTCAAGGAAGTGTAACATTTATGTTCATCCATTATTGGTATATAATCTTATAGTTTGTCTATCGTTCTTTGGTCGACGGGATAAATTAGTAGTTATATATTTACTTATAGTATTTTTAATAAAATGAAAGAAAAACGTGCAAGTTAAATGTATCTGATATATGTATTTTTAATTTATGTGTTTTTTAATGAAAGTCATGTATTTTAAATAAAGCTAGTGACAGCTTTATATTTAAAATGAAATTATGGCGAAGGAAACCTATTTGGCGATTGTTTCGAGTAGCCAAAAAAAGTAGGAAAATAGCCGTCGGGCATATAAAAAATAAAACAATCAGATCGGAGCTGTTGATGACAGTCACAAGACTTATGCTGGTATTTATATAGGTACTATAGCAAAATTTGCAACATCTCTGGTGTTAAACTAGGACTCTCGAGGTAAGGCATTTGGCTGCTCAGCAGCCGGTAGAGAGTTCAAATCCCGTCGGATGTAAGTTCGTTTTGTTTAGAAATGCTTTTGTGTTAAATTATTATTCCTTCGGGAATATTCTTAGGTTAATTGTTATTCAATTTCTAGAATTTTTCTAGTTGTGAATGTTTCATTTGAGAAATTACCGTGAATGTATTTAATTGATTTGGATTTAATTCTTTTAATAAAGCTCTGTACTTTTTTCGTTCGAATCCATGGTTTATTTTTCATATCATGTATTTTATATAGCAATGCAATGACTTTTATAATTATTCTGATACATCAAAATTTTATGCTGTTGTTATCATTTTATAAATTTTTACAGCAGCTATTATTTTTCTTTTTAAGATATTAGAAAATCTTCAGTTTTTATCAAAAAATTAAATGACTAGGATTAAAAAATGCTCTGACGAGCACCAAAAAAGGTTAATATGTTTTTAAGTATGAAAAAGGGTTTGACAAGTGCTTCTGTTAATTACTGAGCATGAGGAAGGACAAGGGATTCCTTCTTGGCTACAACTCACTTCAATGCCATCTTTGAAAAAATCATATTCGCGCTTTTTCCATATAAAAGAAATTTTCGGTTCTTTAGTAGAACTTCCCACCGAGCTTTAAATGTTAACCAGGAGTGTTGTCGTAAAAATAACATAGGATATATGCTCTAAGCAGAGGGATACCCTAGAATGTGTATACTATAAGCTTTCTTGAGAAACAGAGGGTATATGGTGTTCTATTAAAAAGTCCAGAAGGTATACTGCGTATAACCTGCACTACATCCCTGATGTTAACTGCACAGTTCACTCTGTACTATACTACAAATCAATTTTCTGTGCAATTATACACCTAGGGCATGCTTGGTGCAGTGCATGAATGTGATACCTGCAGGAACTAGGTTTTTGGCACTATGTCGTCTTCCCTTACATTTATGTCTAATTAAGCTGTATCTTTACTGGTTATATCTTTACACTATACATTTTTATAGTAACTGCGACTGATTTGTTTTCACGGAAAAAGCGCAAATATGATTTTTTCAAAGTTGGCATTGAAGTGAGTTGTAGCCAAGAAGGAATCCCTTGTCCTTCCTCATGCTCAGTAATTAACAGAAGCACTTGTCA
>CAXHSM010000646.1:0-13000 GCA_964019185.1 Maratus speculifer
TTCATATTGTATAGATACATGCCAATATTTTCTTTATAACGCCCCGTAAATATTAAAAAAAATTATATATATATTGGGCCAGATAATGAAGTAAAAAGGACTTATGCAAATAAAATTTCTTCACCTGACGAAAGAAAAATCTTCACCAAGACGTCATGTAAACTATAATATTATTTCTTGAAAACAAAACAGTTCTTCACCTCTGCCTACTTCTCAGAGGATGGAGAATAAAAAGATTATCGAAGAATTGGGCACATTAGATTTGTAGAAGAAAACTCGTTGATGAAGAGATGATGAGAAAATGAATGAATATTTATAAAATACGTGACGACATTTTTACAACACTTGTGAAGATAACACGAGAGCATAAACTGAAGACGTATAATGAGACCTTATATAATTTCCGTAATCCAAGAAGAGAATGCACAAATAAAACAATTTTCGGGATGCTATTGCAGTGAGAAGTGCCTTGCTACTAGCCGCCTTAAAAACTCAACATCATTTCCAAAAAGAGAAGGCACAAACGAATACATTCAGGAATGCATTAAACCACTTCATTGCTCCTCGCAGCACAGAGGGACTTGGCTTAACAGAAATCAACATCACTTTCCTAGATGCATTTTGAGGGCAGCACTTTTTCTTTGCCGCACTTAAAAATCAGCATCGCAATAATATCAACATAACAAAAAAAAACCGTTCCATCCTTCGTTAACGGGGGAGCACCTCTGCCCCGAACTTTCACTCATGCGACTGCATCCATCACAGCAGGTGTCTATCGGCGCAACTAACGCAGGTGGCCGCGAGCCCAGGGGAAAAGGAGAAAGGGTTATTGTAAATGCAAAAAACGCCAATTTGGCAGTTAGCAACAGAGGGGGTGAGGAAAAACTAAGCCAAATTACAATATACAGTATGAAAAGATATGTAACTAATAAGAATAAAATTGATAACCATCTTAAGAAGGAAGGCCAAAGCTGGTGGCCATGTACTTAACGGCTTGAAATACGTCACCTGTGGAATTTAATTTGATAGGTTAGGGGTGTGTCCGAATAAACGGAAGTTCCACCCAAAAGAACTAGCGAGAATGTTCTCGAACAAATTTAAAAACCGGAAGGAATGATTTCAAACAGAATTTTACCGGCTTGGAACATTCGAAAGCTAAGTAAGAAAGAAAACATTACAGGCGACGAAATGAAAATAAGCGAAACCGAAATTAAATTTAAATTGAGAACATTAATAAAAAAGAGGTAATAGGAAATAAAATGACTAATAAAAAATGAATTAAATTAAACATATGGGGGGGTTATGGAGTAACCACCACATATTACCCAGGGTCCCCCAAAAGAAAATATTGGTGAGATGACAAAATGAACAATTTTTCATCGAGACAATATTTTCTAACACATGTACAAATATACTAAGTAATTACACAAAATAAATATATCAGAAATAGTTATAAGAATATACATAATTGTTGTACATGATATTTAAACAATTACTGTTATGATAGTAATTCTTATGAAAATATACCAACTGTAGTAAATGTTAACATGAAAGGTATATAAAGTTTCCTTCAGAGGTATCTATCATATAAAAAAAAATTAAAGACTATGTGCAGAAAAACAGTCCATAACTTTGAAGAGTCTCTTGTTAGGCTGTGCACAATGTTCCACAATAGTAGAATGCTTTTAGCATATGTCAAAATACTTGATTACACAATAATATGTATATTTATATTCTTGGTTGTGAACAAAAATGAAATATACTATAACTGTATATGAATCATGTTATAACTATATATAACATATATAGTTTCAAATAACACATAATAAATTAAATGAATTTGTAAGTTGAAAATTGAACAACCATAAAAATATATATATAAATAGTGCAGAGAGATTAGTTATGCTCTCATAAACAAAAATTACCTATATCACCACATAGCCTTTTACGCTTTCAATAAATCTTAAATGAATAACTTTAGTATTAATCAATAACACATTTTTGCAGAAAATAAAATTAATAAGTTGCAAAAAAAATGGTAACAAAAGCATGATATTATTTTCCAATAAAAATATCTTCAAAATGAATATAATAATTTTCAAAGAGAGAATTTTTACACTCTCATAAAGGAATATTCTTAAACATTTTCAATATAAATTGTCAATAATTGCATAAATACCTTTAATACTATACTTCATTCAAAATAAACATAAAACATAAGATGTTTAATATTCCGAAAAAGGAAGAAATTTATATGAATATGTCAATCTTATATATGACTTGATAATGTCAACTTACAAAGAAAAATCAATTGTGTCAAAATTTCTATATAGAAGATATCTAGAACATATTTACTTATAATTTTCAAACATTTTTAAAAAAAAATTAAGTAAGTGATCACTTTTACATTTGTCATAAATCAAGAATTTGCTTTATATAAATATATATAATGACTCATTAAACATCTTTGGATAAATATATATATTGACTTAACCACCATCTTTGGATAAAAATATATATAATGACTGAATGAACATCTTTGGAAAAATATATATATAATGCCTCAATCAACATCTTTGGATCCAAAGTATAAATACCCAAAAGTATACAAAAAAAAAAATATTATATACTACTTATGGTGAGTCATTCACTTTCTATATTTCACCAAGAAGAGAAGAAAATATTAGTATGAATAAGTTTATCATGCACTTTCTCTCTTTTTTTTTATCAAAAGAGGTTAAATGTTACAGCATGCATGCATTGTAAGGAAAAGACACAATAGGGAAAATAATTTGATGAGTACTCATCTTTATGTTTACCTTATATCAATTACAATTTCACCTTTCTTATTAGAATGAAACATTTGTCAAAAATAACATTAAATAATGATATCATATTCTAACAAAGACAAATTCTTTCTCAATTTATGCATCAACTATTGTAATTAAAGACTTTATAAAATTTAAAAGTATGGCATACATGAGATTATGTGTAAATACTGTAAAAATTATGACTTATAGATAAATACAGTAAATAATAAAACTATTGAAAATTCATACATACATCCCGAGGATGACCGTTGAGTTGTACCAGAGAGAAGAAGACTTAAATAAAATGAAAAAAAAAATAATAATAACAGCTGCCTGCAGCCTGGAGAAAAGAAAAAAAAAAAAATTACATAGCGATTCTTCTTGCTGGACAATCAGTACGGCTAGCTTCGACTGAATATATTACAAAGCAAAAGTCATCCTGTAAAAGGAAAAAGAGAGTTAGTCTATTTTTTATGTAGTTTATGATTGCGAGGACGAAGATCATAACTTCTATATTGAGTGGATTTGTTTTTAGCACCAGTATGAGTGCCATCAGGAGGAGCTTGTGACAGTACCGATTTACTGGAACATGAAGATGTTTGCTGGCATTTAGAAGAAGAAAGAATTTGAGGAGAAGTATTACAAGCTGCATCATGATTTGAAACTTGAATAGAAGAGTGCTGTCTCACAGGAGTGGAGGATGCATTATCAACAGCTGGTTGATCATGTGATGCACCTTTTTGAAGAAACTGAAGGATGTTGCAGTGCTTCATTTCTCTTTTGAAGCTTCAAGATTCGATTAGTGTGAATCAACATTGGTGAAGCGTGACTATTATTGGGATCTTGAATTTGAATGAGCACAGGAGAAATTATTTTCTTGACCACGTATGGGCCTTGTATCTTTTTGTTAAACACAGTAGGAAATTTTGCATAAACAATGTCATTAACATTGATGTTGGAAAACTTTAATTTTTCTCTGGATTTTTGGTACACCTTTTGTCTGGATGATTCGTTATTCTTGTAAGCTTGATAGTATATTTTTTCAATAACATCCATCAATTTATGAATTTCATATGCAGTGTTGAGAATTTTCCATGAAACTTGAGATTTATAATTGGAATAAATATCATTTATTTCTCTTCCAAAATGAAGAAGATTTGGAGTGAACTTTGTAGCTGGATGAGGTGTAGCGTTATATATGGATTGATGAATTTTTAGAGCAGTGGGTACATCACATCCTTGTGAAGCCATTGTGTTCACAGACGATTTTATTTGAGAATTGACTCGTTATTTAAAATATTGATGACTTTCATTTACTTCATACATCATTTTTATATGTAAAAAAAAGAAGAAAACGTATACTAACATATTAGTATCATATGAAGAATATAAGACCCAAATATTTTATGTAAATATTTATATATAATATGGCTCAAAACATAAATTATTATATGTATGACAAGAAGAATAATTTATCTTAGCATGAACAATAATTTTTACCAGTACCACCGTTAAATAATGCATATATTAGTTATAAATTATAATAATGCAAGAAGAAATATATTAATAAATTATGTTGTATATATAATGCACTGCTCCAGAAAAAGATAATATTTCAATACAAGATCAATATAAATATTGTATTTGATTACTGCACCATACCCAACAAAATATAATTATATAAAACATTAATCACTATATGAAGAAAAATAACTTGAAAAAAAAATAATGAAGAATGTTCAAGCGTTGGTCACGGCTCCAAAAGAAATAAAATGTTATGTATGAGCTGACGCTTTGGTCAGGGTATCAAAGAAAATATAATGTTATGTTTATTTGAAAGTGGAGAAAGCACTTTTTATTTGCCTCTACCCACAATTAGGCCAAAGTGATCGTGATAATGATAGCACATCACGGAGAATGGGGGCCTGCAAACGACCCTAATTACTCTCTTCATTATTTCATTTAAAATAATAAAAATATTCTTTATCCAATGAAGAAGAAAAATCAAGTATAAAGTTATAAAAATATAAAATTAAAAAGGTAAAAAGTTACCTGTTGAATCCTTGGCTTTTGATGACAAATAAATCCAGACAATAGGCACAAGAAATTAATATACGAACAATTTTCGAAGAAAAAAAAATATATATTTTATTTCATGAAGTACTTGTTGCTTTTTTCATGAATAAATATTTCTTCACAAATTTATATTTTTGGTGACTCGTACATATTAATTTCTCACTTGATAAACAACCATTTCATAACATATGTTAATCACAACTATTGCTATCTCCAAGCAATAAAAATTCTTTTCATAACATATTCTAGATATCTCAACAACATGTAATTAAACAATTCTCTTCATGACATAAAAGGAGAATAAATTATTATTTCTTTTTGAAAAAGAACACCTCTCATAATATGAACTTTCAAAACAAAATACATCATACTTCATATTGTATAGATACATGCCAATATTTTCTTTATAACGCCCCGTAAATATTAAAAAAAATTATATATATATTGGGCCAGATAATGAAGTAAAAAGGACTTATGCAAATAAAATTTCTTCACCTGACGAAAGAAAAATCTTCACCAAGACGTCATGTAAACTATAATATTATTTCTTGAAAACAAAACAGTTCTTCACCTCTGCCTACTTCTCAGAGGATGGAGAATAAAAAGATTATCGAAGAATTGGGCACATTAGATTTGTAGAAGAAAACTCGTTGATGAAGAGATGATGAGAAAATGAATGAATATTTATAAAATACGTGACGACATTTTTACAACACTTGTGAAGATAACACGAGAGCATAAACTGAAGACGTATAATGAGACCTTATATAATTTCCGTAATCCAAGAAGAGAATGCACAAATAAAACAATTTTCGGGATGCTATTGCAGTGAGAAGTGCCTTGCTACTAGCCGCCTTAAAAACTCAACATCATTTCCAAAAAGAGAAGGCACAAACGAATACATTCAGGAATGCATTAAACCACTTCATTGCTCCTCGCAGCACAGAGGGACTTGGCTTAACAGAAATCAACATCACTTTCCTAGATGCATTTTGAGGGCAGCACTTTTTCTTTGCCGCACTTAAAAATCAGCATCGCAATAATATCAACATAACAAAAAAAAACCGTTCCATCCTTCGTTAACGGGGGAGCACCTCTGCCCCGAACTTTCACTCATGCGACTGCATCCATCACAGCAGGTGTCTATCGGCGCAACTAACGCAGGTGGCCGCGAGCCCAGGGGAAAAGGAGAAAGGGTTATTGTAAATGCAAAAAACGCCAATTTGGCAGTTAGCAACAGAGGGGGTGAGGAAAAACTAAGCCAAATTACAATATACAGTATGAAAAGATATGTAACTAATAAGAATAAAATTGATAACCATCTTAAGAAGGAAGGCCAAAGCTGGTGGCCATGTACTTAACGGCTTGAAATACGTCACCTGTGGAATTTAATTTGATAGGTTAGGGGTGTGTCCGAATAAACGGAAGTTCCACCCAAAAGAACTAGCGAGAATGTTCTCGAACAAATTTAAAAACCGGAAGGAATGATTTCAAACAGAATTTTACCGGCTTGGAACATTCGAAAGCTAAGTAAGAAAGAAAACATTACAGGCGACGAAATGAAAATAAGCGAAACCGAAATTAAATTTAAATTGAGAACATTAATAAAAAAGAGGTAATAGGAAATAAAATGACTAATAAAAAATGAATTAAATTAAACATATGGGGGGGTTATGGAGTAACCACCACATATTACCCAGGGTCCCCCAAAAGAAAATATTGGTGAGATGACAAAATGAACAATTTTTCATCGAGACAATATTTTCTAACACATGTACAAATATACTAAGTAATTACACAAAATAAATATATCAGAAATAGTTATAAGAATATACATAATTGTTGTACATGATATTTAAACAATTACTGTTATGATAGTAATTCTTATGAAAATATACCAACTGTAGTAAATGTTAACATGAAAGGTATATAAAGTTTCCTTCAGAGGTATCTATCATATAAAAAAAAATTAAAGACTATGTGCAGAAAAACAGTCCATAACTTTGAAGAGTCTCTTGTTAGGCTGTGCACAATGTTCCACAATAGTAGAATGCTTTTAGCATATGTCAAAATACTTGATTACACAATAATATGTATATTTATATTCTTGGTTGTGAACAAAAATGAAATATACTATAACTGTATATGAATCATGTTATAACTATATATAACATATATAGTTTCAAATAACACATAATAAATTAAATGAATTTGTAAGTTGAAAATTGAACAACCATAAAAATATATATATAAATAGTGCAGAGAGATTAGTTATGCTCTCATAAACAAAAATTACCTATATCACCACATAGCCTTTTACGCTTTCAATAAATCTTAAATGAATAACTTTAGTATTAATCAATAACACATTTTTGCAGAAAATAAAATTAATAAGTTGCAAAAAAAATGGTAACAAAAGCATGATATTATTTTCCAATAAAAATATCTTCAAAATGAATATAATAATTTTCAAAGAGAGAATTTTTACACTCTCATAAAGGAATATTCTTAAACATTTTCAATATAAATTGTCAATAATTGCATAAATACCTTTAATACTATACTTCATTCAAAATAAACATAAAACATAAGATGTTTAATATTCCGAAAAAGGAAGAAATTTATATGAATATGTCAATCTTATATATGACTTGATAATGTCAACTTACAAAGAAAAATCAATTGTGTCAAAATTTCTATATAGAAGATATCTAGAACATATTTACTTATAATTTTCAAACATTTTTAAAAAAAAATTAAGTAAGTGATCACTTTTACATTTGTCATAAATCAAGAATTTGCTTTATATAAATATATATAATGACTCATTAAACATCTTTGGATAAATATATATATTGACTTAACCACCATCTTTGGATAAAAATATATATAATGACTGAATGAACATCTTTGGAAAAATATATATATAATGCCTCAATCAACATCTTTGGATCCAAAGTATAAATACCCAAAAGTATACAAAAAAAAAAAATATTATATACTACTTATGGTGAGTCATTCACTTTCTATATTTCACCAAGAAGAGAAGAAAATATTAGTATGAATAAGTTTATCATGCACTTTCTCTCTTTTTTTTTATCAAAAGAGGTTAAATGTTACAGCATGCATGCATTGTAAGGAAAAGACACAATAGGGAAAATAATTTGATGAGTACTCATCTTTATGTTTACCTTATATCAATTACAATTTCACCTTTCTTATTAGAATGAAACATTTGTCAAAAATAACATTAAATAATGATATCATATTCTAACAAAGACAAATTCTTTCTCAATTTATGCATCAACTATTGTAATTAAAGACTTTATAAAATTTAAAAGTATGGCATACATGAGATTATGTGTAAATACTGTAAAAATTATGACTTATAGATAAATACAGTAAATAATAAAACTATTGAAAATTCATACATACATCCCGAGGATGACCGTTGAGTTGTACCAGAGAGAAGAAGACTTAAATAAAATGAAAAAAAAAATAATAATAACAGCTGCCTGCAGCCTGGAGAAAAGAAAAAAAAAAAAATTACATAGCGATTCTTCTTGCTGGACAATCAGTACGGCTAGCTTCGACTGAATATATTACAAAGCAAAAGTCATCCTGTAAAAGGAAAAAGAGAGTTAGTCTATTTTTTATGTAGTTTATGATTGCGAGGACGAAGATCATAACTTCTATATTGAGTGGATTTGTTTTTAGCACCAGTATGAGTGCCATCAGGAGGAGCTTGTGACAGTACCGATTTACTGGAACATGAAGATGTTTGCTGGCATTTAGAAGAAGAAAGAATTTGAGGAGAAGTATTACAAGCTGCATCATGATTTGAAACTTGAATAGAAGAGTGCTGTCTCACAGGAGTGGAGGATGCATTATCAACAGCTGGTTGATCATGTGATGCACCTTTTTGAAGAAACTGAAGGATGTTGCAGTGCTTCATTTCTCTTTTGAAGCTTCAAGATTCGATTAGTGTGAATCAACATTGGTGAAGCGTGACTATTATTGGGATCTTGAATTTGAATGAGCACAGGAGAAATTATTTTCTTGACCACGTATGGGCCTTGTATCTTTTTGTTAAACACAGTAGGAAATTTTGCATAAACAATGTCATTAACATTGATGTTGGAAAACTTTAATTTTTCTCTGGATTTTTGGTACACCTTTTGTCTGGATGATTCGTTATTCTTGTAAGCTTGATAGTATATTTTTTCAATAACATCCATCAATTTATGAATTTCATATGCAGTGTTGAGAATTTTCCATGAAACTTGAGATTTATAATTGGAATAAATATCATTTATTTCTCTTCCAAAATGAAGAAGATTTGGAGTGAACTTTGTAGCTGGATGAGGTGTAGCGTTATATATGGATTGATGAATTTTTAGAGCAGTGGGTACATCACATCCTTGTGAAGCCATTGTGTTCACAGACGATTTTATTTGAGAATTGACTCGTTATTTAAAATATTGATGACTTTCATTTACTTCATACATCATTTTTATATGTAAAAAAAAGAAGAAAACGTATACTAACATATTAGTATCATATGAAGAATATAAGACCCAAATATTTTATGTAAATATTTATATATAATATGGCTCAAAACATAAATTATTATATGTATGACAAGAAGAATAATTTATCTTAGCATGAACAATAATTTTTACCAGTACCACCGTTAAATAATGCATATATTAGTTATAAATTATAATAATGCAAGAAGAAATATATTAATAAATTATGTTGTATATATAATGCACTGCTCCAGAAAAAGATAATATTTCAATACAAGATCAATATAAATATTGTATTTGATTACTGCACCATACCCAACAAAATATAATTATATAAAACATTAATCACTATATGAAGAAAAATAACTTGAAAAAAAAATAATGAAGAATGTTCAAGCGTTGGTCACGGCTCCAAAAGAAATAAAATGTTATGTATGAGCTGACGCTTTGGTCAGGGTTTCAAAGAAAATATAATGTTATGTTTATTTGAAAGTGGAGAAAGCACTTTTTATTTGCCTCTACCCACAATTAGGCCAAAGTGATCGTGATAATGATAGCACATCACGGAGAATGGGGGCCTGCAAACGACCCTAATTACTCTCTTCATTATTTCATTTAAAATAATAAAAATATTCTTTATCCAATGAAGAAGAAAAATCAAGTATAAAGTTATAAAAATATAAAATTAAAAAGGTAAAAAGTTACCTGTTGAATCCTTGGCTTTTGATGACAAATAAATCCAGACAATAGGCACAAGAAATTAATATACGAACAATTTTCGAAGAAAAAAAAAATATATTTTATTTCATGAAGTACTTGTTGCTTTTTTCATGAATAAATATTTCTTCACAAATTTATATTTTTGGTGACTCGTACATATTAATTTCTCACTTGATAAACAACCATTTCATAACATATGTTAATCACAACTATTGCTATCTCCAAGCAATAAAAATTCTTTTCATAACATATTCTAGATATCTCAACAACATGTAATTAAACAATTCTCTTCATGACATAAAAGGAGAATAAATTATTATTTCTTTTTGAAAAAGAACACCTCTCATAATATGAACTTTCAAAACAAAATACATCATACTTCATATTGTATAGATACATGCCAATATTTTCTTTATAACGCCCCGTAAATATTAAAAAAAATTATATATATATTGGGCCAGATAATGAAGTAAAAAGGACTTATGCAAATAAAATTTCTTCACCTGACGAAAGAAAAATCTTCACCAAGACGTCATGTAAACTATAATATTATTTCTTGAAAACAAAACAGTTCTTCACCTCTGCCTACTTCTCAGAGGATGGAGAATAAAAAGATTATCGAAGAATTGGGCACATTAGATTTGTAGAAGAAAACTCGTTGATGAAGAGATGATGAGAAAATGAATGAATATTTATAAAATACGTGACGACATTTTTACAACACTTGTGAAGATAACACGAGAGCATAAACTGAAGACGTATAATGAGACCTTATATAATTTCCGTAATCCAAGAAGAGAATGCACAAATAAAACAATTTTCGGGATGCTATTGCAGTGAGAAGTGCCTTGCTACTAGCCGCCTTAAAAACTCAACATCATTTCCAAAAAGAGAAGGCACAAACGAATACATTCAGGAATGCATTAAACCACTTCATTGCTCCTCGCAGCACAGAGGGACTTGGCTTAACAGAAATCAACATCACTTTCCTAGATGCATTTTGAGGGCAGCACTTTTTCTTTGCCGCACTTAAAAATCAGCATCGCAATAATATCAACATAACAAAAAAAAACCGTTCCATCCTTCGTTAACGGGGGAGCACCTCTGCCCCGAACTTTCACTCATGCGACTGCATCCATCACAGCAGGTGTCTATCGGCGCAACTAACGCAGGTGGCCGCGAGCCCAGGGGAAAAGGAGAAAGGGTTATTGTAAATGCAAAAAACGCCAATTTGGCAGTTAGCAACAGAGGGGGTGAGGAAAAACTAAGCCAAATTACAATATACAGTATGAAAAGATATGTAACTAATAAGAATAAAATTGATAACCATCTTAAGAAGGAAGGCCAAAGCTGGTGGCCATGTACTTAACGGCTTGAAATACGTCACCTGTGGAATTTAATTTGATAGGTTAGGGGTGTGTCCGAATAAACGGAAGTTCCACCCAAAAGAACTAGCGAGAATGTTCTCGAACAAATTTAAAAACCGGAAGGAATGATTTCAAACAGAATTTTACCGGCTTGGAACATTCGAAAGCTAAGTAAGAAAGAAAACATTACAGGCGACGAAATGAAAATAAGCGAAACCGAAATTAAATTTAAATTGAGAACATTAATAAAAAAGAGGTAATAGGAAATAAAATGACTAATAAAAAATGAATTAAATTAAACATATGGGGGGGTTATGGAGTAACCACCACACTCTGTGATACACAACATCTATCACGATGCCGTGAGTTTTAAAAATACACGAGGGATTATCGCGAAATTTCAATTACAGATGTACAATATTTTAATGCCAGATCCCTCTACTTTTTTAAAAGAAAAATATTTTGTGCACACTTTGACATTAGTTGCAAGAGAAATATGCCAGGGAATGTACTTTTTAGCTGTGATAATAAAGTATACAGATATTTGAATGTAATTGAAACTTTGCAATACCCCCTTCTTCCCCCCACAATGTTAACAATTATGAATCAGAAATAAGTCCCTTTTAGTTTGTAATGGAACATCAATATCCAAAACTTAAAATCCAAATCAATAAAGTTATAGAAGAAAGAATACATCAATTGTATAAACTATAAAAACAATTTAATAGTTATAAAAACTATAAAAACTATTAAAAAGTTATAAAAATATTATTTATTAGTTAGGAATTGAATAAATAATATGCAGTATAAAATTAAACATAATACTAAAATAAATGCAATATATAAAATATAATACATCTTTATAATTGTTTTAATGTTTGAACATAATTAAATGAAAACAAAATAGTCTAAATAGTATTTTAACGCATTATCTTATTCTATGAAAAATATATATTTAAGTTACTCATTGAAACACTTATGCTTTCTAATTTAAAATTCTAGAAAGATTTAATTTTCCGAATTTACCTGGAAAAATCATTATTTTGCGTTTCCATTTTATATTACTTTATTTAAATTCAAATCGCAGTTTTGAGAATAGAATCAGTTCACTGTTCATTCATAAAAGCTAAATGCCTTATAATCCCCTTAATACGATTCATCAAAGTTTAAATTCGCCTTTATGGATTTGACTTCATTAGCAATGCGCATACTAGTGAAAAAAATTAAGTTAAAAAGAAATTCGAAAATTAAAGAGATAAAAATCAGATATACCATGATCGCTCATAAAATTCTTAATGTTTTGGGAAAATAAAGGAGTAAATAAATTACTTTTCGTTAAGAGCATATATTTATTTTTCTTTTATTCAATAACACTTAAAGTCGTGTTCCTTAAGGTTATATATCACAATTTATTATTTAAATACGTCGATCGGTTTCTTAAATATATAGGTATGGTGCACGAAAATTGAAAAATACAATGAGTGCAAAATTTGCTATA
>CAXHSM010000647.1:0-10000 GCA_964019185.1 Maratus speculifer
GGTTAGATAAAAAACTTGCCATTCAGGCTTTCTTTTTCTTCATTTTTAATTTGATTTCCATACTATGTCCGACTGTAAAAAAAAAATGTGTAGCTGAAAGTCATAACAATAACTTTTAAAATGTTTTTTAATTAACACGCTGTGTGCCACGTCATTCATCTGCGACTAACAGTTATCGGTGCCTGATAGTATTGGAATTGTGAAAGCATAATCTTATTTTGTAGCAAAAACCGAAAGATAATTAAATAGTTTTGGCACTCAAGGTGTTAATATGTGTACTCGACTAGATCTAAATTACAAACTACGGAAGAAAAGTTTAATTATTGAAAACTCTCTTTCTTAATAGGTTAAGAACTTTGCATCGTTATTATTTGTAAAGATTATAATTTCTGATTGATATACAAAAAATAGCAAAACATTAGATAAGAAGCTTTAAATAACAATAAAATATATAATCTAATTAATATTTAGTGCAATACAGGGGGAAATTTAATAAGATTTGAGTAAATTAAATTAATAAGTATAAATATTTCAACTGCTAAATTATAGATATATTAATTCCTTAAATAAAGTTAAATCATTGTTATCAAAATTTTGTAGAAAACGAATATTAGAATTAGATCAATCATATGTCTTAAATACAATGACATCTCATTTTTAAAAAAAATAATATATTTGGCCGAATCCATGTTGATTCAGGCAGGGGGGTTACCTTCATAGTCTCAGAAGTTCTTTGATTGAACATATGTTAAAATTCAGGAAAAAATAAAATTCCCTTAATTTTTGGTTTTCCCCCAAAAAATTTCTAGACCAAGATATAGGGTGCCAAAGATGACATCCCGAGCACCTTTTCCCGTTTGCGATTTTCGAAAAAAAGTTTAAAGTGCTCTATCTCAGAAACGATGCAAGATATTTCGTTGCAGTTTATTTTATTTTAAAGATAATGTTTTTCTGCTTAAAAAGATATACTCCATTTTGAAATATGTATTTAATTATTTTTCAAGCAGCCTTCTAAAAAAATTTTTTTTTAATCAAAAATAATTTTTTTCTAAAAAATGCCAATCTCAAAAATTTTGATTTTTTTACTGTTAGTCAATACCATTGAGTACTACCTTCACTGTAAAGGAGAACTTCCACTTTTGAGTTTAACAAGTTTTAGAATCATTTCAAGAATTTAGAGAATTTTACAGGAACTGCATATCAAAAGTTCCAATAAAAGTCTCTCAATTTTTGTGTATTTGTATCATATGTAGGCTATTACATATCCTAAACAAGTTAGAAATCACACGTCAAACATGGTAAATGAGGTGCATTCATACTATGACTAGTTTTATAAATATTTAGATCTTGGTGCAATAAGAGTTTCACTCTTGTGAAAACTGGCATGAATACAAAATTTATTATGTTTCTATATATTAAATTCAGTAATACGGAAATAATATGAATCCATCTTAAAAAGAATGTAATCACCAAGGAAACCTAGAATCATTACCAATGTTGGGATATGTTTGAATTAATTATGCGTGATAGGATTTAACAAGATGAATAAAATATGTATGAGTATCTTTTTTCAAAGTTTTAATTTGACTTTCATAACATTTGACAACCTTTTTCACAACATTTTTTTTTTTTTTTTTTTTGAAGGTAACATTTTTTTGTTTGAAATAATATATTCAATTTTGTAAAAATGTATTCATATTTTCTGATGCAGCCTTTTGATTTTCTTTAATTAAAAGAAATCAAAAATGCCAATCCTAAATTTATTTATTTTTTTGCTGTTGATTAATACCATTGAGTACTTACTGCCTTCCTTATTTCGGAAAACTTCCACTTTTAATTTTGAAAAGTTATGAAAACACATGTAAAATTTTGCCATATATTTTACCAGTTCCTGTATGACTCAAATGAGTATGAATCACATACTGTTCTCAGGAAATCAAAATCTTAGTCTTATTTGACATAGGATTTTATTTCTTAATAAGTATAAGAAACTGACAGCTTTAAAAATAGCTTACAAAAGAGAAAAAAAACATGCACTAAAGTTTACAAAATATATGTATAAGTTTCAAACATATTACTTCCAGTGTACTCTGGTTAGAACTGAAATTAGAAATTCATAGACTTTATAATTTGTTGAACAGTATCTATATCTTCCTTTGATATTTAGTGATGCCTTCCTGTTTAACTAATAGGGTCTGGGGCTTCCATAATCCTTAAAACATTGTGAATAGGCCTATAATCTATACCCAACAGCCGATCCAAGGGGGAGCATAAAGTTAACGCCAATTTCATAAACAACTGATATCATTTACCTTTGCAATCCACCACTCACAGTAATATACACAGGCGACAAAAATTCCTTTTTATAAATTGTGAATCTGAATATTTTGCAATTGCTTCAAAGATCTTGGTTGGACAAATGAAATTTCGTCTTGCTTGTTGTTCAAAGTTTGTGCAATATAGGTACTGTGATAGTAATAGATGAATATACCCATCACTATAATATTAATAGATGATTGTTCATTCTATTAAATTCTATCATACATAACTAAATATCCCATGATAGGTAATGATTCTAGGTTGCCCTGCTGATTACGTTCTTTTTAAGATGGATTCATATTACTTCCGTATTACTGAATTTAATATATAGAAACATAATAAATTTTGTATTCATGCTAGTTTTCGCAAGAGTGCAATACTTATTGCACCAAGATCTAAATATTTATAAAACTAGTCATAGTATGAATGCACCTCATTTACCATGTTTGACGTGTGATTTCTAACTTGTTTAGGATATGTAATAGCCTACATATGATACAAATAAATAAAAATTGAGAGACTTTTATTGGAACTTTTGATATGCAGTTCCTGTAAAATTCTCTAAATTCTTGAAATGATTCTAAAACTTGTTAAACTCAAAAGTGGAAGTTCTCCTTTACAGTGAAGGTAGTACTCAATGGTATTGACTAACAGTAAAAAAATCAAAATTTTTGAGATTGGAATTTTTGAGAAAAAAATTATTTTTGATTAAAAAAAAAATTTTTTTAGAAGGCTGCTTTAAAAATAATTAAATACATATTTCAAAATGGAGTATATCTTTTTAAGCAGAAAAACATTATCTTTAAAATAAAATAAACTGCAACGAAATATCTTGCATCGTTTCTGAAATAGAGCACTTTAAACTTTTTTTCAAAAATCGCAAACGGGAAAAGGTGCTCGGGATGCCATCTTTGGCACCCTGTATCTCGGTCCAAAAATTTTTTTGGGAAAAACCAAAAATTACGGGAATTTTATTTTTTCCTGAATTTTAACATATGTTCAATCAAAGAACTTTTGAGACTATGAAGGTAAGATTTTTTCTTTGGCTGCCTGAATTGACATGGACTATGCCATTTCACACATTCTTTTATTCTGTGGAATGCATTCAAATATACAGTTTCTTTCTCACAGTACCAATTAATTGTCTAAGAACCTACCGCACAAAACCCCAAGTCATCGATCACAAGAAAAATTCCTTTATTTTATGGACGAATAGTAATAGGGGAATCTAATCATCCATGTGTGCCTGAAACGAAGTTGTCCATAACCCAAAAATTGATACCACTAATGGTTCACTCGTAGACTTAGCATATGTTTGCCTGCACTCAGTTTTCCATGTTTTCATACATTTAATTGTACGGCAAACATAATGCTAAGTCTAAGAGTGAACCACTTGTAGTATCAATATTTGGCTTATGCACCACTTAGCTTCCGACAGACATGGATGGTTAGATTCCGCTATTACTACTCAATTAAAATAAAAGAATGTTTCTTGTGCTCGATGGCTTAGGGTTTTGTGCGGTCGGCTCTTGAGCTATAAGCTTTGCTCTTTGAAATTCCATGTTGATGTAATAATCACAGTTTCATTAAAATTGGAAAAAAAACCAAACGCTAACATGCATAAAAGAACACACTGGCCCGCCTCATGAAACATAAAAAAAAAAACAGTTCCAGCAACTTGCAACCATTTTTTTTTAATTTTGCAATTTATTTAAATGAAAAAAGATTACGTCAAGTAAGAAAATTTGTTTCATATTATACAACTATAGACAAAGAATATCACAAACATGTGGGTAAATTAATACATAATAAATGAAAGCGCAAAAAATACCATCCCCCCAAAAACTCGCATATTTTGCTTGAATGTAAAAGATAGGATCTGTTAATGTGATGTATAGACCAGTTTCAACTGACATATCAACTGACATTTCAACTGACATATCAATGATCATACCCGAGCAACCAACCACCTTAGTAACCAGTTGTGTTTTTTGTTCACCCCTCAAATTTGGGCGATTGTGATTGGTTAGCTCAAGATACCGGCTACAAATTATCCATTATGATTCGTAGAATAAATTTGGGGGTAAGTTGTTAAAACTGATCTATAGGAACCATTTTTATCAAAATTTACTTGATTTTTTTATGTATTGACTCAATGAGACTGTTTGGCAATATGAAAAATCTCTTTTGATAATTTACATAGCGCATGAGAGAAAGCATTCAGGTTAACTGGTCAACCAAGGTACGAAATAAAATTCATGCATTGTTTACATAGTAAAACACACTTACTCTCTAAGTTGATATTAATAACGGCACCGTACATAATCCCAGCTCAAATGCTTCAATAACATAAATAATATACATCTATATATATATATATGTATATATTTATATATATATATATGCTAAGTTTACTTTTCTGTATATCACAGAGATGGCCCATTAAACAAGCATTTTGAAGTTTTTTAAGCATAACTACTCTGAAGAAAAATTTAAAAATTTAGATTTCTATAAAGCAGAACATAATAAATATAAGTCAATCAAAAAAGTCGCAGTTTGTAATTCATATTTCCTTTTAGAAAGTTCGTTTCATAAACAATAACTCATATTATGAAATTTTAAAATTAAAAAATCAATATATTTATGCAAGGGTTTTTTAGTACTATAACATTGAAAATTGTTTTCATATTAGGATTATAATTTCAGGAGATATTAATAATAATATGGAAATGTAAATTACAATAGATACAGTAAAATTTGAATGGTTATAATTGAAACACTTAATATCCAATTAAAATGAAATTTCGTTTCTATGCATAGTTCGAAATGAAGGTTTAAATTATCTTATCTGTAGCTGCTGGCAATAAAAAAATTGGGCTGTTTGTCTTTTTTATTAATCTTTTTAGATGTTCCTTTAAGCAAATTTATAAACATCACACAATTTTCCATCGTATGATATCAGTAATTTTTTCTACGACCATTTCTTGTAGAGTTAGAAATGGATGTTTACTTTTTTTCCACGATTGTACCTTAATTCGCAGCAAATTATTGAATATGAAGTTTATAAATTTGAAAGAAAAATGCCTTTATAATGTTTATTTAGGCTTTAATAAAATAGTTTAAAGAATTTTAAATTTAAATGTATATTTATTAAAGTTAATGAAAAATATATTGACCAATACTGACTGAACAACTACGATTTCGCAAAAAAAATATTTAATCAGGTACGCATAATTTTATAAATACGGAAAATAATCGATAAATTTAGAACATACATACAAAAATATATTGACTAAAAGAGACTTTTTCACATCTCTAATAAACAAAAAGAATGCATACTTTTTATATGCATTCTTTCTAATTATTGTCAATATTTTAATATCAATTTATAACGTATGCGTATTTACCTTACAATAAAATAAATTTTTCAAATTAATAATAATAATAATAATATCAGACTTTAAACAAAAGAACTAAAAAAAATTAAATAATTATTTAAAATTCTGGTATGGCGAAACGTTTGGATATCATGTATCACCATGAAAACGTTAAATGCAAAATCTGGAATTTAATATCCACCAAACAAGGATTTTCTAAAAAATTATAAGATATTCATTTACATATTTATAATTTGATTTCCGAATTTATATGTATAAAAAGTGTTACATTACTTTTTGAAGTTGGTGCCAAAAAATTTTAAGACTTGCAAAATTGAGATTATACTGTAATATGAATACAGTGATGAGGGAAAATGTGATACAAATTCGGAAAAGATGCTCTATTTTTTTCCAAAATTAATTGTAATATTTTTGCACTAACTTCAAAAAAGTAATTTATTACCTTGTATGTGTATAGATTTTCAAATTAAACCATACGTATACAAATTAATCTTTGATAAAAAAAAATTGTCTGGAAAATCCATCTTTAAGCATATTAAATTCTATATATGATAATTAAAGTTTTTATGATGATACATGATATTCCATATGTGGTTACTGCATTAAGATTCGCCATTAGGGAATTTGAAAGCATCATTTAGCTCTTTTTAATGCTTTTTTTTGTAGAAGAGTTATTTATTTATTTGAAAAGTTGATTTTATTTCTTACTTTTTAGTAATATCGTAATGTATAGTTTTCTCATTTCAAAATCTGATGAATAAGCAAATAATTAGCCATATATTTTATTAATAGCGAAGTTTATTTTTTTAATAGATTTTAGTAAAATTTTCGTAATTTCATTATAAATATTGATTTTATTAGCATTTAATACTTATGATATTTTTTTAAAAACAAATACACTGTACTCACACAATCTACATTCAAAAATCATGGTCGCGATACAAATACGAGGGAGAATCCGAAAATAAGATCACTCTGGCCACTGTGGACAGAGGTGTGTAAGAAAGACAAAATATATAACAAAACATTAATTTATAAATAGAATAGCGATTCGCTATTTATAATTAGAATTTATAAATAGCGAAGTTTATTTTTTAAATAAATAGATTTTAGTAAAATCTTTGTAATTTCATTATAAATATTGTTTTCATTAGCATTTAATGTTTATTATAAATTTTTAAAACAAATACATTGTATTCACAACAATCTACATTCAAAAATCATGGCCGCGATTCAGATACGAGGGAGAATCCGAAATTAAGATCATCCTGGCGTCTGTAGATAAGAAATATACAACAAAAGATTAACTAAAAGGCGTAACTTTACTTTTCTACATAAGTGTTAAGTGAGTTGAAACATTTTCCATACCCTTTATAAGTGTGGCCGCCCCTCCCGGTGGTCTCGACCCGATCCCTTTAGTGGGAGAGGTGACCCAGGGCCGGGCAGCGCTCGTAGTACATGATGCTCGACGGGGGCCGGTCGGAGACTGATTTACCACCTCCAAGGGAGGCCAGGGTGGAATGCGTACGCTCTGGTCCGGTGGCCACGGATAATGATTGTCTGGGGGTTATTTGTGCTCTTTGGCACTCCCGTGGTCCTCGGTTTTCGAGAGAAGCCACCAAGGGACAATCATAGCCCTATCCCAGTGGCGGGTCTTGGGAGCTCGCCAGCGATCCTCACGTGAGGGTCAAGGCGTCGGCTCTTGGGATCTGCACGGTGACTCTGGGCAATGGGAAACCAAGGTGAACGGGACCTCGACCACAAACTTGACTGAGAGGGAGCCTGGAAGGAGAGTGTGGACTTTGTCGGAACAAGTGGTGGGGACTCTCTAGTGTCATTGCATCTCGCAGGATCGGCGTGCAGCATCTCCTGGAGTTAGCAATGGGAGAGGCTTTGGGCCAGTGCCCGGTGTGACTTTTATCCGCCGGGAAACTCAGCCACCTATCACCTCTGTAGCGGAAGTAGTGCTGTGCCATCTCCTAGGTGGGGGAGACTGGGGGTGCTCCGCTCGTACCAAGGTACAGGTCGAGTCGGAAGGGCGCCGTGGCGGCGTTTGTCCCACACGGCCTAGTGCCCATGGGAGGAGGTTGGCTGGCAGGCTCGCCTCCTGATCCACTCACCGCAGAGCCCTGGGCCGAACGCTCACTGGTTAAAGCAGTGGCACATCTCCCCCAGGTGAACTCTTTGGTCCGATCAAGTCTGACGTGTCTAGGCGGGACTAGGGCTTTCTGCGTCCAGTGATACAAACTTAGCAGTACCTCAGACTAACTTTGGAGCTACTAACCCCCGAGCCGGTAGTCGCTTCGGATGACGTGGGGGGACTTTCCTCGTCCCCCAGGGTTTGGATAGAGGTACCTTCACTCTTCTGGTAGGAGTCCTCATTGTACGGGGAAAACCCTCGGGTCTAGGAACCAACGAGGGCTCTGAGGTAACGGTAGTGCGTGGCAGGGCCTCGTTTTGGCCCCGCTCGGCTCCCCGGCCGGAGAGCGGGAGGGGCGGAACGAGGCGCGCGGGGTTCCGTTCGCACCAACCCTCTAGCGAGGCTGTGTGTATGCAGTCAAGGTGGAGCTTTCTGGGCCCGCCTGGTGTCGCTACCAGCACCTAGCCCGAGACTCTGGACCCCTCCTGGCTTGCCGGAGAGTGGGGAGTGTCTTGGGCGGCCAAAGTCTAGACTGAGTGGCTTCTCGAGCCACCGCGGGGGTTTTCTCGGCCCTCGAGGTTTCAGTCACGAGCACCTAGTCTCCGGCCCTGTGTCCGTACGCAGCTGGTGGAACCTAAGGGTTGTTCGTAAGTCGTCACGTGCAGGGCTTGGGGGCGAAAAACCCTAGAGCGAGCACATGTCTATGAGTGCAGGAGGGACTTTCCCCGTCCTCCTAGGGTCCTGCTAGGGGTACATTCATTCACGGCTAACCCGCATCAATGTGTTCCCTGTTATAGTGGTTTCATCTTGTGGGGCCTGCCGTACAGCAAATTTGCATCCGTCGTCCCAGGCAATCGGTCACTGGTTTCGGCGTTCTTGTGGGTGTGGGGGGATGTCATCCTGGGGCTCGTCATGGTTCAATGGGCGCAAATCCCAGGTGTCCGTTCACCATTGAGGTTACTCAGTGGGCAGGAGAGCTGTCGCTTTCGGCCGCTTTCATCAATAGCTGGGATCGTGGCCGGCCTCCGGGCTGGCTACTAACGCCGTAGGCGTCGTGAAGGTGAGGTGTGCGGATGGGGACCCAGAGTAGTAGCCGCATGCGGTTTGCGAATCCCGACCCTAGTCGATGCCCCTTACTGGATGTCGCCGCAAGGGCCTGACAGGGCCTAGAGACGGGATGGTGGATCTCCATCATTATACCCTTTATAAGTTTCCAAAAGCCCTCCAGAAAAAAATCAGGGATTTTGCAAACGAAAGAAGCGTTGAACCGCTTGTGTGATTTTGGCATTGCTTCCAAAGCTGTAGTCAAGCATTGCTTTAGTCTATAGTGGCCGTGCCCACCCGTCCAGGTCTTAGTCTGTCGAACTCGTTGATGCCTCTCTATGGAAGTCTGTGGTCCAGATGTGATGTCGAAACAAAACTAATGGCGATAGTGCCGCCTATTCAGTGAGGGGCATCATCAAGTGTTGGACAGACCGAGACCTTTACGGACGCACATGGCCACTACTAAAGAAAGCAATGCTTAACTACAGCTTTAGAAGCAATGCCAAAATCCCACGAGCGGTTCAGTACATCTTTCATATGAAAAGCCCTGATTTTTTTCCTGGGGGCCTTTTGGAAGCTTATAAAGAGGTACGACAAATATCTCAATTTACTTGACACCTGTGTAAAAAAGTAAAGTAACATCGTACCTTTAATTTTTCATTATATATTTTGTCTTTCATATACACCTCTCTCCACGGTTGCCAGGGGAATCTTTTTTTCGGATTCTCCTTCATAAATTTTTCGCTATTAGCGATATTAAAAGGATTTATCACAAGCCTGGATTCTCGAAACAGCGAAATGTCACATAAATGCAGATTTCTGATTGGCATATATCGTTTTGTTAACAGTGAAAAAACAGCCCACTGTATTAGTAGCATTGACTTTTGGAAATGTCGCATGTATGCAACGATGAAACATAAGGTTGAAATGTTATAAGGAAGACTTGTAAGATAAATGCCAATTTCTGTCATTGATATTGAAGCTGTGGATTATTTCTAAATAAAATGTTTAAATATTTGAGCTGTGTTGAAAAATCTTTCTAAGTATTTTTGATTTTCATCACGCATTTAGCACATTTCGTAATTGATTTTAACACTTT
>CAXHSM010000648.1:0-56000 GCA_964019185.1 Maratus speculifer
TGAGTTGCTTTATGATGCATTTGAAGGGTGCAGGAACAGTCATACCTTAGTCATAACTTGTTAAAGGGGCCCTGAACGATAATTTGTTTTAATTACAGTAAAATAAAAGTAATTAAAACGAATCTATATATCAGTAGGCCAATTATCACCACTATTTCTGAATAGTAAACTTTGCTTTATTTACGAATTCAAATTTATTAAAATGGGTGAATGTTTCTATTGAGAAATAATGATGATGACTGGCGTTTGAGTTTGTATACTATAGTGCCCTCGTTACAGAATAGCACTAGCAAAATAAGATTGTATAAATGTCACAATGTGATATAACTTGAATGTTCTGTGTGATGCACTGTCGACATTACAATGAGGTATCGAATAGATGTCAATGCAATACCTCATAGATGTTTTATGCGAAGCACTGTAGATGCTACAATTCAACGTCGCTGGTCACGGATATTCAGCAGTCGTCAGGACATCTCAGACGATTAATGAGCTATCAAAATGTTGCATTTGCGACGTTTCAGAGATTGAAAGTGTGTTGCGTAGGTACATATATAATGTATATAACAGTGGCACCCGGCTAACCACAAAAAGTATGAAAATAAGATAGTCGACATAGTCGGTATATGAAATCTGCTTTATATACACTCACACTGAACTAAACTTGCTTTTGCATATTTTTTCATATATGACATTTGTTTACAGACTTAGTTTATTGAGGGTATGAAAAAACAGATTTTATGCATCTTCTAATAGTCAAGAGTTGACAGCACAAAAACTTAAAGTGTCAAGCACAAAATAAAATCCTTTATTCATTCAAAATAAAGTTATTCTGACAAAGATTTCGCCAAAATATTTTAATTATAGTTAAAGCCGTGAGCAAAATTTTGGAATCACATTATACATTTCAAAAGTTTAAAAATAATGTCTCAATCGAGACACTGCTTGTTGTTTAAACTGAAAACTTTTCTAGGTTAACAAGAGCAATAAAGTAATTCTTTTTTAATTGCCACCATTTAAATACATTGATATATATATATATATATATATATATATTATATGTATATAGTACAAAATTTAAGGACGAAGGGATTTTCAAGCGATAATTTTCACGTGAATATTCAACAGGAAGTAATATAATTCAAATAATTATTATCCCTGCATAACAGCTAGTCCATATAACATCTCATTCAGGTCACATATGGTCACAAGAGTCACAATCACTATGACGAAATAAAAAATAAGAAATTCCATGCATCTCTTTTATGAGTCTAAAAAGACTACTATATATGACTCCACTGTCAGGTCACTGCGACTGCTGCTTTGTGACGAGTCACCAGGTGACTTTACAGAGACATTTTATTGAGACTATCATTTGGAGGCTCAATTTCAAAGTCATTGTGAATGTTGCATTATTATAAATAACCAAATAATGACACATTAAAGTCACATGGTGACTTTCTGTCACAAGACTTTGTCAAATGGTAACAGAGACCCTACTGTGAAGTAACCACTGTGAAAACTGGTGAAAACTCACCGTGTGACTTTAATGGGACATTGGTGATTCATCATAATGCAACATTCACAATGACTTTGAAATTGATCCTCCAAATGACAGTCACACGAGAATCTCAATAAAACGACACTGTAAAGTCACCTGGCGACTCATCATAAAGCAGTAGTCGCAGTGACCTGACAGTGGAGTCACATATAATAGTCATTTGAGACTCATAAAAGAGATGTATGTTTTTTTTTGTTTCACTGTAGTGACTGTGACTCTTGTGACCATGTGTGACCTGAATGAGATGTTACATAGACTAGCTGTAATGCAGGGATAGTAATTATCCGAGTTATATTACTCCCTTTTGGATATTCGCGTGAAAAATATCACTTGAAAATCCCTTGAAAATTGGCATTTTGGGACTCGTCCTTAAATTTTGCACACCAGTGTATATACAGGGTGTCTCTAAACAAATGGTATATACGCTAGGGGGTGATAGAACACATCAAGACGAATAATAGTAAATAGGAAACCAAGGGTCCCAAACGTTTTCCAAAGGAGATAGCCACCATTAAAGTTTGGGGTCCAAAATTTTAAATACACATAAAAAAAGGAAAAATTGGTCGATTGATTAGCGGTTTTCACTAAAATTATTCTTTATGTTGGTATTTTCTTGAAAATAAATTATAAAGATAAATTTCGAAAAATGCCGATAGAGGGCGCTTTAGACTTTGAAGTAATGAAAAGCTATTTTTTGCATCTCATTAAATGGTTTCGTAAGCTTAGACTTAAATTTTGAGCTCAAAATCTGAATAATTGGAAGCGGTTAAGTAGCACAAACTTTACTGTGTTCAGAGGGTTTAAATTTCAAATGATTATAAAAAACGGAAAAATTGGTCGATTGATTTGCGGTTTTCACTAAAACTATTATTTATGTCGGTATTTTATTGAAAATGAATTATAAAGATAAATTTCAAAAAATGCCGATAGAGGGCGCTTTAAACTTTGGAGTAACGAACAACTACTTTTTACGTTATTTTTTGCATCTGATTAAATGTTTTCGTAAACTTAGACTTAAATTTTGAGCTCAAAATCTGAATAGTTGAGAGTGGTTAAGTAGCACAAACTGAACAGTGTTCAGAGGGTTCAGATTTCAAATGATAATAAAAAACGGAAAAATTGGTCGATTCGTTTGCGGTTTAAAATAAAACTATTCTTTAAGTCAGTATCTTCTTGAAAATGAATTTTAAAGATAAATTTCAAAAAATTCCTTTAGAGGGCGCCTTAAACTTCAGAGTAACCAACAACAAATTTTAACCGTTATTTTTTGTATCTAATTAAATGCTTTCCAAAACTTGTTAAATGTTTTCGAAATCTTAGATTTAAACTTAAATTTTGAACTCAAATTCTGAATCGTTGAGAGGGGTTAAGAAGTGCAAACTGAAGTGTGTTCAGGAGTTGAAATTTAACTCCCCCCCCCCCCCCCATCGAACACAGTTCACTTTTGCGCTACTTAAACACTCGCAACGACTCGGAATTTGATCTCAAAATTTAAATCTAAGCATTTGAAAGCATTTAATGAGATTAAAAAAATAACGATTAAAAATAGTGTTACGCTACTCCAATGTCTAAGGCGCTCTCTATCGGCATTTTGTGAAATTTATCTTTAAAATTTACTTTCAAGAAAACACTGATTTAAAGAGTAGTTTTAGCAAAAACCGCAAACGAATCGACTAATTTTTCCGTTTTTTTTTATAGTTTTCCGTTTTGTTTGAAATTTAAACCCTCTGAACACAGTTCAGTTTGTGCTATTTAACCACTCCCAACTATTCAGATTTTGAGCTCAAAATTTAAGTTTAAATCTAAGCCTACGAAACCAATTAATGAGATACAAAAAATAGTATTAGGATGGATTATTTCGTTAATCCAAAGACTAAAGCGCCCTCTATCGGCATTTTTTTAAATTTATCTTTATATTTCATTTTCAATAAAATACCGATATAAAGAATAGTTTTAGTGAAAACCGCAAATCAATCGACCAATTTTTCCGTTTTTTATAATCATTTGAAATTTTAAACCCTCTGAACACAGTTAAGTTTGTGCTACTTAATCGCTTCCAACTATTCAGATTTTGAGCTCAAAATTTAAGTTCAAGTCTAAGCTTACGAAACCATTTAATGAGATGCAAAAAATCACGGCAAAAAATAGTTTTTCATTACTTTAAAGTCTAAAGCGCCCTCTATAGGCATTTTCGAAATTTATCTTTATAATTTATTTTCAAGAAAATACCAACATAAAGAATAATTTTAGTGAAAACCACAAATCAATCGACCAATTTATCCGTTTTTTATGTGTATTTGAAATTTTGGACCCCAAACTTTAATGGCGGCTATCTCCTTTGGAAAACGTTTGGGACCCTTGGTTTCCTATTTACTATTACTCGTCTTGATGTGTTCTATCATCCCCTAGCGTATATACCATTTGTTTAGGGACACCCTGTATATATATATATATATATATATATATTTACTTACGTTAGTTCCTATTTAATAAATAGTTTGTCACTAAAACATTACCTATTTAGTTCTTTCAAGTCAGCCATAATTAAATTACATAAACAAGATGGGGTAAATAATCCATACAAAGCATTAAATAATGGAGAGAAACAAAATGTCTTTTTTGAATTAAAATACTTATTTAAGAGAGGAAGCAAGGTATTTTAAATTTTATTAATTAAAAAAGTTTTAAGATTATTCCTCTTCTTAAATCATAGCCAAATTTTGTTTCATAGTAACATTTACTTGTGAAAAATCCTGTTCATCGTAATGGAAGTAAAGGAAACAGCCACAAACTTAGAATTGGGTATGTGCAAGTATCAGTTTCAACCATGTAATAAAGAGCTTATCAAGCTTTGTCCAACCAATCATAGTCGATAATTTGTAACCTGTATTATGAGCCAACGAATCACAATCGTCAAAATTGACGTCAGTTGAAAATCATTTATTGCCATTACAGTGATGCTGCCTGAGTTGATTGCTGAACAAGAAGTGCAACAGTTGTAGGAATGATGTTATTCTACGATGCTGTCCCTGTTTGCTGCGGTAGTTTCAAATGGGCATTAAAATCACAAATCCCATTACCTGTGAATGTGCAATTGGCACTCACATTTATATATATATATATATATATACAGTCAGACCTCGCTATCCCGACGCCAGGTTTTCACGCCACTCCGCTTATCACGTCAGTTTTTCAAAGTCCCAATTTTTCGTATACGATTTTAATGTAAATAAATTCCGGATTTTACGTCGGTGAATAATTTTCAACGCTGGATATCCCGACATGTTAAGAAAATTGTCCATTTTTCATAATCCATCCTACATGCACGGAAATTAAGCAGTAAGAAAATGACTTAGCCAAACTTTTCTCAAAAGTGCCTAAAATGCCCATTGACATAAAGGAGAAACATTCTTTCAATCGTTTATCTGAATAAAAAAAATTCACACACTATGAATGACAAAATCTGTGAAGGAGGTATTTCTTCCTGTGCGTTCTCTCTCCTCCAATATACCATTACTCACCCACTGTGTTTACCACCGAGAGTACAATGCGTATTTACTTAGGAAATGCTAAACATTTCATTTCCACTCTTTTTTCGTAGTGTTTTAAACTGTTTACAACAAAGTGACAAGAAAGTCTAGGGCAGTTCGTGACTGTTTCAAAGATGCTGGTTTCATCCAAGTTTATCAGATCTCGAGTGTATGGAAGGTAGTGAAGAAGACATTAGAAGTTGTTAGACCATGAAAGAGGTATAATGGGGGGTAGGTGGGGGTTGGGCGTGTCCAGATGAACATTGATTTTGATAAAGATGTCACTACATCACCAGATGCAATGATATGAAGACCCCAGAAGCCAAGGGGTATAAGTGACAAAATTGAAAAAAACGAGTTAAGTGCACAGGATATCTGGAAATATGCTTTTTTCATTTCAGGTAAAGAAATATAGGTCATTTTCTTATTATTTGCTGAGTTATAGATAAACCACTTTTTTCAAAAAACAAACAATATGGATTAATTATACATTTAAAGAAAATTGTACTCTTATTTTTTTAACAGTTATTGAAATGAGCGTTCAAAGATTAGAATGCAACAAGCAGATGTTTCCTATTTCAATTTAGTCAATTGTTATTGATGTTCCAATTTAACATCAATTATCTTTAAACTCAATTTACTCCAAATCGACATTTTGTCACTTATACCCCTTGGCTTCTGAGGTCGTCATATATGAAATTGTAAAAGAGAAAGTGAAGAAGACATTAGAAGTTCTTAGACCATGAAAGAGGGGGGGGGGGTGTCTAGATGAACATTGATTTTAATAAAGATGTCACTACATCACCAGATGCAATGATATATAAAATTGTAAAAGAGAAAAAGACAGAAATTTCTTCAGACAAGGAGATTAAAAGTGATATGGAGTTAGAACAAAACAAGCTTCCAACTACACCCCCGAAACATAACATTGCTTTAAACCGATCAGAAGTTATCTAACATCCCTTTCTGGAACAACGGATATTGTTGAAATTTCATAGTATAATATAGAAAAGGATTGTAAGAAGTACATCTAAGGATGTGCAAACCTTAATTCATCAGTAATTCACGTAACAATAAAAAAAAAAATCAAAAATCTGATTTTTATTTTATTTAATTTCGTTTTTTTTTTTTGTTGTTGTTTATTTTGTTTAATAATAATGTTTTATTGTTTACAAATTCAAGACCAATTGTCAATTACCGTAATTTCGGGTGTATAAGCCGCGGATCAAACGATTCTTTTTGGACCCAGAAACCTTATTTAGTGATTGGAGATAAATATTTGGAGATAAATATTTACGGCGATCTAACTAGTTATATTTGTTTCTTAAAAAATTCTGGGTCGAAAAAGAATTGTTTGATCTGCGGCTTATACACCCGAAATTACGGTAAAAATTGTCTTAAATTAATCAAAAATACAATTTTTTATAAACATATTTTTCTCAAACTCCGATTACCGCGACACTCTGCTTGTCACAACACTTTTTTCAGGTCCTGAGAGTGTCGAAATAACGAAGTCCGACTCTATATGCAAAAAATTTCGTGTGTTTGAAAGTTACAGACAAGGCATTGGAATTTATAATTAAAAAAGACACAAATGAAGGAATTGTAGGAAAATGGTATATTTATTCAGTATTTAGCCACATTCATTATTTGACTTGCATCCCTATCTTAAATTTCCCTTTTTTTTGCAAAACGTACAATATATATTTTGCATTTTATTATTATGTGGTTTAATAATGTTTATACAAAATCACTTTTCAATGTATGCAAATCACTTTTAAACGCTAATATGGGAGAAACATCTTGTGCAATTTATACTTTCATAGTTATTTCAAAAAGTGTAACAATGTAATAAGTTTCCAGAAGTAAATAATAATTGCTAAAAAGTGCAGGTGGAGACTTTACTTTTCTTGATAAATTCAAAATACGATTCTAGCACATAAAAGTAAAGTTCCAAGAATTATGAATCACAAAATTCCTTATATGTATCATAAAAAAGTTTGTGCAAAGTATGCCTAAAATAAAAATCTTTAAAAATAAAAGATTACTAATCAGCATGTGTCTTCAAGTGATTGTTTAGAGACTGCTTATGGGAAAAACCTTTATTGCATATTTCACATGTGAAAGGTTTTTCCCCAGTATGGACACGACGGTGTCTATCTAAACTGGTTTTAAGACGAAATCCTTTATTGCACATTTCACAAATAAACGGTCTTTCAGTTGAATGAATTCGGAGATGAAGATATAAAGAACTGTTCGCATTAAATCGTGCATTGCATACTTTACAAATAAAAGGTCTCTCATTAGTATGGGAAGAAAGAAAATGCTGATTCAAATCGCATTTTCGAGTAAATCCTTTTCTGCATAATCTACAAGAAATAGTATAATCTTTGGTGTGAGTATTACGATGTACATTTAGATAATGTTTGAGAGAAAAAGCTTTATTACAGAACTCACAAGCAAATGGTTTCTCTTTTGTATGCGTTCGAATGTGTGTTAGTAAATTTCCTTTTCCAAAAAATCCTCTATCGCATATTTCACACAGAAACGGCTTTTCTTCTGAATGAGTTCGCAAGTGCGTATTTAAATGAGAATTTTTTTTAAATTTTTTATTGCACACTTTGCAAATAAAAGGCCTTTCATCAGTATGATTACGTTGATGGCCCCTTAATCTTTCTTTATCAGAAAATGCTTTATGGCATATATCACAAACAAAAGTTTTTTCTCCATTATGAACAACATTATGCCTACGTAATTTAGATGACGTCTGAAAGCCATTGTTGCATATGTTACACACAAAAGGCCTCTCATTAGTGTGAATACGTAGGTGTTGTTTAAAATTGCCTTGAAGGGAAAATCCTTTTTTGCAAATCTCACAAATGAAAGGTTTTTCTTTGGAGTGAATACTAATGATGTGTGATTTTAAACCACTTTTACCAGAAAACCTTTTGTCGCATACTTCGCAGATGAAAGGTTTTTCATTAGAATGAACACTATGCACATGTTCTTTTAAACGACTTTTTACAGAAAATTGTTTGTCACATACCTCACAAATAAAAGTTTCTGTTTGTACTTTGTCATGAAATTCTCGCACATGTATTTTTAATTTACATTTCAGAGGAAAACCTCTATTGCATAAATTGCAAATAAAAGGCTTAACTTTGGAATGAGTAATCATGTGTAAATTTAAAAGACTTTTCAGAATAAATCTTTTATTGCATACTTCGCATATAAAAGGCTTTATATTGGAATGCATTTTAATGTGCTGCGTTAAACGCTTTTTCGCAGAAAATTCTTTTTTGCATACCTCACAAAATAAGGACATTTTCACTTTTAATAACAGTATGCTCTATTAATTTTTTTTCTTTTAGCACAAATAGCTTTTTTACACGTGTACTGTGTGCTCTTTATGCTTTGCTTACATCAATTTTAATGTTCACAGTAGGAAATGATTTATTGAATCTAAAACAACACAAAAAATATGTGATGAAAATTAAGTTTTTTTTTTTTTTTTAATGAAATCAATGAGAAAATGTTTTACTAATGAAATGAGAGATCACTCATGATATGAATAAATAAGCAGAAAAGCTACAAATAATGTTATCAAATAAATTGTACAAATATCACAAACACAGTTGCTATGCCATGGACTCTGTGAGATTAGCTGATAGAACCATGGAAAGTTGCTACAATGATTTATTAGCTAATAACAACTTTTTCTTACTATTCAGTCACTATAAAATGCATCTCTAATAATTTCAAAAATAAAAAGAGTCATCTGCATACTACAGAAACATATATTTTTAACATATGATTCAGTAAGAACAAATTTTATTATTGATAGTATATGAATCTTAACTGAGTAATCTTTATTGCAAAGCTGTCCAGTAAAAAGTGAGCAATGGTTAAGAATATTTTTTAAATAATCCTAATAGTTACTAGCAAACAGTAATTGCAAGTAATTCTTTAAAAAGCTCATTATTTAGCTATCTTTGATATACTACTTCATAAACAAATGTTTCTTCAAAACAGGGATTTTTTTTCACAATTGGTGATATCCCTTCTGTTCAATTTATCTTTTATTTATTTATTTTTTATATTAGGACAACAAGATTTACTTAGAAATCTCCAACAAAATAATATATATCCTCAATAAAACATCTTCCTTAAATCCTCAATAAAATCTGATTTTTCTGAAATTTAATTAATGTACTGTCTTTTATTCTGCATCACAAAAATAGAAGTCCCTTATTTATGCAAGAAATGAATGTTTCGATTAAGAATTTTATGTAAATTTTAATTTCGACAATTTAATTTCCGACATTCTTCATATACTTGGATTATAAAAGCATACACATATACAAAATACAAACTAAAACTTCTTGAAAGAAAACTTACATTTTTTCAGTTTTGAATTAATATGTAGATCTAGAAGAAAGTGTATCTGACAAACTTTAACATGCCCAATTTTAAAAGTAGAATTGATCTATCTTTAATGTTTTTCTTTCTCAGGTCTCATAAACTTGTCTTCTTTCAGTTTAAAATGTTAACGCTTAATACATTCAACTTGTATTATAAAAACTTTAACTTTTATAATTTTTCTGCCCTTATGCAACTGATAGTCTTTAGAAAAATGAAGAAAAAAACAAATTTAATGCTTTTCCAAATATTTAAATAACAAGTTATTTATATCAATTTATAGTTACACAATTTAAAATGAAATGATAGTCACACATAAGAAACAAGTGTCTGCCATATGTTTTCAAGGTTTGCATTCAAAAGTAAAAATTTATAAAGTTTGCAGGCATTCATGGGTTTTTGTAATTTAAAAAAATCCAAAGTATTCCTCCAAGTTCCAGGAACATTTACTTAAACCTGAAATAAATGAAAATATGAATATTTTTATTTTGATAATTTTTAAATGTTTATCTATTAACCCTTTCCGGCGCTCTGGGCTCACCTAATTTTAATTCCTACTGTTACCAAGAATATTTTAATAAAATTTTGTTTAACAATGAAAATTTAAATTAGGGATGTACCGAATATTCGGTATCTATTCGGTAATCGGCCTATTCGGCCATGTTACCGAATATCAAACTATTCGGTTAAACCGAATATCAAAGTATTCGGCCGAATCCAATACTTAATAAAGCCTTTTAAAACACATTTTTAAAAACTTTTCACAATTTCTACTTTTAACTGTCAACTTATTAATATATTTAAAATAATTAGAAATAAAATCATATTTAAATAATATAGAATGTTTTTACATGATTTATTTGCTATTTGTAAAGTTTAACTTAAGAAAATTAACCATGAAAAGGATTAAAATTATGATTTATTAGGATTCTCGTTAGGAATAAATGATGCGACTGCAGATGCAAGTTCCTAAATTCTATTTAGTAAATAATATGTTTCTTCCTTTTCCCAAAGTCCTTAAACAAGAAAGTAACTATTACTTTTGAGATTAGTAATAGTTATCAAGGCAGACAATTTGTTTATGAAACCATAATCATAATCAACTTATTGAATCATAAATGCATTGTATTTCATCTCACTCTAGGTAAAACTTATGTTTTCGTTTGTTGCATTAACAATAAATAACATACCATAACTATATTTTCAACTCACATGCTTTGATTTTTGTAAAATATGATATGATGGGAAGGATGTAAAATGCCACTATTCATAAGAAAAAAACTATGAGCTAGACATTCCTTTATTTAGAATTAAGTTGAAAGTATTTATACTTTATATTGAAAAAAATCTGCCTTGAGTTATTTAAAAAGAACAAATATGAGACTGTACAGTTTTTCTTCAACTATTTTTTCATTATTTCTCTTTGATTTCAAAATGTTTGTTTCAATTCGTAGAAGAAATGAAATTTAAAATTTTACTAATTGAAAAAGTCTCATAATTATGTTTCTTAAATAAAAAAAGCAGATTTTTTTCAATACTGAATGTTCTTATAAAAAGCTCTTGTTTATCAAAATATAAGTTTCTCTTATTAAATATTATGTAAAATTGTTTTAAAAAGTAACATTTCAATACCTTTAAACTTTGAAATATAAAAAGTATTGGAAAAGCCGAATATTCGGTATTTGGCCGAATAGTTACTATTCGGCTAGCCAAATATTCAGTATTTGACCCAACAATTACTATTCGGCTAGCCGAATATTCGGTATTCGGATTAGCTGTCGGCCGAATATTTGGCCAAAATCACTATTCGGTGCATCCCTAATTTAAATTAAGGAGTTCTTGAATTCTAAAATAATTGTTTGTAAATTCCGGTGTTAGTCAATAATTTCTCATTTTATGAACAGAATTTGCATGTGCCGGAAAGGGCTGAAAAAGCAACAGAATATCATAATAACATATATTCTACAATGAAATGGTAAGGATTTGTATTATAAATAATTATTTTGCTTGTAAGACATCACTATAAATATATTAAAAATTGACATATTTCAACTCATTTTCATTGTCATCTTCAGAACGTAAATAAAAAAATTACAAACACAATGAACGTGAAAAACTGGAATAAATAATTATTGAATTCAAATTAAATGTACCCCCCCCTCCCCTATATTTTCAACACCGTTCGTGTCCCTACTATGTAGTTACCACGCAAACTGTCCAACCATACAATCCATATACTCGGGATGTGAAAAGATAGTGTATCCTTACAAACATGACAACTTAAAAAAAAAAATCAATGAACTCTATCATAAATAATTTTAAATAAAAAATTAATCTACTCTCATTAAAAAGTATGTTAATGTTCTATTTTCCAATCAGTTTGAATAAAGCAGTGTTCCCTCTGTCATATTTTATATCAATTGTATGTTATTTACGTCTGATATTAAATTTCCGTAGGGTCATAACTATATAATAATTTTTGATTCCTTCTCTAATGAATGGAATCATATAAACTCATGAGTGGTCATCTATACTAAAAGGATCAATTTTGGTATTTAAGATTATCTTTAAATTTGGGGGAGGCTTTGGGATCAAACATAAATCAAAACTTTTAAAAAGAGTTTTTAAATACTCAAAGAAGCTCAGGTAATAATTTATCACCACCCTTTTCATACTGATTTCATAATTTTTTAAAGATTATTTGGAAATTTAAGGCTTCTTAAAGCATGTAAAAAAATCTTTTAAAAGTTTTGATTTATGTTTGATTGCAAAGTTTTCCCCAGAGTTAAAGATGCTCTTGGATACATTTACGATTTCGACATTCACAGATGTCTTTGCGAACTTAACCCTCGTAAATGTTAAGGTATTACTGTTATATATTGTTTTAATTATATGACTTTATTTATGATTTTAAATGTTTATGAGAAATAAAACAAAACTTGTATATTAATAGCTTTTAAAATTAGTTAAGTAATAAAATATGTGACTAAGTGTACATTGTCTTCTTTAATTTTATAAGGCAGTAAAAATAAAAAAAATTATTTGGGGGAGGGGGGGTAAAGGTCAGTGCAAACCCGATAAATCAATTATTGTAACCATTTAAAATTCAGTCAATCTCGTATCTCCACAAAAAACTTTTCCAAGCTTTACATTTGACGCTGAGTTTTTTTTAGAATCAATAATTATGGGGAACAATAATTACTGGCCCTTTGATATTTTTTTAAAACTTTGAATAGCCATCATAAACTAATTTAGATAATCAGTTATTTAATGATAAAAACAAATAAAATGTCATTTTATGAGATAAAACACTAAAAATTATCATGAAGATGTATTTTACTTGGACAGGTTCTTATTAGTTGGGCATTGGATGAAAATTCATGGATTTCAATTAAGACGAAAACTCATTTAACCTCTTAACTGATCAATTCTTTTGAGAAAAACTTTCAAATAACGTCTATTGCTTTCATGTCTTTTACACTTGTTTTTCAAAACAAAATTTTTGACTAATTGAATCATGCAAATGCTCGGATTAAATTACAAAATTTTAACAATAAAAATTTACTGAAAAGAATAATAAAGCATGATTAGAATATGGATGCCCATACATGGTACACTGTAAAAGATTCTTTTGGGTTACTCGGACGCCAATGTTATATACACACACATATATATATACATATGCAAGAATATATACATATGTGTATGTATGTACAAATGAGCAGGTACTCTTTAGTTAGCCAGACGCCAGTATTATATATACTTACATATATATGTGTTTATACCTATCTTTTTATATATAAATTGGATTTTTGGCTACCATTTCGGCAATTATTTAAAATTTTTACATTTTTTTAATATTTTTTTAGTACTTTACTAACACTTGATTGTGAAAAATGTAAATAATTTGCTATATAACATTGATTTTTACCATGCCGATACACATCAACGGTACAAAGTTTAATAGATTCAGGAATATCACTCACACGACCCATTTTAAGACAAAGGAGTAAACAAACTGCAAAAAAAAAAAAAAAAAAAAAAAAAAAAAAAAATACTGATTTTAAATAAAATCATCTGAATTTAATCAATAATGCTGTCAGCTATGAATTGGTGATAATTAAAGGAGAATTAATGTGAAATATTCTAATATTTTGAACCACTTGAATATATATTCTAATATAGGGCTGCACAACCTTTTCAAGAGAAGGGCCACTTGCAAAAAAGACTGGGCATTCGAGGGCCACATCAATAACATGGAGATAATTCGATTTCGAAGGTGATCTCTCGCGTATAATCGGATAAAATATATGTCTTCAAAGAAAAGTGGGAAATACCTATTTAGGTTTCGCTTAACCAGTCAAAATATCCACTTCAATTGGTAAGTATCTATCAGCTGTTTTTACGTTTGTGTATAACAGATATAGCAAGGATTATTCTCAAGATGTAATATTATTTCTTGACTTTATTCAGGAGAGTAAATTTTGTTTTATTAAAAGTGCTAAGTAAAAAACAAAGATAAGTGGCTGGTGCCGAAAAAAAAAAAAATATGATCTTTATGAACGAAGTAGAGGGAAGGATCCGATCAATAAGATTTTTCCGTGTCTCATCACTGAAATTCCTGATTTTTTTATGCCCGATCAACAAAATTTGCAGCTTTCCATGCATGTCGACAAAATTATGGATTTTTATGAAAGTGATCAACAAAATTCGCAATTTTTACGAAACTGATAGAGAAAATTCGATCTTTCTGTGCCCGATCAACAAAATTTGTAATTTGTGATCGAAACCGATCAAGAAAAATCACAACTTTTATGAAACCGATCGAGAAAATTTGCAAATTTTACAAGGCGGATCGACAAAAACATGATTTTTTACAATGCTCAACGACGAAATTCGCGATTTTTACGAAGCTGATCGACGAAATTTGTGATTTTTACAAAGATGATCGGTGAAATTCACGATTTTTACGAAGCCGATCGACGAAATTTGCGATTTTTACGAAGCTGATCGGCATAATTCGCGACTTTTTGGCGGCTGATCGACGAAATTATCGATTTTTACGAAGCTGATCGGCGAAATTCCCGACTTTTCTGCGGCTGATCGATGAAATTATCGATTTTTAGGATGCCGATTATCAAAATTCGCGATTTTTCTTCGCATGATCGACAAAATTATCAATTTTCACGAAGCTGATTGGCAAAATTCGTGATTTTTTACGAAGCCGATCGACGAAATTTGCAATTTTTACAAAGCTGATCGGCGATATTTGCGATTTTTACGAAGCCGATCGACGAAATTCGCGATCTTTAAGAAGCCGATCGACGAAATTTGCGATCTTTAAGAAGCCGATCGACGAAATTTGCGATTTTTACGAAGCCGATCGACGAAATTTGCGATTTTTACGAAGCCGATCGACGAAATTTGCGATTTTTACGAAGCCGATCGACGAAATTTGCGATTTTTACGAAGCCGATCTGAAAAATTCGCGATTTTTACGAAGCTGATTGACAAATTTTACGAAGCTGATCGGCAAAATTCGAGACTTAACTGCGGCTGATCGACGAAATTATTTTTTACGAAACCGATTGCCGAAATTCGCGATTTTTACGAAGCTGATCGACGAAATTTGTTATTTTTTATCGCATCATTGCTAAAATTCCCGATTCTTCCATACCAGGTCGACAAATTTCGCGATTTTTACAAATCTTATCGACAAAATTCGCGATTTTTATAAAGCCGATTGACGTAATTCGCAATTTTTACGAACCTGATCGATGAAATTTGCGATTTTTGCAACGCCGATCGACGAAATTCATAATTTTATTTGAGCCTGATCGACGAAATTTGCAATTTTTTCGCGTGAGATCGACAAAATTCGCAAAATTCCTATATCCGACCGACAAAATTTGCCATTTTCGGAACCCGATCAATAAAACTGGCGATTTTTCCGTGTCTGATAGACAAAATTCGCTCTTTTTCGCCTTTAACTGACGAAAACTGCATTTTTTTACGCGGCAAGATGAAATTCACGATTTTTTTCTCTTGAGAATCTTACAAAACTCATGATTGTTTCGCAGCCGATCAACGATATTTTCAATTTTTCCGCGCATTATCGCAAAATTCGTGATTTTCCCGTGCCTTACCAACGAATTTTGCAATTGTTTCGCCCCTGATCGATAAATTTTGAGACTTCTTCGTGGCCGATCAACGAAATACGCATTTTTTTCACACGGTAAACCAAGAAAACATGCGAACTTTCCCGCAGCCAATCAGTTTAATTTGCAATTTTTTCGTGTAATCTTTAACAAATCTGACGATTTTTTTCTTGGCTGATCAATGAAATGTGCGATTATCCGCGTTTGATCGACAAAATTCGCGATTTTTCCGTGCCTGATTGACAAAACTCACGTATTTTCCGTGTACGATCGGTTAAATTTGCTATTTTTTCCCGAGCATCATGGGCAAAATTCGTGATTTTTTCATACCTGATGAACGAAAAGTACGATTTTTCCGCACTTGATGAATGAAATTCGCGATTTTTCCACGCCCGATCTAAGAAATTTGCGATTCTTAAGTGAGTGACGAAATTTTAATTTTTTTGCGGTAAATTGACGAAATTTACGATTTTTATCTGCGACTTTTCCACAAAAATTGCAATGTTTTCTAGCTGTAAATTGACGAAGTTCGCGGGCCACACGTTAACCCATCGCGGACCACTTTTGGCCCGCGGGCCACAGGTTGTGCATCCCTATTCTAATATTTTGACTGCATTCAGGTATAAAGTATTGTTACGAATTTTGTAAATAGTTAGTGCTTGTACTGTAAAATAATGTAAATAATCTTATTAAACTCCATTCCTTTACTAATATTAGTTTTTGTTACATTGTCTCTGTTATCAAGTAGGGATGGGACGAATATTCGGCCACTATTCGGTATTCGGCCTATTCGGCCATTTTGCCGAATATTCGGTTGGCCGAATATTGAAGGCTTGTTGACCGAATACTTCGGCCGAATAGTTAGAGATATCTTGCCGAATATTGCTAAAATCTCGCCGAATAGTGAAAGATATCTTGCCAAATAAATTTTGGATTTAAAGAATTTCATTCTTGCAATTTTTTTTCCTCTAATCCAAATTGGCTACTTCATTTATGAAGTCATTCTCACTCTTACTTACAAAATGCAGAGTTATTCAGATACTAAAAAATATACAGCCTTTGTGTATTTCCTATAAAAGTTAGTGATATTCTAGAAAAGCCCAAGTTGGAGATTCAATTGTACGGGAAATGTCATCATTAGAGAATGATATATTACAATTCAAAATATAAAAATACTGCCTTATTCTAAAATGCTCGAATATTTATTAATGTCTGCAAATTCCATGCACATATAAAAAAGGCTCTTATGTCTTATGAAATCCATAACTTATTTTCTATAAAGTAAGAAATGAAAAAAATTGGTCACTAGGTGTGTTAATGAAGATTCATTTTCAAAATTAAATATAATATATCACCATTCCAAATACAATGGTACATCTGAAAGCAGAACTGGTGTCAAACTCGATACACATTAGATGACACAACTTGCTTTATGAAGATGGTTTTATAAATATTTTAATATAAATTCTAAATACTCAACAAAATAACTTTTTCATTTTATAGTTTTCACTTTTAAGTAATTATTTGCATAATTATTGACTTAAATATGTAACATTATTATGTATATATTTTTAATTTAATCTTCCTTCCCTCATGTTGTTATCAATTTCTGTTTATCCTTTTAATGCTTGTCTAATAAGTGGAATATTGAAGTTGAATATTGTATGTGCCGATTCAAATGTCAAAGATTTTGTTAACATATGCATTCTACTTTAAGCATAACTTTTTGCTTTAACGTAATTTGTAATTTAAAGCTTGGCATCTGATTTCAGAACAGTCCCATTCTTAGAAATTTGCTTATCACTAGGGACACAAACTCTAAATGATCAAATTTACTTCATTAAAGGTTATTTCAGAAAATATGCCCTTGTGAGTTCTGAGAGAGAGAGAGAGATTAAGAATATTACTGGTTTTGGATACAAGAAGTATCAATTGATAGTAAAAGTGAAGTACATTGTTCATATTTTAATGGAAATATTTTTCCATCTTGACTTACTGAAAATCAATTTGATGTACATTAGAATAAAAGATATAATGCAATTTCATAATTTTTTTTGTGTTAAAATAAGTTTTTCAAATTTAAAAATACATTTAAAAGCACATTTAAGAGTAATAATTATTAATGAGCTTCTATTTTTTAAATTAGATATAATCAAAATTTATTTTCTTTATTGGAAAAAAAATTTTACTATTCGGCCGGCCGAATATTCGGTATTCGGCCTAAAATTTGGCCGAATATTCGGTATTCGGCTATTCGGCCAAATCACTATTCGTCCCATCCCTATTATCAAGCAAACCTGTCTATTATTTTTCAGTGAATGTCTATGCCAGATTGGCGAAATATTAGAGATATCGCCAAGTTGGCGTCACTTTTGACGACTAATTTTGGTTGCCAAATTTGGCGATATATCGCGAAGTTGGCGATTGTTGGCGATGGTAATCCCCCTTTAGATATGCTGATACATTGAATGTTATTCCGTGGTTTTCTGGAATATTCGAGAAGCCTGTGGAAATATCAAGCGCATGCTGCGTGCCTATATAAGGAGAGCAATACGAGCTGTTGTGGTTATTATGCATCAGTCAGTCATTGAGTGAACAACTAGGCGATTGTTAAGCAAGTTTGCTTGAGTTTTATCTACGTTGTTTTGAATGTGATTTAGTGTTGAGACGTTTTATAAAGAGTCTCTGGGACCTGTATCTGTACTTGTACGATAGATTTGAACAGTTATTTTTGAATATCTAGCAATATTTGTAAGTTTTGAAAACCCTGTTGTTCTGAAGATCTGTAAATAAATTATTTTCTACTTTTCTAAGAGACAAGAGTTTGAAGTTGTCTAACCATAAGATCAAAAGAACCCTATATACACTGCAACATTTGGTGTCAGAAGTGTCAGAAGTCTCGACGACCGCGAGAAGAAGAAATGTTGCAGCGTATATAGGGTTCTTTTGATCTTATGGTTAGACAACTTCAAACTCTTGTCTCTTAGAAAAGTAGAAAATAGTTTATTTACAGATCTTCAGAACAACAGAGTCTTTGAAACTCACAAATATTGCTAGATATTCAAAAATAACTGTTCAAATCTATCGTACAAGTACAGATACAGGTCCCGGAGACTCTTTATAAAACGTCTCAACACTAAATCACATTCAAAACAATGTAGATAAAACTCAAGCAAACTTGCTTAACAATCGCCTAGTTGTTCACTCAATGACTGACTGATACATAATAACCACAACAGCTCGTATTACTCTCCTTATATAGGCTCGCAGCATGCGCTTGAAATTTCCACAGGCTTCTTGAATATTCTCGAAAACCACGGAATAACATTCAATGTATCAGCATATCTTAAGGGGGGGTTACCATAGAGAGGGAAGGGTTACCATCGCCAAATTTGGCGACCAAAATTAGTCGTCAAATGTGACACCAACTTGGCGATATCTCTAATATTTCGCCAATCTGGCATAGACATTCACTGAAAAATAATAGACAAGTTTGCTTGATAACAGAGACAATGTAACAAAAACTAATATTAGTAAAGGAATGGAGCTTAATAAGATTATTTACATTATTTTACAGTACAAACACTAACTATTTACAAAATTCGTAACAGTATGTTTGAAATGATATACTTGTGTTTACCTGTAGCTTTTAAAGAAAAGAGAAAGAAAATTGTACACCTGATATGTTGATAAAAAGTTCAATTTGTCTCCCACTCCCCAACTTTTTTAAGCTATTGCATAGCTTTTATCGCGGGCTTTGAGTGTGGCGAACGAATCTAGAAATTGTGTAACGAGAAAAAAACCTAACACGCCGGCTAATGTCGTTTTGGTTTGGCAGACTTTAGCACGGTATCCTTTGGCAAACATTGACGCAGTATTTTTTAGATATTTAGAGAATATCAAGTCTCAAACTTATGTTTCTTATTTCAGTTACCATAAACCTATCATTTCAATGATAAAAGTTCCTGATTAACCTACATGTATTGTACGATAATAAAAATATTTTAAACGATATTAACTTCTCATTTATTCAATAAAAGAAAAAAAAATTCTTCTTATTGGTCATCACGCTCAAAAAGCGTAACTTGAATTAATATCAAAGACAAAAAAAAAAACTGCATAAATAAAAAAATATATAAATAATTATAATTTTTTTCCAAATCTGTAGAATGTGTATAGAAAAGAATAAAACAAAGATGGATAATGTAGCTTTTGGTGATTGGAGACACACCCCATGGTGAGGATCAAAAATTTTTAAAATGCTTATAACTCGCAATCTAATTTTCGTAGCTTGGCAAAATATTATTTGGTAATTTATAATGAGAGTGTGTTAATTTTTGGTGACAGGAGATCCCCCACAGTGAGGGTCAAAAGATTTAAAATGCTTATAACTCGCGATCTAATTTTCGTAGCTTGGCAAAATTTTGTTTGGTAATTTATTATGAGACAGTGTTAATTTTTGGTGACAGGAGACCCCCAATGGTGAGGATCGAAAAATTTAAAATGCTTATAACTAGCGATCTAATTTTTGTAGCGCAGCCAAATTTTGTTTGGTAATTTATTAAGCTATTGCATAGCTTTTATCGTTGGCTTTGATCGCGCCGACCGAATCTAGAAATTCTGCAACGAGAAAAAAACCTAACACTCCGGCTAATGTTGCTTCAATTCGGCAGACTTCTCATTTATTCAATAAAAGAAAAAAATTTGTTTTCTTATGGATTATCATGCTCAAAAAGTGTAACTTGAATTAATATCAAAGGGTCCTTTCATGTCAAATCAACAAAAAAAATTCAATATTCAACCTGACCATTTCCGATTTCAGTGAAACTGCTAGGGATCATTCTGTATGATGATATAAATTAGAGCATATTCTTGTTTTTTGTTTATCGCTTTAAATTTTTATGCAATTAATTATTTAAATTTTGAAAAATCATCATTTTTTGACTTGCATATATATTTTCAATTTTGAATTTCTCAAGTTCTATCAAACATAGAAAATTTTATGACCACTCATTTCAAAGAGGAGTTTATAAGGTTTAATTTGATATGCAAGTCGACTATGTATAATTAAAACAAACAAAATTTAAAATTTTTTAAAATTGAAAAATTGAAAATTTTTTAGATTGTCATATTTAAAAATTTTGAAAAAATTGTATGTTTGTTGTAATATTATAAGCTTTAAATTCTGAAATTTTTAGAGTGGGACCTCAATGGGATCAGGAGTTATGAAATAAAAGCTAAAAATTACCATACAAATCATAAATAAATAACAAAATAGACAGAATTAAATTGCTATTTTAATGGTAATGTTTGTTTTTATTTAATAACTCCTGATCCCATTGCGATCCCACTCTAAAAATTTCAGAATTTAAAGCTTATAATATTACAACAAACATACAATTTTTTCAAATTTTTTAAAAATGACTATCTAAAAAATTTTCAAATTTTAAATTTTAAAAAAATTAAAATTTTATTTATTTTAACTATACATAGTTGACTTGCATATCAAATTAAACCTTATAAACTCCTCTTTAAAATGAGTGGTCATAAAATTTTCTATGTTTCATAGAACTTGAGAAATTCAAAATTGAAAATGTTTATGCAAGTCAAAAAATTAGGATTTTTCAAAATTTAAATAATTAATTGTATATATAAAAATTTAAAGCGATAAACAAAAAATAAAAATATGCTCTAATTTATATCATCATAGAGAATGATTCCTAGCAGTTTCATTAAATCGGAAAGGGTCAGGTTGAGTCACTGGTTGATTTGGCATGGAATGACCCCAAAGACAAAAAAAAAACTGCATAAATAAAAAATAAATAAATAATTATAATTGCATAAGTTGATAAAAAATGCTATGCAATACCTTTACTGCGGCAGTCCCCGAGTGCCACACATATTTTTTTTTTCTAATAAAATTACTTCATGCATGATACTATTTTTTATTTTATTGACTTCTCTTCATTTGAATCAATAAAGTATGCAGATAATAAAGGTATAATCATATCTACATATTACTGGCAAACAAAAGATAACAATTACAATAACCAAAAGAACTTTTAGACATAACCATATCATTAAGGTAAGGGAAGGGGATTAAAGGAATGATAACGTATGACATTATATGAGGGGAGAGGATGTCTAAAATTACCAAAAACATTGATGTTATATAAGTATAGCCCCTAATGTGAATCTGAGTTTTGTTGCCCATGTGCACAAAAAATCTTTTTGTAATTTCAGATCTCGTAATTTGTAAGGATGCACCATATAGTGATTTTGGCTGAATACCTAATATTTGACCTACAGACAAATACCAAATATTCAGCCAGTTAAATAGTAACTATTTGGCCAAATATTTTTACATTTGAAAATTTAAAGGCAATATAATGTTAAATTTTAAAACAATTTTATGTAATAAACAGGAGCTTTCTTACAAGTAAACTTATCCAGAAAAAATCTACTTTGTTTTATTTCTGAAAAGAATAGATAATACTCATTAATTTTTTGGCCTAACTAAATATTCAAGACCAAATAATTTGATATTTAAAAAAAACATATATTTAGCAGACCAAATACAGTAGACTCCCTCAAATCCACTCCTAAAATATGCAACTCTCTAAAATCCGCCCATAGTTTTACAGATGTAAACAATGAAACAATCAGTTCAGATGTAGGTGCACAATTTGACTTTTTTTAGTTTTGTATCAATTCTATATATTTTTTAATTTGTAATTTTTGTTAAGGTTATTGAATTCATGATTTTTCATGAAGAAAGTATATTTTATTTCTGAAAAAAAGATATTGCTGATATTATTGGTAATCACAATCTTATCAAATATATTTATATATTAATCAAGCTTTTTTAGTTATTAAGTCTGGCTAAACCTGAATAAAGCTTCAATAATTTATTATCTTGATGTGAATTAGTAATGTGCCTTTATGAGGCAAGTTTCATTGAATAATTTAGGAAAAACGCATTTCATCTTTATAATGAATATTTAATTGTACATTGATTATTAATTTGACCTTTGCTTTTAATATTTTTATCATTTTAAAAACTATCTAAATTTTTATTATTTCAGTTTATCACTTATTTTAATATTTTAACATATTGTAAGCACTCATTATACTTATGATTCCATTATTAATTACATTCAAATTACTGTTCTAAAAATGTAAACAAAGCAATGACCCGAAATCCGCAAAATTCTAAAATATGCAAAACCTCTGGTCCCAAGCTGTGCGGATTTGAGGGAGGCTACTGTAGTTTGATATTCGACCAAGTTGAATAGCCTGAATACCTAATATTCAGTGCATCTCAGCAGTTTTGCTTGCTATTATATTCTTTGCCAATGAAACATTTTGACTTAATGATAGCTGATAGTGAAAACCCTGATTGCATTCATCTAGCTATATAAGTATCAATTTTCTTGTGTATTATTCTGTAACTAGAATTCTGCATTGAACTGTGTTGAAATTTGATTGTTTCTGATTCTGTTGGGTTTTAAGTTGTGAATTGGCCTTTTTTCAAAAATGATGTCCAATATATTTTTTCAGACTAAAAATCTATATTAGTGCTGCCTCTAAGCCATTTTAGCATGGTGCAGTGCCTGGCAGTCTTTTTCAACACTTTCTATGTACTCCGTGGCAATTCAGTTGATCCCAGGAAAATATCACAAATTCTAAGGGACTTTAAACAAACCAGTTCAAAATATTTTTGGTGAAGAAGATACAAGTGAGCTCTTTTTGAAAAAAAGGTGCCCTTTTTTTAGAATACTAGTTTTCTTTTGGAAAAAATATGTACCCTTTTTGGGAGAAATGTGCCCTTCTTTTAGAATAGTGTTCCCTTTTTGAAAAAATGCATTCTTTTTAGTCTTGATGATGATTCTAGAAAAATAAGGGCTGCTGGGCAGGAATTTTCAAAAAAGGAACAACACTATTCTAAAAAGAGGCACACTTGTACCTTGTTCACCAAAAATATTTCAAACTGGTTTGTTTATGGTCCTCTAAAATTTGTAGTATTTTTCCGGGATCAATAAAATTGGCACTCTTGTGTGGATTATAGAACTTTGACTGTATCTTATTTCATTGTAAAAAAAAATTTATGATATTCTACTAATGTTGGAAAATGTTTAATGAACTATTGTTGATTTTTTGTCCTTTTTTTTTCAACAGTCTGTCACAAGTTAATAGTCTGATTTTCAAAACAAATATTTATTTGTAACAAATTTTTGTTAGACCTAGTAGTGTTGATTCTAGAAAAAATGGGCCATAGGGTGGTAATTTTTCAAAAAGATATCTTGATCACAAAAATTATTTTGTGATCATTATTGTGTTATCATTTGAAAGTTATTTGGTTTGTTTAGTGTGGTCCTAATGTAATTTGTGATAGTTTACTGCAATCAAAATCTGCATATTAACCCCTTCCCTGATATGTCCATACATGAGGGCAATGTGTTTTTGCCAATCATGATTTGTCTGTGTTACTATTCTGTTATCCCGTCGACCAAAATACTATCGCCAAATTATAAGATTAAATGCCAATAATGGATGATCGTGAATGTCAATTCAATAACATTAAATACAGTACACGTATTTAAAACGTCATTAAGTAATTTTTATTTCGACTTTTTATTTTTATTTTTATTAATATTCTGCTAATTGTTTTTTTTTTTATTTAAAATAAAAATTACGTCAATATGTATAATTTGGGTATATGTAATGCGAATATGTATTTGTGAAATCGGTCGACGGGATAACAGAGTAGTACCTCTTTTACTTTAATTCGGCCAGTTATAAAAGGCGTGTCTTAAAAAATAAAATAATCTTTAGCTATACGATTTTCTTATACGAAGAATATAAATATTATATATATTAATACACATATTTAAAGCCTTTTATTTTAAATTTGTGTCAATCATTTTCTAAAATGAGAGGAAAATATCTTGCCTTAAATTGGCCATATTCATTATTACGCCTCTAATGCAAGCTTCACAATCTAATGATAAATAGAAAGAAAAGGAATAAAAAAGACCTTACATTTAAGGTATCAACTCACGATCAAAATGACAAATCATTCAAGAGGAAACAAATATAATATCAAGTGAATCAACAAACCACAAATACTTTTAACCATACTTAGTTCTGGACCAAACATCAGAGAAAAATGAAAGCGTCGTAGCGTCTCGCTTTTGAATAATTCAAATTGATTCATTCAATTATGAATCTGTGTGTCGATTGGGAACGGTACCATCAAAATCACAAATAAAAATGAGGTAACGCCAAATAAATATTTTGAAATCATATTTAATTCGGATCGCATGCAACTCCATCAACAAGTACAAATGAAGATTAAGTTAAAAGCATATCATTGTATTCATCAAAGGCTCAAAGGCGATTGGTATTGGAATACCTACGAACCGGCTTTGATATGTGCGAATCAAATTGATTCATTCTCTGTGCCATTGATGCACTTTCCCATACTTGTCGTGTTTGAACTTTTTTGTGGCATGTCGGCTGAGGGCGGCAGCCAGCCTATGAACGATTTACTGACAAATATTGTCAATGGCACACGAGAGCCGAACTTTAAACAACAATTTATGGACATTTCCACTGTCTACTATGATTCTGCTAAACAACTTCTAACTGAATTTTTCAACATTGCCGATGAGCACATTCTTAGCTTACACAGCAAGGACAGCTATCCTACCAGTGGCGTAGCCACCTACTGTCATGTTTTTTGGCGCCCGGGGCCAGCAAGAAATTTTGCGCTCCCACCCCAATATAGATATATAACAATTTCTCTCAATTTGGCGCCCCTAGGCCTCGGCGCCCGGGGCGGACGCCCCCCTTGCCCCCCCCTTAGCTACGCCACTGTATCCTACTTCAACTGATGATCAGTCAGAGGTGAGGGAAACTTGCCGTGAGGCCTTATGCTTATTTAGGGAGCCAACTAACTTACAGAATTTGCTAAATTCAACTTTCTTTACTTTTTTCTGCCTTTCTAAATATCATTAATCTGCTAACTTTATTCTTGAACTAGCTAAACTGAATAATTTTGTGCCAGTTTCTAGAGGTGTCAAAAGACGCAGTAACGAGGAAAACTCAGTTATTCCCCTAAATAACAAGTATAAAAACTTAAGCAATGATGTAAATTTGGATGCAAATAATGATATGGAACTTAATACCGAAACTAATGATTCTAATGCGAATAACTCAGCTTCAGAGCCTGGTAGCTCAAGAAAGAATAGGATAAATCCCTTTTACATATAGTTAGAGGAAAAATGGACTGATTTAGCCAAAAACATCAAAGAAATCCCAAAAATCCAACTTAAAGAAGAAAGACATATGGTTTTATGTATAACCAACTATGATTTTAGAGAGACACAATGTTCGCTCGACACCAACATGAAAAAATATACCACACTCCATCCTAAAGAACAACGTCCAAAAAAAGTGTGCATCAGGAGACTCCCTTGTTACACTGACACTAAAATTATAAATGACAGCTTAAAAGAACATAGATTCACAGTTACCCACGCATCAATGATGAAGAGCAGAAAAACTGGTAATCCCATGCCATTATACATGGTTAATGTTTTACCATGCAATAAATTTGACGAAATTTATCAAATAAGTGAGATACATTATATATCTGTTAAAGTTGAAGCATTCAATAGCCATCAACAAGTAAAACAATGCTATCGCTGTCAAGATTTTGGGCAAGCCTGTGAGGTGTGTGGCTTTGAACCTAAGTGTGCTGGGTGTGCAGATAAAACTTAACTCCAGATTGTCCCACTAAGGGACACATAATTCCTAAATGCGCTAATTGTGGTTTACAACATCCTGCCACCTTTAGGAGATGTATCAAAAATCCATATAGCCTTGAAAATTGTAATACTAATTCAAACATCAAAAATAGCGATAAACAAATCACCAAACAACAATTCATTGAAATCTTCAAAGAATTTAACTACACAAAGAAAAAAGAAAACAATGCTACACAAAACAAAACTAACTCTACCAGAACTTCCTCAGTTGAAGACTTTCCTGCTCTTACTCCTAGTGACTTGTCCACTAATAACAACTCTAATAACACTCACAATACTTCTTCAACAGCTACACCCAGTTACTCTAATGAAATCCAAGAGATTTTCCAAACTTTTAATGACCTGAAAGAAATACTTCAGATAACAAAATTTCTAAAATGTATAAAAAACATTGCTACTCAAATTAAAAAAATCTACTAATACTATTGAAAAAATGTTTATAATAATCCTAGAGTTTGATGCCCTTTCAAATGATCTCAGTACTCCCAAACATGAGTAATACACCTTTAAAATCTCTTACTGTATAAACTGGAACTGTTGCTCCCTGTCTAACAAAATTAATGAACTTCGCACTTTTATTATTAACAATCCCAATATTGATATTATCCTGCTCCAGGAAGTCCATAACCCTTCACATAGCATTAATATTGCTAACTACAAACTTTACCATACTCCTCGTCTTGCTACGAACCACAGGGATATTGCCATCTATATTAAACAACACATACCACACTACACTATACAACAATCTACACTTACCAGTCTTTACTACAGTAAAACTTCCATAACGGACACTCCCGAATAGCGGACACCTCTATTTAACGGACAATTTTCCAATCCCCACTCCCAAAACTTAAATTTTTGTATGTTTAACCTCTAAATAACGGACATTCCGAATAGCGGACACTTTAACCGGCGATAAAGGATGAAAAAAAAAGTATGTTTAAAGAGTAAAAAAAAATTTAAAAAAGGAAAAAGGCCTCTGAATTTATCAGGACAACGTGTCACAAATTTTGTGATCACAGATAATTGTAGATAAAGAGCTGGGGAAAATCCCCCCAAACACACACACGTTCAGTGCTAAATTCAGGGTGTTGCCCGGCAGGAATATGTCCCAGAGCATTGAAATATCGCCCAAGGATATTTTGAGATTTTATGCTTTTAAAGATCAAAAAGTACAATCTTTCCCTCACCGCCCAGAACTCTACAATGTCCAATAACGTCACTTAGAAAAACAAATTACATGCAATCGCAAGCAAAAGTAACATATTTTTGTAACAGATTATTTCTCAAGAATATAATAAACAGTGGATAAAAGTGTGCACAAATTTATTTCAAATTTATTGATTAAAAAATATTTTTAATTTCTGATTAATTTTATAAAAGAGGTTTTAGGACATATAAAAGTAAATTAATAAAAAATTAAGCATTTCTTAGGGATTTTTTAATCTCTGAGGTTTTCCCAATAGCGGACACCTCCGAATAGCGGACAATTTCTGCGTTCCCGAGGTGTCCGTTATTTAGAGGTTTTACTGTATACGGGAATTGTTGTACAATTGCCACATATTGATATTAACTTTAATTCTGTTTACATTCGACACTCACGACTTTTCTCTGACAATGACCTTACACATATTTTTTCTCAATACACCCACAGTTTCATCGCTGGTGACTACAATGGACACAATTTGAGATGGAACTGTCATTCGACTACTCATGGCAGATCACTACACAATCTTATTTCACATCTAGAACTTAGTCTACATGCTCCAGATACACCTACACACATTAGATATGGAAATACCCATCCTTCCATTATTGATTTTGGTATTTCTAAAAATCTTACTTTCGCTATAACGACTATTGTAATTAATGATCTCTCATCTGACCACTTACTTGTCTGTTTCAAAATTGATTTAGTTGATCCTCCCTCTCCCCCTCTTTCAGTGGCTGTGGATTGGAACAAGCTTAAAAATATCCTTAATAATTCTGACTTAATTTTTCCCAATATCAATAATAATAATGACATTGATAATTTAGTTACTAATTTTCAAAACCTTATCCTTAATGCACAAAAACAAGCTTCTCGTGAATATATTAAAAATACTAAATCTTTTACTCTTCCAAATTATATCCCTAACATATGTAAACAACATGCGACGCCTCTATCAAAACTCCAGAGACCCTTCACTTAAGCCTCAAATTAATCGCCTTAATAATAAAATCAAAATCCTCATTACTAAAGAAAAACAAAAAAGCTGGAGAAATTTCCTCCAAACTCTTATCTCCAGAAGACAACTCTTTATGGAATATAAAAAAAAAAAATTAAATAATAACTATACTCCTATACCTCCACTTACCTTGCTGACCCTAACCATTACTTTGATGTTCACGAAACTGTCTCAAACTTCCTAAATAATCCTCCGGTTGAACCTCTTCCTGAAATTCAATCTATTGCTATTACTAATATCATCAAAAAACTTCAAAACCGGAAAGCCCTCAGATACGATAAAATTAATAATATCTCACTTAAAAATCTTCCTCATAATTGTATTACCTACCTAACTGATTTCACTAATGCTATACAGTACAAAGTCCAAAATCCGGAATCCTCCGGACCTCGGCGATTCCGAATTTCAGACCTTTCTGAATTTCAGATCATTTTTAGAACCTACCCCCTCCCCCCCCTTTCGAAAAAAAAGTACGTGATTTATATCAAAATTGCATTTTTAGCGCTGAAAAATAATAATATTAAAGAAGATATTTTAAATAATAATGAGATAATTAAAAAAAGTTTTTTAAAGGAAAAAAATAAATAAATATTCACATTGAATCCCTTTCCCCACGAATTATTTACACCAGAAACACATTTACAATACTGAAAAAAAATATAAAACTAAAGTAGATATCAGATTATTATTTTAATACAAATAAATAAAAGCTTATCTGAATCGCAACAAATGTTAGTTAATAAATTCAATTTTTCACTATTTTACAGAAACATCTTGATAAATTCATTAGTTGGTGCACCCTATGGCGCATTAAGCTTAATGAACAGAAAAACTGCTGCTGTCTTCTTCTCTAGATGTAGAGATAACCCAATTCGTCTAACTATTAACAACACTGCTATTAACTGGTCTGGTGACACTAAGTATCTGGGGGTTAGGTTAACCTGGAAAAAGCATTTTACTAATATTAGAGGCCAGGCACTGGTGTTTACAAAACTCTAACTCCTCGCTTAAAAGGTAAAACCCTCTCTATTCACAACAAATTAATTATCTATAATGTGTGCATTCGTCCCATTCTAACATATGCTTCTCCCATCAGGGGATTTAACTGTAAAACCAGCATGGATTATCTCAACAAGTCTCACAATAGATGCCTGCATACCAATGGTCACCAGTACTTGAGAAACACAACTATCCGCAGGGATTTAAACACAACATCTCTTACTAAACGCATAAATTATCTTGCTAAAAATTTCTACAAATCAGTTTACAATATCCCTAATGAGATTATCGCTGAGCTGTCAGACTATGAGGTCTCCGACCCTGCCTACCGTAAACGCTCAAAATACTCTCTCTTGTTAAATGACAAAGACAGTTTTTCTCACTCTCCTTTTTTATGTATATTTTCTCTTTTTGTCTTGTTTTTGTCTACAAAAAAAAAAAAAAAAAATCATTAACTTTGAATTGAGTCTTTTTTTTTTTTTTTTTTTTTTTTTTTTTTTTGATGGGGCTTGTTCTGGTAGCTAATTTCACTGATTTGTGTTTTTTAGAACTAATGGGATATTTTCTTTTTTTTTTTTTCTTTTTTTCTCTTACATTTTGTTAAACTTTATTTCATATTTCTCTCTATTAATTGTTAGACAAATTTTCTTATACCTTACTCGTGGATTAACCACTTAGAGGTCTGCACGGGCCAAAATTTCCAGGCCCGAGCCCGGCCCGAAAGTTAAAATTTCGGCCCGGGCCCAGCCCGGCCCGAACGAAAAGAATATTGGCCCGAGCCCGGCCCGAACGAAAAAAAAATTGGCCCGACCCGGGCCGGCCCGAAAGTTAAAATTTCGGCCCGAGCTCGGCCCGGTCCGGAAAAAAGTTTGAAATTCGGCCCGAACCCGGCCCGAGTGAATTTCTACAGAACATTGATCTTTAATCTTATAGAAGAGTTCTGACCAAAAAAAATTATATTAGTCTCTTTTTTTTCTTGTTTATAATCTCCATTTATGCAGAAGTGCCGTAAGCTGCGATATTTACGCTTTTAAATCAATCTTTGTTGTATGTAAATGTTTCAGTTATCACTAGTATTATTAATCCATATTCCCTGTAATGGAGACAAAAAGTCGAAAAAGTTGTATATGGTAAAATTTCCAAAAGCGAAATCGCTTTGGAACGAGAAAAAAAAAAAAAAAAAAAAAAAAAAAAACATTCCCTTCTTAACAGATGTAAATGTTTCATACAGTGGAGCATCGTTTATACGACGTCGTATAAACGATAACGACGTTTAATCGATTTTCACTTCCAAAACTAGAATTAATTTTGTTTTCACTTAATTTTATTGTTTAACGTGTTGATTTGCATGAATTTGTAAATTAAACTAACCAAAATAAACAAATAACCAAAATTATGTTGGGGGGGGGGGGGGGGGGAATTAGTGAGCAATTTAAATATGCATACCTTTATTTATGGTTCACTTATGTTTATGTTTCATCGAAAGGTTACTCATTTGCAGTACATCATTTCCTTTCCATTTAACCCCTTCGCGACGGGAGCCTTTTACGAAATTTTTAATGTTTTGTCACCGGTTTTTAAAAACAGAAATTCGGGTGTTATTAAATCGAGAAAAATGTTCCGATTGAATAATTATAATTTTACAGTATAATTTTACCGGTGGGAATAAAGAAGGATTCTTAGGCCTTTTTGCGGCACGTATACGTGTCGCTCGTACCCAAGGGATTAAAGGAAAAGATCAAAAACTGCGTGGCCAACTAAACGTAGCTAATACTGATAACAGTTTGAAGGATACTCTATTTACATCTTAAAACAGATCGGGAAAGCTGACCATCCCCTAAAAAATAATGACCCCTCCCAGTGTAATATGTTACATGTAAGCTGATTTTTCAGACTAATCAAACATTAGCCCACATTTTTATAATGTGGAGTGCATTTAAACACTCATTCATAGCCGAGAACGTCCGCTCGTTCTCAAATACACAAGAAAAATGAACAAAAATAAACCTACACAAAATCGAAGTATAAACGATCTTGGGCGTCGTATAAAAGATATATTTTTACATTAAAATGAATAGGAATGAATTGGGACCACATTAAAACGTCGTATAAATGTAAACGTCGTATAAGTGATCGTGGTATAAACGATGCTTTACTGTATATTTTTTTCTCCCGTATTGTTGTATTCATTTTGCATGGATGAACATTTTAAAAGAAACTTTCAGTTTTCAGTTTTAAAAAAAAATCCGTCATAATAATTTTTTTTTTTGTCTGTGTGTGTGTGTGTTTAATTCTATTTTAAAACGCCTAGTAATCTACGATTCTTTAAAAGGAATAAATTCTAATTTTTAATTGTAGAATAATGACAGCTTAAAAGTATATGCCTTTTTTGCAAACATTTTTGGACAAAGCCAAATATTACTGATTTATAAAAAGTCGAGAAAAGGATTTTCATATAGGAAGATTCAGATTCAGTAGGAACTGATTATTTTGGTCCATGAAAACAAGGAAGAACGGAATCAGTCTCGGCTTCGTACGGAAAAAAAGTTAGGCCCGGCCCGTCCAGAAAAAAAAATTAAGGCCCGAGCCCGGTCCGGCCCGAAAGATTAGTGACTAGGCCCGGTCCGAGTCTTCAGAAGTAAGGCCCGAGCCCGGCCCGGCCCGAATGCCATTATTGGAAATCGGCCCGAACCCGGCCCGTGCAGACCTCTATAACCACTATTACACAATATTTCTTTTTTCACGGCTCCCTAATGTCTCATATAGACGAACCACCTCTAGACTGGACGTACAGTTGATATGCAACTAGGCCATCCAGAACAAACTTACATTGTTCCATTGCTAATTTTATGCAATTCATGGACATAATTCGTGTTTTTTTGAGCGATTTGTCTATGAAATTCACGTTTTCAATGTGATTTAGGAATGTAAATTGCGATTTATGGACAAAATTCGCACTTTTTATGCAATTCATGGATGTAATTCACTTTTTTAACGCTATTTGTTATCGAAATTCGCATTTTTTGAGCGATTTATGGATTTATTCGCATTTTTGTGTGATATATGGACTTTTTCACATTTTTGAGCGATTCATGAATGTAATTTGCATTTTTTTAAGCAATTCATGAATGTAATTCGTGTTTCTTACTTGATTTATGGACATAATTAGCTAATTTTATGCAATTCGTGAACGTAATTCATGTTCGAAATTCGTGTTTTTAGAGCGATCTGTCGACGGAATTCGCATTTTTTGAGCGATTCATGAACTTAATTCGCATTTTTTATGCAATTCATGAATATAATTCACATTTCTTATGCAATTTATGGACCTAATTAGCTAATTTTATGAAATTCATAGACATAATTTGTATTTTTTCACTTTCTGTCGACAAAATTTGCGTTTTTTAAGCGATTTATAGAAATAATTTGTGTTTTTTATGCGTTTTATGGACATAATTTGTGTTTTTGAGCGATTCATGGATGTAATTTGTGTTTTTTATGCGATTCATGCACGAAATTAGTTTTTTACACGATTCATGGATGAAATTTACATTTTTAGCGTGGTCTTTGGACAAAATTTACTTTTTTTTGTGCGGTCCTTTGTCAAAATGTTCATTTTTTACACGATTCTTTGTTGAAATGTATGTTTCTTACGCGATTCTTTGTGAAAACTTGCTATTTTTTCTAGGTCTTTTGACGAAATTCACATTAACAGTAAATAGTTCGTACATAAAATTAAGTGAATGTTTTTATTTTTTGTATTAAAAAAAATTATAATAAAAATTGTTTCTTTCCTAAAGATTTTCTGCAAAGTTCATAAAACTTTGTGCGCACAGCGTGCCCGTGTGCGTCCATATTATACAACTCTGCTTGCGTGGGTTTTTTTTTTTTTTCATTTTTATGCTGTAGATTTAAAACTTCTGTTTTATTTAGCTTTCAATATTTAAATTTATTGTTTTGCTGTTATGATTTATTTTCTCCAATTTTTATAATTAATAAATTTTTACTTCAATTTTTTGACTTATCAACGCAACATGTTATAAAATATTTCCCTGAAAAATGATTAAATAGCAAAAAACTGTAGGTTAGCTTGACTTTATTTTGAACAGTTTACTTAATATCTGTATTATTTTTTAATACATTAAGGATTTTAAGTTTAGCTATGATATCATTGGCTCAGAATGTTTCTAATAAATAGCACTTTTATATTTATGGTAAATATGTTAGTTAAATACACCCATAAGAAATTTCTTTAAAAATTATTTCTGCATTATTAGTTGAATCATTTTATTCTATTTTTTTTTTATTATTATTATTATGGTATCAACAAATAACAGTATTTCATAGATCTCATAATCACATTTTCCATTATAAATTTCATTTTAACAAAAAAAAAAAAAAAAAAAAAAAAATCAAGAAGCAACTGAATAATATACAAATTAAGATCAGCGATATTTATAGGAAAAATAAGTTTTATTTAGTGTTTAAACAGTAATAGCTACAATTTTCATGCATTTCTGTATAAAAATCAGTGTTGAATTCAGGTACTTTTCTCTGGGAGAAATTTCTTTGGCTCCGGATTGTAGAAGAGTTCCTGGGAGGAAATTGCACTTTTTTACCATTGAAAACGCAAAATCTCAAATCTTCTGGAGGGGACATCTAATTGCTCCGGAAGGGGGGGGGGAAGCAACCCAGGGACCACCCACTAAAATCAACATTGATAAAAATAATTGTATAAATGGATCTGAAAGCTTATCAATTTTGTCCTGAATCTAAAAATTTATATGTAAACATGTTTTCTGTTCAAGGAGGATCATGACACCTCATGATCCTCCCTTTCGATACATGCTTGCTGTTTCCTGACTAGTTTGATTAAAATTGTCAACATTAACCCTGATTATAAATCATATAAGGGAGAAAGTAGTCAAAAAAAAAAAAAAAAATCTGAATTTTTCTTATCTCTTTGCATTATAAAAGTGATAAATCTTTTTTTCTTCTTTTTAAAGAACTTCATGTTGTGAATTGTGTCAAAAAATTAAGCATTGGGAAAAAAAATGTTTAATTCTATTTTTATTTTTAGGTATTGTCAATGTATGCAATGTCAATGTTGTGATTATTTGCAACTGGGAGTTTACAGCAAGTGATATCTGAAAGTGAAATTTTCATGGTGTCTCAACCTTTCATCTCAGAAACATTCGACAAGTTTTTGGATGCAATGATGAGCATTGCAAAATTCTTAATAAGTTTCCTAAAAATAGATGAGGATCTCGCTTTGGTATGCCAAGAATTTTATTAAAAATTTAGAATTCCAAATGTTGTGGGTGCAATTGATTGCACACACATTCGTCTAAAAAGGCCCGACCAAGATGATTTTTTTGTGTTTATGCATTGAACTTCTCATTACTCTGTGAATGTCCAGATGGTAACTATTCAACCTTTAAATCTATAGAAAGTAATTGCAAATAATTATAAGAAATTTGAAATGAATTTTTTTTTCAATGTAACGCAAAACACTCCTTTTTTTTTTTTTTTTTTTTTTTTTTTTACATTAACATAATAATTATTGTTTTTGAGGTCACAACTAACAACTTTTAAATATTATTTCTTCCTACATATATATACAGTAGACTCCATCAAATCTGCACAGCTTGGGACCAGATGTTGTGCGGATATTAGAATTTTGTGGATTTCAGATCATTGCTTTGTTTACATTTTATAAATGGTAATTTGAATGTTATTAATAATGCAATTGAGATTATACTGAATGCTTACAATATAATAAAATATTTAAATTAGTAATAAACTAAAAAATAAAAATTTAGATAATTTTTAAAATTTTAAAAGCAAAGATCAAGTTAATAATGTATGATTAAATATTCATTATAGAGTTTAAATGTATTTTTCCTAAATTATTCAATAAAACTTGCTTCATAAAGGTAAAAAAAAAAAAAAAAAAAAAAAGTAAAGTACAAAAATGTTTGCATCAAAATTGTTAATTAATTGTTTTATTTCAAGTTCAGCCAGACTGAATAACCACAAAAGCTTGATTAATATGTAAATATATTTGGTAAGAAGTTTGTGATTACCAGTGATATCAGTAATATCTTGAATTTTTTCACAAATAAGTTTATTCTTCCTTCATGTCAAATTCATGACATTTCCATGAAGATTTGTTTCCCGAAACTTCATAGGAGACCGTCAACAAATTGAAAAAGAACCAAAATCTTTTGAATAACCCGATCAAAATATAATATAGTAAAAGTGTTCAAACTACACATTATGATTACATGACTTATTGTAATAAACATGTTCATTTTTATGCAGATAGCATATGTAATCATACAGAAATTAAGGTTTTCATGAAAACAGTCCCAAGTTTTTTGCATACAATTTGCAGAATTCTTAATATAAAATAATCGTCTTTTTTTGAAAATATGACAAACAACATCATACACAATATCCTGTAATCAGAATTTAAAAAATAATAAAAATTGTATGAAAAATGACCAGGTTTACTAAATAATTTTTCATTGTGCATGCGTAAAAGCGATCAAAATTTCATTTGCATACTGTGCTAGCTAAATGTATTGAGCAACTTTTGTGATAGTCTCAAAAACATAGCTCGAAAATTCTGAAAGGGATAGTCAATAGAATAAGCTTTAAATTAGGCGTTCCCAAAATGAAGCAAAAAATGAGGGGTTGTATCCAAATATAGCAGTATGTGCTATATTGTGTATTCTATATTGACAATAATCAATGGATACAGTCCCTCATCTTTTAGCTTCATGTCAGTCCTTGCATATAATTTGGTGAAATTTCAATTGCAGTCTTAAAGGAAGTGCAATATAGCAAGGAAATATTTAATAAAATGATTTTCTTGTTATTATCTTATAGTTACTTAAATATCGAATTGAATTTAAGGTGTGTAATTCGGATTTAAGAATTTTAGACATAGTTGCTCAATGGCCTGGGAGTGTTCATGATACTTTTATATGGCAGCTTAGCTCTCTGTGAAGCAGGGTTGTTAAATACCCAGGTTTTTTCAGAAAAAACCCAACCCACTGGGTTTTTTCAGGGTTTTTGGGGTTTTATCAGGGTTTTTTCAGGGTTTTTTGAGGTTTTTTGGGGGTTGTGGGAGATGGTTCAGAATGCTTGAAAAAAAAAAAATGTACTTATTACTAAATTTAAAGTAGCTAATTGATTACAAATATATATAAATCAATGACAGTAATCAAAATTATGCTTTGCTTTTAGATAAATTGATTATTAGTAATAATTTATAAATTATTTTTTTTATCACTAAATAATAGAATAAGCCAAGTAATTCTACATGTCTACATAATTCAATTAGGATTCTAGCATATATGGTATTTTGTTATGAGTTTCTATTGTATAACATAGAACACATTACGCATCAAAGTATTTTTTTAATGGGAAAAAAATTGTTTGTGTTTCTTACACATGCTACAGAGATAACTAACAATTATTTCTTTTAAAAATTGTGATGGTATAATTAGGACATTTCTTTTCTTTGGGGTGGGAGGTGATGGTTATAAATTTTATGAGTTGTGTACTGATATTGAGAAATATATTACAATACATTATATATGTAATATAAATACATTATATATGTAATTTAAAGTTGAAATTTTGAAAAAACCCACTTGGATTTTTTCCTGGGTTTTTTCAGAAAAAACCCACCCGGGTTTTTTGGGCTGGGCAAAATCATAACAACTCTGCTGTGAAGCGTCATGAGTTCATTCCCAGAGAAAAAAAATTCTTCGTGGCCACAGTGGATATCCTCTGGAGGTTTGACTTATGACACCTTATCTGGATCCCTGTTGTCCAAGAGAACATACATTTAATGCAAAACATCGAACAGCACCTAGCGTAATAGAAAGGTACTTCAGTGTTTTAAAAGGGCTATTTTATATTTTGCATGAATCTGGTGGTGCAATGCAATATACACCAGAAAAAGTTTGCAAAATAACTATCGCTGCATAACATATATCGATTACATAACCAGCAACTAGATGAACATCTGGAGCAAAATTATGACAGCAGTAACAATAATATGCCCAATGTTGCTGGTTTATATTTACGCAATAAACTTACCACATTTTTCCATGCACAAGTGTGAGGATTCTTTTAATAAATTTTATTGCAAAACTATTTACTATCATATTTTTTTAAAACAATCCTTTTTTATGCTAACCAACTGCAAGATGAATTGATTCCATAAAACTAAGATTCTAAAAATCTAGTGCCACCAATAATTCTTAAGAAATGATTACTGTTAAAATGTCAGTGCTCCAATCAATTACAATCAACTACATAAAAAAATCTTATATAACTACTAGAGATGTAAATTTTCTGGAAAAATATAAGTGGCGGAAAAAAACTGGTTTTTTACCGGGTTTTTTTTTTTTTTTTTCTGAAAAAAACAGAAAAATTGATTTTTCATGACTGTTTCTCCCAAATAAATTATATTTTCTTAGAAAATATTAAATAATAAACGTTTTTTACCATTTATATGTATTAAATGAAAATTATTTTCACTTAATATTACAAAACAAAAAGAAAGTAGCAAAGCCTGCTTTTAAAAGTTTAGTTTTTTTTTCCCACAGCCTAAGAATTTTTATTAAACGCTATTGTTTGTTATATCATATCTCTGTTGAAATGATTTTTCAGTAACATGTTTAACTACCAATTGACCTAATGTAAAAACCTGAACCAATATGTCTGCAGTTTGGAATGAAATAAATTATGCATTCCATTTACATAATTATAGTTTTTAAGTAAATGATACTAGTTTAAAGAAATTATTGCAGTTTTGTCATTATTATGAATATCAGTATTCAAAAATTCCATTGTTTGTTTAAAAAATGTATATTTTTACATTATTACTTTTTTTCCTTAGAATTATAATTTTATTTCCTTTATAAAATATGTTTAGTTTTGGTATAGCTTTCCAATCTCAACTCAAAAAAGTTTTGATTTAGTTTTATAATCTAAATTCAAACAAAACTAAGTTTTACTTTGGCTTACTCAGGTCTGCAACAAAAAAATAGCGTAGGATTTATTGACTGTTAGATTTTTACTCACTGAAATCAGAAAAATATATTTTTTTTAAGTTTAATTTAATGTAATTTTTTTCTTTTAACCCTGAAATCTGGTATTCTATTCTTGTGTAAGAAACCATATTCAATAATTTTCCACATGGTAATTTTATATTTCTAAGAGTGGAACTCAAAAGTTATGAAAACAGAACACTACAAATAGAAAATGCTCACTATTTGAGGAATTAACAAAAGCAGTTACATACAGAGATAAACTTCTACTGTGCTTTAGAAAACTACAAAAATTCAAAGTTTAATCAAGAGGGAAAGTATAATTTGGAACATAGTTACTTGTAATAAAATATGTTTTTTTTTTTTTTTTCATCGCAGTTGTACTTTTCTAATGCAAACTGCCCATGTTTTTGCAACATTACTGTACATTATGGAGGTAAAATGGAGGTCAATTTTAGATTCAATGCTTTGAAGAAACATTCAATTAATCAGCTATAACGAAATCTTGAAAAATGCAGTATAGTAGTGCCACCTATAGGGCAATTTACACCAAAAACTAAACAACATTAATGTATATCAGAAACTGTCTTTGATTTAAAAAAAAAAATCATCCTCGAGGTAAAGCTATTGCAATAATCATGAATAAGGCAACATAGCAGTGTCATCTGTTGAGCAATTTACACCAAACTGTAATGAGCATGAAGTTATGTCAAAGATTAACTTAATCTGAAATTTTATAAAAATACATACATTAGTTTGAGATAGAACTATTGTGTAAATTATGAATAATGCAGCTTAAAAGTGCCATCGGTTTGGCGATATACACTAATAACTAAACAAAATATCTCGAGTTTATATTAAGGTGTAGCTGAATCTAAAGTTTTCTGAAATTATGTGCATCAGTTCTTGAGATAGAGTGCCCATAAAATTTGTCACATACAGACTCAGAGTGACAAATATTTTCTAAAAACTATCAAAACGTGTTCAGGACCTTCTAAAATGTTTAAATACAACAAAAACTGGAAGTTAAATTTTTCACGAATTCAATACTTATTTCTTGAAAAAATAGATTAAAGTAATAAATGCATACTTCAAAATTTTATATTGAATTTTTAATTTATCATTACCATTAATCGGCATATTATTGGAATAATTTTACACATGAATTAATTTTTAAAAAGAGAAGTTGCATTTAATTATATATCTAGATATTTTTCATGTAATCAAGTTTTTGTGAAATTGTGAACTTCTTGTGTATACTTGTACAAAATATATTCAGAATTTTTGAATAAGAAATTATTACTATATTTAGGTTCCTATTTAGATATTTTTAATAAGGTTATTTACATACATATATGCAACTTAATAAGATTCAGCTGCTGTATGGCATGAGATTTTTTTTCTTCAATCACTGCACTTGCGAAAGATTCAATTTTTCATTAAACTTTTTCTGAAATGTCTATTTTCAAGAGAAATTTTGCAAAGGGTCTTGTGTTTCAAACAAGAAAAAAATGTGAAGGATCCTTTCAAGTCTTCTTAAACAGATTTCTGCTCAGAGATCAGATTACCCACATTAAAATTTTCATGTGAGACATTCAACATAAAAATAAATAAAATAAAAAGTATGAGAATGTAGCTATTACAAAATTTTCACTATATTATTTCATAAATGAAATTTCAATTTTTCCAGTTCGGAAAAATTGAAAAATAAGCCTTCGGAAAAAAAACGAAAAAAACCGGTTTTTTTCCCCAATTTTTCCGGTTTTTTCCCGAGCATTCCCATCTCTAATAACTACTACTTCAGAGTAGTAAATATTTCTTTGGTAATAATTTAAAAGTTTCAAGAAAACATCTTCATAATGTATGTCTGTGTGTGAAGGAGGGGGGCAAGTATATACATAATAGTAGTGTAAAAATTCTTAGAAAGTTTTCTTTTAATAAAAAGTTAGCTTCTTTTTAAAAAAAATCTTGATTGTTTGTAAAAAAAAAAGACTTTGGTACTACTTGATTATCCCATTGACCAATTTCGCAAAATCATACATGTTGACATATTTATTTTAAATAACAAAAAAAAAAAAAACAATTAGTAGAATATTAATAAAAATATAAATAAAAAGTCGAAATAAAAATCACTTTATGGCATTTTAAACACATGTATCATATTTAGTGTGATTGAATGTGACATTCACGATCATCCATTATTAACGCCTAATCTTATACTTGGCGATAGCTTTTTGGTTGAAGGGATGGATAAGCAAGTAGTACCAAGTTCATTAATAAATAAAGTACTACTTGGTTATCTCATTGACCAATTTCAACAAATTACACAAATCGCCAAACTTTTAGCCAAATTATACAAATTGATGCAATTTTCTTTAACTGAAAGAACTATTATTTTACTAGAACAGTAATAAAATTTTAAATTAAAAGTCAAAAATCTCCTGATAACATAACAAATGCATGTATCATGTTTAATGTCAAGTGAATGTGACATTTGCGATCACCATTTTTGGCATTTAATCTGGGAAATTGACAATAGTAATTTGGTCGATGGGATAATTAAGTAGCACCAAAACTTCATACATATATATACAGATTTTTCTATTATTTTAGTGCGACCATCTAAGAGTATAAAATTAAAATTATGTCATATAATAAGGGAATTAAATAATTTCTGAAAAGTATTAGAGAAAAAATGATAAACGACATGAAATTCATCAAATAGTCTAATGAAAAATTTTCAAAATTTATCATAACAACCACAGGAAAAAAAATTGCTAATTTTGACAAAGAATTAAAAAGAAATTAGCAAATTTTGTTGTATACCTGTTTGGTCAGGGAATTTTTTGAGACTTGGTCAGGGAAATTATCAGTATTTTAATACAGAAAATTTTCTTTAATTGGAACAGAACAAATTGTTCTCTAAGATAATAACAATGTTCAAAAAGCCATACACTTGACATCGCTGCTAATACATGTTCTTAAATAGAATTTTTTTTCTATTCTTTGTAAAAGGATGCTTTTTCAAGGGGTGGGATTTCAAGGTTTTAGATCTGCTTAGTTAGCTTGCGATTCTGATCATGTAATGCATAACAAAAAAAAAAAAAAAAAAAAAACATTGCATAACTGTTATCATTTTGATTTGCATGATATAGAGATTAATTTTATAAGAATAAAGTTTTTAATTATTCCAACTGGCTTATATAAGTTTTTCTTTTTTATCAATTAACTCTAAATATAAATTTGCATTTTTATTTGTTAATGTAAAGTATGTATGGTTGTGTAGCCTTATTTCTCCCTATCTGAAGTGTTTCGAGCTTTTTGGTACATTCTGAACATTAAAATGATACAGTGGCACACCCAGGATTATGTTTTGGCAGGGGCCAGCATATTTTAGAGACCTTATGTCCTGGGCTTTTGTCTGATTTCTTACATTCGATTCAATGGGATATGCTGAATCGGGTCTTGACCTACTAAATTATCAAAACAGTATGAAGGCTTAAGAGAGGTTGCACAGTGTCATACATTTTTAATTAGTAAATTTCAAATATGCTAATTCAAATTTCATAATAAAATTTATAAAAGAGAAAATGTGTTACAAAATCGATGTTTCTAAGGACATGTTAAAAATATAGGTACTACTTGGTTATCTCGTCGACCAAAAACCTATCACTAGACTATAAGATTAAATGCCAATAATGGATGATCATAAATGTCACATTCAATGATATTAAATACAGTATGGGGTTTAAATCGTCATTAAGTGATTTTTATTTTTATTTTTTATTTGTGCTTTTACAATAGACTTCCCCAAATCCGTACAGCTTGGGATCAGAGGTTTTGCGGATTTTAGAATTTTGTGAATTTCTGGTCATTGCTTTGTTTACATTATTTAAACAGTAATTTGAATGTAATTAATAATGCAATCAAAATTATAATGAATGCGTAGAATATTATAAAATATTAAAATAAGTAATAAACTAAAATAATAGAAAAAATATATAATTTTAAAAGTGATTAAAATATTAATATCAATGGTCAAGTAAATGTATGATTAAATATTCTTTATAGAGATAAAATGTATTTTTTCCTATATTATTCAAAGAAACTTGTTTCCTAAAGGTACATTACTAATTCACATACAAATTATAAAATAAGGAGATTAATACACAAATATATTTGGTGAGAGGATAGTGATTACCAATATCAGCAATACTTTTTTTTTTTTTTTTTTTTTTTTTTTACGAAAAAAATATTCTTCTATAATGGAAAAAAATGAATTTAGTTATATTAACAAAAGTTAAAATATATATATCCATATATATACAAAACTAAAAAAGTTATCTCTATATCTGAACTGAATGTTTCATTGTTTACATCTGCAAATTTTGTGCGGATTTGAGGGAGTCTATTGTATTAATATTCTACTAATTTGTTTTTTCATTATTTAAAATAAAAATTATGTTAAATGTATAATTTGGCGAAATTGGTCGACAGGATAACCAAGTAGTACCAAAATATAGATTCTTTCATGATAAAAAAAAAAAAAAATCAATATCTAGTCTTTGTAGGACTTAAGCAGCTCCTTCCACATGTGTGCTAATGAGAAAGAGATGACTGTATAGTGTCAGTTAATATATATATATATTGGCTACTATTCAAAAATAGACTCCTTTTTTTTTTTTTTTTTTTTTTTTTTTTTTTTACAACAAGAAAGAATTTCATAATGATAATACCATATATTTATGTATTAATGAATTTTTTTTTTTTTTTATATATATATCAAGAATTTTTAAATATGAAATATAGCTTACTTTAAAATCTCAATTTGTAGGGTATCTTTAAGAGGACAACTTCATTGAGTAATTCATGGAAAATGTGCCTGATTGTAACTAAGCATACTTAATATACGTTATTTAATTTACTTGAATCATGCTTTTAATGATTTAATGAATTTTAAAATTATAGCTGAATATTTAAAAAATCAACAAAGTTTTTCTTTTGGCTTTTTTAAATGCAAGTGAGAATCTTCATGAAATATGAAAAAAATAATTGCACATGCTTTTTATTGTGTTTCTTATGATTAATAATATTGGTGAAGTGCTCAAAGGTTTTTTTAATTTGATACATGAATAAGATAACTATTTCGTATGAAAATCTGTTCATAAGTTCTTGAGATAGAGCTATCGCAGAAATCCTGAAAATGCGGCATAACACCATCATATGTTGGACGATTTACACCCAAACCCAATTTGCAACAATTTATGTGAATGTTTAACTCAAACTAAAGTATGATGAAATTCTGTCCATTTTTTCTTGAGATTGGACCATTGTGGAAATTAAAAAAAACACAGTACCACATTTTGGATTAATTATTTGCGACATATTTTCAATATATTAAACTGTTTCATATATAATAAAATTGATGTATGTCAATGAGGCTTAGTATAAATTGTATGAATTATATGATACTGCCTTGCATAATATGAAGTACATAGCATTTACAGGGACACACAAAAGATTTCAAATGGTATATTCTTTCCGAAGTATTGTATATGTATCTAACGATGGCTGATGGATGGATGAAATGCATTTTAATTACTATTTGCGCGTTTAAGTTTCATTAAATCTATGCCCATTATATGATGTGTATAAATGCTATAGTTGTACAGGGGTACCCAAAAGAGTTTGACAACGTTACTGAATATGAGCGTAAATTACTTTAAGATGGTTCTTAAATAAGCTATGCATTTTTATGCTGAGCTGCATTGAGTTTACTAAGAAATGTTTGCAGAAAATAGATAAAATGATATACAGGGCCATTCAAAGAATTGGCTACATAGACATCTATGAACGATAATTATGTGATTTCTGTTGTTTTAAGAGTTTTTTAGTTTTAAAATACAAGGTAAACTACAGGGCTGAACAAAAGCATTCAAGTATGTTTCCATCTATAGTATAAATTGCTGAAAAAGAAATTTCAAGATATAGGCATTTTCTTACTAAACTAAATTTTCCCATTATATAGTACATTTATCAATTGACAGATCAAATACAAGGCTGTTCAAAAGTATTGGAGTACATATTTGGCTATATGCCCTTATTTTCCTAAATAACAAAGTTAAAGATTTCATGAAGTGTTGGAAAGTGCTTCATAATCTATGCTTAACGCAGATTTTTTCTAACTTGTACCTTATTAATTCAGTGTTTCAGATTATTGGATAAAAATGATTTCTAATTTTAACACTTTATTTCATTGATAAGCATTAGATATTGTGGGCTTGGGTCATTTTTGTATGTATAGGATTAAAATCAGTATGCGTTGGTGAACATATCTATTGCTCTAAAGAGAAAGCTTCAAACATGTGAATTGATCAAAGATAAAATAGATGAAAAATCTTCAATATTTAGTATAAATATTTTAAGTTTAAAAAAAAAGTGAGAGAGATTAACGCAATTAATAACATAACACAATAATCATTATGATTTTGTTCAAGCTGTAAAAAAAAATTTTCTTGATTAGGGAAGATTATCTTAAAGAATTAAAATCAAAATATGAAGTTGAGTAAGAGAATATTCAAAAATTATTATTAAAATGCTATAACTAGCACTCAATATATTTTTTTCTTCACCTGTTATCTGCTGAATCTAATGACCAAAAATGCTGATTTCAAATTCTCACACAAAAAACAAAATCTAAAGTATTTGAAATTTAGTATTTGAATAACTGCGGAAAAGAATATTATATTTATCAAACTAACATCCAAATGTTTATTATTACTAATTAAAAGATTGTTTATAAAGATTCAGAGTACCTATGTTTCACTGTGTAGAGAAGTTTAAGATCGAGGAGTTTTTTTAACATAAGACTTTTGTAATACTGTTTAAATTAAAATGTGAATTTTTTCAATTTTCTACATAAATTCACCGTAAGTATTTAATCTGAATTATTTTTAAAAGTTACACTACTTATAATCCAACAATGCCTATTTTAATCAATAAATATGTATATATATGTAATAAGAAAGTATACTTAAAAAAGAAAACCTGGTTTTAACCAAATTTGTTTTTTCAAAAAAAAAAAAAAAAAAAAAAAAAGTCAACCTTATTTTGTAAGCAATTTAAGATTACACATATCATGTATATATATAAATATTGCTAATAACAGTATCCAAAAGCATATTTTAAGCAAAATTGAGCTTTTAAGGGACATTTTCATTAGTTAGATCTTTTAAAAAAATTGCAGATTTCAGAAAATCAATCTTTTGCAATGTCGATTAAAATGTTTTACAAAGATAAATCATAGAAATAACAACAAATAACTAAGCATTATATAGAAACAATTTTACTAAATATGAATGTAACAATTATTCAGTAACAATTTGTAATTGACAAGCAGTTTGTGACAAACAATTAGCGTTGTTTTGTCAGGGTTCCCAGCATCCTAGAAAGTCAGGATATTTTCAAAATATGCAGGAAAAGTCAGGGAATTTACTAATAAGTTATGGAAAAGTCTTGAAAGAAAAAATAAAAAATGATATTAATTTCATCAAATAGTTTCAGGAAAAAAAGAATGATATGAATTTCATCAAATAGTTTCGGGAAAAAAAAAAATCACAAAATCCTTCAAACGATTGAAAATAAAATTGAAAAATTTGAAGCATGGTTGCAGAAAAAATTGCTAATTTTGACAAAAAAAAAAATTGTGAAAATAAGTAGCAAATTTTGCTGTATGCCTGTTTGGCCAGAGAATTTTTTGAAATTTGGTCAGGGAAAGTCTGGATGTTTTTTGAGATTTCGTCATGGAAAATCAGGTAATTTGCCAGTCATGTTTTGCTGGGAACCCTGTTTGTGCAAGTACAAGGTGATCCAATTTACTAAATATTAGTCCTTGATTAACAGATGTATTATTTAGTACTTTTAACATCTCTTTTTGGTTTTCCAGTTATTTTTCTGCAATGCTTTTTATTTCAAGAAGACAGTTTTTCATTTCATCTTGTGTTTCAATCACGTCTGTCTTCCTTTCTTCAAAAATTTTCCTCTTTTTATTTCTTAAATTTCTTTTCCTTTCTGTTCCAGATGATTCTATAAAATAAATTGTATTCACAAAATGAATTTCATATTAAAACACACATTTATGAAAAAAATATATTACAACAATGAAAAGATGTTTAAATAAAAAATTTAGGAAATGTGCAATTAATATGAATAAGCTTTTCTACCAAAAATAAAAACGACTTCAAAAACTACTGAAAAGTTAAAAAAAAAATTTTTATATAACAGTAATAAGAAATTAAATTAAGAACATAGTATTTATCAAGCGTATTATTAAATTTCTGTACATTAATTTGATTTTTTGAAGTCTGTGCCAGCCAAACAAAATTACATGTAATTTTTCAATAGACATATTTCCAAGTATCTACAAGTTTTTTATGATTAAATATTAAGTACAAAAATTTAACTTTATTATTATTTAACCATTTCTTCTAATGTTATAAATGTGTATTTTTAAGTGAGATTAGCAACTACAATTATGTGTCCTAAATTAAGGATTAATATGAAAATAATGCATAAATTATTATATAAAAAAAATCAGAGCCAATCACAGATTTTAAAATGTAAAGACTTTTTACTGAGAAATATCCCATATACAGGTCTATGTTATTGACGGTTTTTAAAAACAATTTCAACAGCAGTAACACATAAGATTTTGAAGGTACAGTAGAACCCTGCTAATTTGGACTCCGTTAATCTGGATCTCCGGAACGATTAGGTACTTCTTTTTTTTTATCTTTGAGGAGAGATTGGCTAATTTTCACAACATTAACTTGTTTCATTGTAGTATTCTGAATAAAAAAAAAACTTTTTGAAATCTTTTCGGAAGAATACCTTAAACTTTCTATATTATCTTTCAAAGAAACAACAATGTATCACTAAGTTTGGCAATTCCAATTTTCCCAATTTTCTATTTAAACCACCTAGAAATGTCATAAAAAATCATTGCACAGTAAATTTTTACTTCGAGCATTGCAAGAAAGCATTGTAAAATAATCCCTATAAGACCCATAGTTTGATAAGGATCATTTTCCCATCTTTGTCAGGCTATAGGTCTGTTTCCTTGTTATTGTGACAAAACGCTTCTACAATAGAGAAGCAACGATTAATCGGCCGAAGCCGAATATTCGGCTTCGGCCGAATATCAAGTCTATTATTCGGCCTTGGCCGAATAATACTGTAAGAAATGTTTATATATTTAGATTTATACAGTAAAACTTTTTTATTTCACAATTTATATTCATCATGTATACTAAAAATTTTATTTGAAATTAACTAATGCCTTTTCCCTCCTTAACTTTCATATCCTAAATGTATTTTATCTACCCATTTTTAAATAAGAGGATAGTTTAAAAATCATTATTAAGTATGAAAAATATCTGTAATAAGTTAATGTAAACTTTTAAATTTAAAATTAATCTAATACAAATTTCCCTGAAAGAGCTGTACAAACAAATTAATTTTTTAAGCATAATGGAAAGTTTAATATTTATCCCTTGTTACACAAAAAAAGTTTCTTTCTATTATATTTCTAATTATACCTATAAAGAACATAAATTATACACGATAGATTGGATATAAATGTATGTATAACATAGATATTTAAGTTGTAAGGTAAATATGCCAATGATGGACATCCTTGAAGATTTTCTTTAAAAATTGTTTTTAATTAATTTTAATTATTACATTCCAGTTTTTTTCATTATTATCAACATCAAATCTGTCAACAATATTTAACCATTCCAATAATAATCAAAATTTAATTGTAAATAACACAAATATATCAAAACACCCAAAATTCCAGTAATGGATACCTGTCAAAAAGTAATTTATATAATGGTTCTATGATTGTATGTAGAACCAGAATTTAATGAAATAAATTATTTTCAAATGAATGTAACAATTATGAAACAAAAAATTAATAGGGTGACCATTACTAGCACACCTACTCTATATGCTGCAATAGGTAAGTTTTTTTAAAATATGTTACTTACTATTTCTTATTAAATAATGAAAGAAATGTAAATACTAAATTATTTTATTTAGTATGTTTTACATAATATTTTCAAGAACATCATTCTAGTGTTTAAATTTATTTTGCTTTAAATACAAAATTAAAATGTTTTTAATAAACGTAGATTATGATGCAGAAATAATAATACTTAAGCATTTTCAGGTGATAGTCTCTTTTTTTTTTATTTTTTTTTTTTTTTCATAAATATTACCTGCTTCTGAAAATAACTGCTCACTGTATATTGTACTTCCTGGTGCTGAAAGGTATTTTTTGGCTAATTGTGAAAGATTTGGAAAATCTTTTGAATTTTTTGACCACCACTCCAAAGGACACTGTTGTCTTTCTAGTAATCAGAGGTGCCAAGTTTCAATAAAAGTTATCAGTAACCAAAGTTCAGAGAAGAGTTGGGGGGGGGGGGCAAATTTTCATAAATTCTTTCTTTTTTTCCGCAATCTTTTGGGGGAAATTTGCAATGTTTGCACGGAATTTTCACATCTTTCGCGATTTTTGGACGAAATATGCGCGTTTTTCGCGATTTTTGGACGAAATTTGCGCGTTTTCGCGATCTTTTGACAAAATGAGTGCGTTTTAAGCAATTTTTTTGACGAAATGAGCGCGTTTTCCGCGATCTTTTGACAAAATGTGCGCGTTTTCCACGATCTTTTGACAAAATGTGCGCATTTTTCGAGATCTTTTGACAAAATGTGCACGTTTTTCGCGATCTTTTGACAAAATGTGCACGTTTTTCGCGATCTTTTCACGAAATGAACGCGTTTTTCGCGATCTTTTGACGAAATAATCGCGTTTTAAGCAATTTTTTGACGAAATGAGCGCGTTTTCCGCGATCGTTTGACGAAATTAGCCCGTTTTAAGCGATATTTTGACAAAATTTGCACGTTTTAAGCAATTTTTTGACGAAATGAGCGCATTTTCCGCGATCTTTTGACAAAATGTGCGCGTTTTCTACGATCTTTTGACAAAATGTGCGCGTTTTCCACGATCTGTTGACAAAATGTGCGCGTTTTTCGAGAGCTTATGATGAAATGAGCGCGTTTTCCGCGATCGTTTGACGAAATTAGCCCGTTTTAAGCGATTTTTTGACGAAATTTGCGCGTTTTAAGCGATTTTTTGACGAAATGAGTCCGTTTTTTCGATATCTTTTGAAAAATTTGCACGTTTTTCGCGACATTTTGACGAAATGCGTGTACTTTTACGCAATCTTTTCTGTTTTTCCCGAGATCTTATACTGAAATTTCTGTTTTTTCAAGCGATCCTTTGATGAAATTCGCGATTTTTTTATCCGTAATTTCTATCCGATGCCCGTAACGCCGTAACTTTTGTTGCATATCCGTAATAATTACGGACAAATCGTAATACTTGGCACCTCTGAGTAATGGTTGAGACAGGAAATTATTAATTTCTATTGGGAAATTTTCTACAGAGGTTTCATTCTGCAATTGGTGTGCCTTTGCAATCTCGTTAAAGCATTCCCACAAAGAATTTGGAGTTTGAGAAACTGGAATATTTATCTTGGAAATATTTTGTTCATCTATTATGGGTTTCATACTAGACTTTGATTGTACTATAGCAATTAATTTGGATTTTATTTCTGTATCTTTTTCTTCATCTTTGTTGAAAAAGAACACTTTAAATCTGGGGTCCAAAACAGTAGCAATGGAATAGTGTTCCTTGTCTTGAATTGATGCGAAATGCTTCTCCAAATTTTGTAGCAGAGTATCTTTAATGGTGCCAACACCAAAAAAATCTCCAGATTTCGATAAATATAACTTTAATGCAGTAAGTATTGGGATGACTTCAGAAATTAACGACCTAGATGAGGAAATTTGTTTTGTTATTTCTTCAAATGGTTTTAATAGATTCAGTAATTTCTCTAAAATAGCCCACTGGTTTGCAGTTAGATTATTTATTTCTCCAAATTTAGTTGCATATAGAGAAAGTGCATTTTTTTGTTCCAGTAATCTCTCTATCATGTAATAGGTACTATTCCAGTGTGTAACCACACTTTGGACTAGTTTCTTCTTGGGAATTTTCAACTCATTAATTTGTATAGCAGTTAATCTTGAACAGGCTAATGGAGAGTGATTAAAATGTGTAATGATTTTTTTACTTACAGCAATTAAATCGCTTACTGATCTTTGGGATGTTAGAGCATCAGATATTGTTAAATGCAAAGAATGTAAAAAACATGACTCATTTTCCAAGTTTGCAATACGTAAACCTTTCACAATATTAGCTCCTCCATCTCGCAGCACAATATGCATTTTGTCATTTAAATTCCATTCATTCATCACTAATTTATACATATCACGAATGGCTTCACCTGTATGACTTCCTGGAAAATGTTTAACTTCAAGTGCAGCATGATGATATACAAAATCATTAGATATCCAGTGCCCTGTAAAGCTTTTAAAACTTTAGTTACTTATAGTACTAGTCCAGATATCTGAAGTTAATGGCATAATTTCTGCTTCCAATAATAAAGATTAAACTTTTCTTTTACAATCTTGGTAGAGAGATGGAATCACATTCTGTTTAAAATATTCCCTGCTGGGAACTTTATATTGAGGTTGAGCTTTTTTCATTAAATTAATAAAACCTTCATCCTCAACAAAAGAAAAAGGTAGATTGTCACAAGCAATCATTTCTGCAATTGCTTTATGCAATTCTACTGATCTCTTATCATTAATGTCCCAAAGATTTTTTTTTTCAAAAACTGAATCTAAAGTCTCTTGTTTCCTTTTCACTCCTTGACTTGTACTTGGTGTCATTTGTGAATCTGAACTTACTTCAGAAACTGCATCACGGGTAGCTTCATTATATTCTTTTGGATGTTTTTTTTTTTCCAAATGATAAATTAATGAAGATGTTGTTGCTTTTTTCCCACTTCCTCCTCTTTATAAAATACTCTCTCACAATTTACATTTTGCTTTAGTATTATCATTTGATAAGGGTTCAAAAATTCTCCAAACTATACTTTTTTTGTTACCAAAACCACTCATTTTGCTTAATCTGAAACTTTAAACACAGAGAATAACACCTGCACAGAGTTACTGATACTGAATGTCCAGGACTAAGTCCACTTAACTAGAACTATCCTAGTCTTTTGAAAGATAGGGGAGGAGGTAATACAGATAAAGGATAGTGAGAGAGGAACAGGTTCAAGGGTAGAAAAACAAGTTTTCAAAGTGGGGTGGGGGGAGCAACATGTGCTTCTTGTCTTGACTTTGAAGAGTTTATACTAAAATGAAGGTTAAAGTGAAAAAGAAATGGATTTTAAATATTGGATGTATGGAACATATAGTAAGATAAATTGCAGAGCTCATTTCTTTTCTTGCCAGTTATGTGCATTTTATTGAGTTTTCATTATTTAATTTATATTTTCTTTCATCTGAAACTTAAAGTTTATGTTGTTCAGTACTTTTAAAATTTTGTGATTATTTTAAAATGTAACAGTAACAACATACATAATACTATCTATTAAAATTTAACAATACAATAAGTAAGATACTACATATTCAACATTTTGAAATTCATATCTATTTTGCTTTTACTTAGTTTCTTTTCTCTAAATCTGAAAACATTCACTGCACACATTTTAATAGTGCTGTCTGCTGAAATTGGGGGGGGGGGGGGTGTTAACTTTGAGTTTAATAAAGTCTACACCCCCGTGGCAGAAACACGGCGACGTAGTCGCGGACACAGAAATATCTTGCGGACAGTTTTTGTCTGTACTAATGAAATCAATTAAAAAAATTTGTCCGCAACTTTCGGACATTTTTGTCCGCAATTGTCGGACACTTTTTGTCTGCATTAACGAAAATTTTTTAAAAATTGTCCAAAACTTTCGGACATTTTTTTTTTTTCGGCAGTACGCAGCTGTTTCCTAATCCGGACGTCAAATTCCCGCCTCTCTCGCCCATCTCGCCAATTCATTCCTGCTTTCTTCAGCGCTGCGGCCGCTAAGATGAGCAGCTGTCTTTGTGAAAACACGTGCTTAGAATGGTGTCCCGGGATAAATTTTTTTGTGCTGTGTGTGATTCTAAAACAGTACATAAACGAAAAAGAAAAAAAAAATGAGCACACATTTTTAAAGACGCTATCCTGGTCAAAGTATGACTGGAAATTATTTTAAAAAGTGGAAGATTCTAACAGGTAACTAGAGGGGGGCGCCAACAGAACAAAAGGTAAAGGGGGCGCCAAATTAAGATTTTCTTTGGTGTGTTTATTATAAAGAATGATTATGTGTTGGGGGGGGGGGGCGCCAAAAGCCATGTTTGCCCCGGGCGCAAAAAAGGCTAGTTTCGGCGCTGGATTCTAGTTTAAAAAAAGAACAAATCAGCTCTGAATTTGATGAGTATCACGATCAGGAAAATATCTTGGAAAATAATAAGAACAATGGAAACTAGAATACTGCAATAATGAAGATATATCACCAAAAGATTTCTTTATGATCGAGCTGTGAAACGAGCAAGATATGACGATGAAAAGTCTGCAACTCTAACTGATGTTCTACAAGCAGTATTGAATAAATGTTACATAATTTATATTTACTTATTGTTAGTATACAGTACGGGACATAATTTATTTGAAAATTAGGGCATCCATAAAAAACTAATCACAGAGTAATAGCAAAGAAAACCGAGATATCTGCCATTTGTTTTGCTTATTTAAATGCTTTGTTTATTCAAGCATTTAAGTTGGAAGTCAAGTAGATTATATTTAAATAGAAATAATGCATATATAGCCATGAAATATTTTTGTTGAAATTATCTTTTTTCGTACTAAACATTATCAATGGAAAGCTTATCTCATTAACATCCGAGTTCTTTGATCTAAATAAACAAACCACAAGTCGTTATCAGCTTTTTTTTCTAGCAAGTGTGCTTTTTTGTCGTTGGGAATAATTTTTTTAAAACTTATTATATTTTAATAAAAATTTGGTACACAACCTAATTTATTATTATTGCAACTTGTTGAAAATTTGAACAAAATCGTACAATTAACAACAGAAATATATATATATTTTTTAATTATATCTGCAATTCGCTGAAAAACTTAAAAAAATGTTAGGCTAAAAATAAAAACCGAATTGTTTTTTTCCGCAATTCTTCCACGAAATTGCGTTTTTTCCCGCACGATCAAGAGTGCCTACCCCCCCCCCCCCCCAAGGAATTTGTCAGAAAATTTATCAACCATTAAATGCCAAACTGAAACAAAAATTAAAAAATTGCTCAAACGCTAAAATAATTTATCAGATTTGAATGCAATAAAAACATATTCATTAAATAAACGCTTTATGCATATAAATTAATAATTATCATAAAAAAATCTAAAACGATATATATATATATATATATATATATATATATTCAATATATTGAAATTTTACCAGCTAAGACGGAAACCTGTTTAAAACAAGGTCTTCACCGGTTCTTAAGCCCCCTCCCCCCAAGGAAATTCTGATATGCAAACATGCCACTTTTCCGCAGAATCCCGCTTTTTCGGCGCTATATATTTTATCATTCCTGAGATCAATGCAAGTATGCATTAAATTTTTTTACCTTCTTTTGAGGGGGGCGGACGAAATACACGAAAAACAAAAACCCCAAGGAAATTCTGATATGCAGGCATGTCACTTTTCCGCAGAATCCCGATTTTTCGGCGCTGTATTTTATCATTCCTGAGATCAATGCAAATATGCATTAAAATTTTTTACCTTCTTTTTTGTGGGGGGGGGGGCGGACGAAATACACAAAAAACAACAACGGGAGAACAAATAGTGGCCGCCAAATTGAAATTGTTTTCGTTTTCCTCCGACATTCTCTTTCCCCTGTCTAATCGCACGCACCAAAGCAATTAGCGATGCCGCGGATGCACTATAGCGCTTAAATTACGCGAAAAATTGGCGTTGGGATGCAAACAATAGTTCTTACGACGTCCCATGGGACGCGTAATTTTTACAGACGTAAATTCTTCAAAGAATCGTGAAATAAATGGGAATTCCGTCCAAGGACCGCGAAAAAATGTCGGTTTTTATCAAAGAATCGCTGAAAAAAAGACTAATTTCGTCGGGGAATCAAAAAAAAAAAGAAAAAAAAAAAAATTCTAATTTTGTAGAAGAATTGCAGGAAGAAGAAAAATTTCGTCAATGGGCTGCAGAAAAAAAGACTAATTTCATCGAAAGATCGAGAAAAAATGGCAAATTTTGTCAAAGAATCCGAAAAAAACGGCGAATTTCGTCGTAAATAAATATGCTAGACAATTTTTCTAATGCTGATTTATTAAATTGAGGGTTCTGGACTTTTTTTAAAATATGCATTTAAAAAGTAGTTAAGAATATTACATATAAAATATGTAGAATACCTGATTTGTGATATATTCATTTTTCAGTGTCTTATTTTTCCTAAACATATGTTGTGTAAATGTGTATATGCAGTTAGAAGAAAATACTGCATTGCGGTTGCAGACAGAATTTGATGTTAATGGGGCTTGTCGCAGACACGGTTAAAAAATTCTGCCACAGGGGTCTACACAAATTTCTTTCTAAAATTTTAGAGGATGTTCTTTTCTATCAGTGGTTTTTCTTAAGGTATTAAGATTTCTTATTTATTTTCATCTGAAAGTTGAAATTTGTTTTCTAATGCTTTTAAAATTTTATCATTATTTTAAAATGTAACAACATACATACATAATATCTATTAAAATGTAACAAAAGAGTACCTGGTGTAGAAATTCTGTTAAGATTTTTTTTTTGGTCAAAGGTCAAATTATATTGAGGCAAATTTTAGGCCAAACAAAGCCGAATATTTTTTTCATAATAAAATAATACTTTAAAAAATTAAAAATTTACATATAAATAATTAATAATAATAATAATAATACATTTTACTTATGAAATATACAAGAATTATGTATACAATGCATACTATATTTTGTTTTTAGGTAAAAATAAATTCATTATTCGGCAGTAATTTGGCTAAATAATTGGTATTCGGTTATTCGGCCAAATCACTATTCGTTGCATCTCTATTCTACAATATCATTGGCAGTAAATTATTTATATTTATAAAGATGCAGCATTGAATTCAGGCACTTTTCAATTTAACATA
>CAXHSM010000649.1:0-21000 GCA_964019185.1 Maratus speculifer
CAAATCCAAAACTAAGAAAAATATGGCCTGTTTTTTCTGACATGATGAAGAAATTTTCAAATGTCTATACACCTGAAAGAGACCAGAGCATTGATGAGAGCTTGATGCTTTTCAAAGGCAGGCTATCATGGGTACAATACATACCAATGAAAACAACTCGTTTTGTAGTAAAACTCTTTGTACTTGCTGAAGCACAGACAGGATATATTCAAAATACGATCGTGTACACAGGAGAGAGTACAATCTTTGATAAAAAGTATGGGAACTATTGAGTCGCAACAAAAGCAGTGATGAAGCTTATTGAATCTTTTTTGGGAAAAGGTTATTGTGTGATTGTGGACAATTTTTATCTCTCACCAGAATTAACAGACCTTTTTATCCAAAATTCAACTGAGGTATGTGGAACTTTTCGTCCTAATCGACGTTATTTGCCGGAAAATTTCAACAAACGTACTTTAAAGAAAAGCGAAATAGTCGTTTTCTAAAGAGGCAAAATTACCGTGTTAAAATGGCGTGACAAAAAAAGATGTTTCCCTTCTTAGTTCTATCCATACAGCAAATTGCTCTGAAACTGAAAAAAAAAAGTCATGAAGCCAGCTATTGTTACAGATTATAACTTGAAGATGGGTGGGGTTGATAGAGGAGATCAGGCATTAGTTTCTTATTCAACACCACGAAACAGACAGAAGAGGTATTATTTAACAATATTTCGCCATCTATTAGATATCGCTATTTGGAATGCCTTCACATTACAAAAGAGACAACTCCGTAACGTTGATAATTACAACTTCCGCATGAATTTGGTGGAACGTATATTTGAGAAATTTCATATTATTCCCCCACAACTTGCCAAACGACAGAAATTACAAAGTGGCTGTCCTTTACGACTTTCTGCTAGACATTTTCCGGACTTAGTAATCTCAATGTCTTCAAATAAAAATGCATCAAGAAGATGTGCGGTTTGTTCAATGAAAAGAATTCGCCATGAATGCCACTATCAATGCATTGAATGTGATGTTGGTCTGTGTGTCCAACCATATTTCAGGATATATCACACGGCCACTAAGTTCTAACACCTTTTTTATCATATTGTTACGCCATAAATTTACATTTTTGGTATAATCTTTGTACATAATTTTTGTATTTTTGTTTCTTTTTATATTTTCGTGGAAGTACACAATGTTTATATTAAAACCTTGTCTCTTATTTCCCCCAATACACCGCATAACTACGAGCACCTGTTTGGAAAGCTGTGGCACGAGGAATGAAACTCGTAAGCTTTTCTCGGCATGTAAGAGATTACAATAACTACTAATTGTTTAATATTTTACTTATGACAGTAATGTTTGCTCGTGTTGCAGATGTGCAGTACAAGAAAAATGTTGATGTTATACGAAAAACACATCTCTGATTTTATCATTATTTTTGCAGTGTAATAAACCTTCCATTAAATCACATATCATTTTTTGAAAAAAAATCAAATAATGCATAAAGACATGACATAAAGAATCCGAATAAAATGAACGCAAGAAAAACTTTTTTCCATATAATGATACGAATAGAACCGATATTGTTTCCAACAAATTGTTGGTTCTAAAACGTACTTATTTATCAGTAGAGAATCAATAAATCATATTCGAAAAATATGAATTATTTACCTAGATGAATTTTTACATTTTTTTTAATGTGGTTTTGTTCACGTAAAACTCACTCCTGACTCTTTTGTTCGAGATATATACAAAAGTCTCCTATCGGTAGCTTAAGGGCACAGCTTTGAGTTATTAGTGAATCCACAAAAATTAAAATTGAATGGAACATAGTCTATCTCTCAATGATTATTTACAGAGTTCGCACGCTCTTATGACACGCCCCATTTTGTAAGGCCACTAAGTTCTAACTGTGGAATTGGGGAGTGAATCTCGTAAGTTATGCTCAGCACGTAAGGAGTTAAAATAAGGAGGAAAAATCTACCCACTCATTTATTGGTGATCTTCGAATGTCTTGAAATTGAGAATACAGTTAATATATTCCATTCTTTTTCTTTAGATGATTAAGACCACGATATTAATTTGCTGTCTGAAAATCTTTTAAAGGGATCTACCGGGATTTTTCTGTCGTATATATATGTGCTTCACATCTATGAAAATATTAAATATTTAAAACTATAACAAACAAAAGGTAGTGTCTTAAACAATCTTACTGATCAATAATGTAATTATACACAAAAGCACGAATAACTTCATGCCATAGATGTACGCTTTGTGTAAAAAAAAGATCAAGTTGTCTTTGTTACGTTTATCCGTTCGATAATGTACCCACTTTTGTTTCTCTGTTGAAATCAAATTATGTTTGATTTATTGTTCTAGAACCACACTATACAATAAAAAAGATGCACATTAGGGTGGTGCGAAAAAACAAAAGTTTTTATTTCCGAATCGCTATAGTGCGGAAAAGTTGCGATTGGTAAATACAAGAAAAACTAAAAAAAAATTTTTGGAAATCGGACATTATCTTCCGATCGCGCAAACCACCTAAAAATTTAAAAAAATGGAAAAATTTCGATTTTTTCAGAAATTTTTAAAAAATATTACATATACATATATTTTATCACTATAGTGAAAAATATTTACATATTGTACTATTTAGTAATAATAAAAAAATAAATTGCGTTTAGAGAATATCTTCCGATCACGCAAGCTCATTAAAAATCGGGAAAAATTCAATTTTCAGTGATTTTTGATGCATTAAGAAAATAATTAAATAAGTTCAATTTGCGGTCTCATGTTAAAATTTAAATGTAAATTAATACTATTGTGCATGTTATGCTATTTTTAAACAACCGAGATCTTACCACGACGAGATCGCTGCAGGGTGAAAAGATTTAGTAATTCGCGCAACTCCTGTTAGCCACGTTGGAAAACAGCGTTGAAGTCGCCCTATGTGTCCACATCCTTTTCTCTCCCCAACCTCGTCCACTTGCACAGTGCGCCATTTCGTATTAGTGAGCCCGTGAACGAATTTCGTTTGTTAATTAGATGTATTGTGTTATTAAAAATACATTAACATGTGACAGGGACACGGATCTGAATACGTCGTTGACAAAGAAAATTACTAGACAATCTTTTCATTTTCCTATATTCGGTCATCCAAGAGATTTTCTGCCAAATATTCTTCCAACACACGAAGATGTTCTTCAATGCTACCTTCAGAAGAGGTCTCTATTAGCAAGTAAATTCAACATCTTAAAGTGAGTTTCTCATTCGTCAGCAATACAATGGCACAAAAAATAAAATATATTTATTAGAAGGCGTCAATCCAAAAAGTGTTTGATTGTAGAATCATTTAGCTAATTAATGCCTTCTACGATAATATTCTAAACTAACGAAATCTTATATTCTAGACAAGGAATAGCCAAACCTTATAAAAAAGTTTGATGAATTTAAAAAACAAGAAAATCAACTGTGTGATATTTCAGCCTGCAAACGTGTAATGAATTTATATTTCTCCTGTAAAAAGTTACCAGATCTGAGGGAGTGTCTAATTGAGACTAATTGTACGTCTCGAAAACACAACAAAATTCCAGTCATTCAGCATAGATTTATCTACCTCCAGAGAAAGGACGGAACGGGAAAAATTGGTACTAAAGTTTAAAAAAAAAGAAAAAAACTGAGTACAAGACTTGGAAGACGAAACTATATATTGAAAAGGCAAGCTTCCAAATTTGTTGAAGCGAAAATAAAAGACCTTGAGCATTTAGATGAAATACATGAGAATTTTAATGCTAATGTAGATATAGGTAAAATATCATTACCATGACGGATACAGCCTATCAGATTTAAGAAGAAGAAATTACCATAGCAAATGAAAGTGGAGTTACAATCTATATCTTTACATTGCGATCGCAATGGTGTATCTGACAGTGCAGGTTCTGCTAAAACAGAAACCGTGCTGAGTGTACTAGAAGATATTCCTGTAATAACTAAAACAGATGCTTTTCATGTTATTGACCTATACAAAATTAGAAGAAAACAAACAGAAAGAAAAAAATTACGGCAAGTGGAATCAGAAGAACCACATGACATACATTTTGATGGAAAAAAGGGCGATTATTTAGTTATCCTCCTCAGTCCTGAGACAAATATCACGATGGACAACATACACTGTTTAAAATTACTATAAACCATCTTCAAACATGTATCATTCTACATATCAATGCGTGTTATATGGACGCATTTATTGAAAATGTCTAGAAGTATTTTTAACGATTTTAGAAGTATTTAAATTCTTTTAAAGGATTTTCTTTAGTTTCTCGTACAGGCGCTATATTCGTGAAGAATATTTGACAAAAAATCTCTTGGGGATGACAAAATATAGGACAATGAAAAGATTGTCTAGTAATTTTCTTTGTGAACGACGTATGCAGATTTCTGTACCTGTCACATGTTAATGTATTTTAAATAACACAATACATCTAATTAACAAACGAAATTCGTTCACGGGCTCACTGATATGAAATGGCGCACTGTGCAAGTGGACGAGGTTGGGGAGAGAAAAGGATGTGGACACATAGGGCGACTTCAACGCTGTTTTCCAACGTGACTAACAGGAGTTGCGCGAATTACTAAACCTTTTCACCCTGCAGCGATCTCGTCGTGGTAAGGTCTCGGTTGTTTAAAAATAGCATAACATGCACAATAGTATTAATTTACATTTAAATTTTAACATGAGACCGCAAATTGAACTTATTTAATTATTTTCTTAATGCATCAAAAATCACTGAAAATTGAATTTTTCCCGATTTTTAATGAGCTTGCGCGATCGGAAGATATTCTCTAAACGCAATTTATTTTTTTATTATTACTAAATAGTACAATATGTAAATATTTTTCACTATAGTGATAAAATATATGCATATGTAATATTTTTTAAAAATTTCTGAAAAAATCGAAATTTTTCAATTTTTTTTAATTTTTAGGTGGTTTGCGCGATCGGAAGATAATGTCCGATTTCAAATTTTTTTTTTAGTTTTTCTTGTATTTACCAATCGCAACTTTTCGCACTATAGCGATTCGGAAATAAAAACTTTTGTTTTTTCGCACCACCCTAATGCACATGGATTTAAATGCTTCTATATATAAAAACTTAACTGGATATCTCCTATGCGAGTTTAAGAAACATCTTACGTAATGTAACACGTTATTAGAGTGATCTAATAATAGAGTTGGCAAATCTTTTTCCGCGAGCCATATAGTTTCCAGTCAGTGAAGGTTAAGGGAATTTCTATATAAATGGGCAGATTTCTGCAACCACTAAAATATTAAATGTTTAATTTACTAATTTTTGTATTAGTATATCTGTAAATTTTTAAAATTACACTTTTGATGGAGAATTTTCTCTCGTAAAGTGTTCTTTGTTCGTGAATGTGTGCTGAGAAGCGTTTTTCTTATGTAATCCAATTTGCTTATAACTGAATAGGTAACTTATTGATCAAAAAATGAAAATTTCATCTCGATTTGAAATCGTTTCAGTAGTCATGCTTTCTAATTTTATATCTCTAAGTTTAAAAATAAATTTGTAAATTTGTCAAAAAATTTTACGCATGTTGAGCAAAGCAGTTGAAAACAGCCTTAATGTGAATTTACAAATTTTACATCTTATACAAATATCTGCGTAAATTGTACATTAAACCAAAGTAAAATTATAGCATACAAATTGTACTATTCGGATTTTAGTTCTGATCAGGAATATAACAAACATGTGCATAGCATACAAAAAAAAGAAAAAAGAATGGAATTTACATGTGTAACTACATGTTTAAGAATAAAATATTACATAATATGTGTAAAAAACACATAGTATGTGTAAAAAACAGAATATTGCATGTAATTGCGTGTAAAAAGAGCATAATACATAGAAATATGTATACGAACAAAATAATGCTAAGAAATATAAGTACTTTTGTACAGTCAAAAAATATCGTTATTTAAAAACTAGGTATAGTTAAAAGTTGCTGAATGGCTAAGTTTGTTCTATGGATATTTGTAGTTATTTAGTTAAGATCAAATTCGATAAGTATGACTTGTTTGCTGTGAATTGAAATAGGTAAAGAGTGTAGTATCTTTATTTAGATGTATCTTTGTTAAATTATAACTAAAACTGGTAGATAGAAAAGAGGCAAAAACAGAAGTTTTATTGGCGTCACAATTTCCGTATTTTAACAAATTTATTCTGTTTATAATTTATTCAGTTTATATTTAGCATTTGTTTAGTTTATACAGGTCCTTCGCATACATTGTGGATACGAATTTAGGGAATCTAAACAAGTCCAATAGTAAGAGGGGATTTTGGAGGATAATGTTTCTTGTAAATTATGACTATACTACTTTGTAGTTTTAAAACAAATCTGCTAGAAAGATAAACAACACAGCAAGAATATGAGTTTAACATGTATATTAGTTTGTTTTACGCTATAAAAATATTCAGCTCAAAATTTACAGACAAAACTGTAAGGTATATACATACATACTATGTACATGAAATCTACCGTTTACCCGTGTCTGCATATAAAATATATGCATGTATAAGTCCATAGATAAATATAACTTTAAAACTAGTATTGATATAAATCCGTAAGTAAAATGCGCCGCACAATTCCGCACGGCGTTATTGTGTAACTTCTCACATGGAAATTATGATTAGTTTTCATATTTTTGTTTGCTTCTGGACTATTTTTTTTTTGGGGGGGGGGGGTGTTTATGAAGATTTGTTAATTAATGCAATTTATTAAAAATATGGAAAATTATTACATAATTAAGAAAAAGCATTTGCAAGTTTTTCAGAACATATTGAAATAAAATATATTAATAAATTATTTAGATAGTAAAATGAAATTACTGTGATTGAGAGGAAAAAGCCTAATTTGTAATCCTGTATTCTAATACGCGAATTCAGGTAACGAATTTGCGATTATTCAACATGCATCAATCCACAATTGCTCATTGATAAAATCTGTTAAAATCCAAATGTCATTAATAGCAAATGATGGCTTGCAACGTAGCAGATTCAGTTGAACAGAGCTACTAGATATGAACATTTAATCATATATTGCGATAGATTAGTTATGAAGGGTTATGTTTAGAAACTGATTTGATGATTATATTTGATGAACTATGAATATAATTTCGTATGTTTTTTCTAATTAATTTGATTAATAAGATTTATATGTATGATAATAAATAATAATAAGGTATATACGATTTATATGTAAAAAAATTCTATTCATAAGATAAGATATCTGTAATGAGGTAGATAAATACATATTTATAAAGTTTATCAATGTATGTTTTTTAATTTCATTGAGGTATTTATAAAAAATCGTAAAATAAAATGTGCAAAAAAGAGCTGAAATTGGAAAATTAATCTAGCAGTTTGTTATATGTTGCAGCAGTATTTTTCAACGTACAACGAAGTAATACACATCGGCCTTTAGAGCATGAAGAATTTTGTATTTCTTTACAAATATTTTCAAACAAAAATTTAATATGGTTTTACATGTATTCAGTTAAATTTCACTTGGCCTAATCCTATATTTAGTTTTAACCTGTAAGCGCTTCTGCTTTTGTAACATTAAAAAGCGTGCAGTCACTTTCGTAAAATAAATCCCATTTTTTTTCTTTCTTGTATTTTATTATACTATTGGCTAAATGAGACTTAACAATAAAACTATTATACTGTACTGTAAAATGCAGCAGTACTACTTTTTTATGTAAAAATCTTTCTTTTTATATATATTTTTTGATTTTATAGCAGTTACTGCAAAAAATATTCCCTTTTCTTTAAAAATATGTAAACGATTTGTTTTACCACTTATGACATTAATTATTTCATAAAAATGTTTATTAATTACATTTAATAGCCTTTCATGACTGCATATAATTAGCTCTTATCATATTTTTTATTAATGTTTTTCTAGTTTATGTTTTTCCGTAAAAAATGAACGTAACCAAATTAAACGTTTGACTTCCAGTGGAACTAATTGACCAAAATAATCATATACCCCCCCCCCCCTGCCTAGTGAACAATGAAAAATCCTTTCTTCAACCGCGCTTACAGGACCTTGATAGGTATAAGAAAGATCAGAAACGTCCATGATTTTCCCCTTTAGAAAAAATGTGAAGCAATAACAATGTTACTAATAACACAATTCTTAATGCAATGGTTCTTCGGGAATTTAATCATTTTATAATTTGTACCTGGTATACGGATTTTAGATACATATTTGATCAAATATAATTCAAAATAGTTTATTTTATGCCATTCGGAGAAACAGTCTAAGTTATTCTTATGTATCCACACGTATATAGTGTGGCTTAATATATCTTTTATAAATCGTAATAAGTATATAAATATAAATGCATTATTAAGAATAACCAAAAAGGAAGAATGATCAGTCAGGTTTTATTAGCAATAATCTATGTAATATAATACCCTGTGATGTTTTTTATAGCTAGTTATTCTATTCAGACTAAGACATCCTTAATATAGATCTGAAAGTAGGGGATTATTTTTATTCTTGCAACTTTACTTTTTAAATCTTTGTTTAAACTCCCATAATAAGGTGAATGTTAAATAGCAGCTTATCATCATCATTATTATTATTGTATAAATGAGTCAATAAATATATGTGACAAATCTGACATTCAGAATCAGTTTGCTAGTTTATATAAAGTTGAAAGTTGATTTATTTAAAACATTTCAGATTTATCAACATCCCAATTCAACTGTTCTGCTCAACAAGCGCGAAACAGTTTGAAACATTTAAAAATTTATTTTTAAAAGGGCATGTATAAAATTGGGAGGCTTGACTATGGGAGCAATTTGGAATCGAACTCTGTTTTCCATTTTATGATAATTAAATTACCTACCAAGTTATGAGTTATTTCGATCACGTGATCATAAGATTTTCTCCTTTCTGTAGACTATATTTTCGCTTTCGTCGGAAAATGCGTTCAAAACATCAATTTTGAAGGCTTGTTCTGAAATATCTATTGAGTTTGCAAAGAAACAGAAAAATGAGTGAAATTAGATGGTTTCTGAATAACAACATTTGCTAGTTGCACGAATTTCCGGACAAAAATTAATTAAAATTTATGTCACAAAGTATCCCTAATTTAAGAACACACTTAATATGCGAATTTGAGAATCATTGTTTTGATATCTGTTTCATCATTCATAACTTTTTATAAACACAATGCATATTATATAAATTTTTGTACATATAATGCCTATTAATAAAATCATCAACCTATATCTATTAAATTGCACCAAGATTCATTTCAATAATTACTATATATTGGCTAATAATAGTATATCTTAAATCTTAATAAAATGTCGAGCATGCATACATGCAAAAGATACTTATCGACCAAAAATAGAAATTTACTATAATCCATAAGTTTTTATTTATTTATTTTTTTTTTTAATTTTGAGAAAAAATACCTTTACGTTAATAACATTAGCACTAGCTATTCAAAAACATGAATTAATGTTTAAAGAATATTCCATAGACTGAAAGAATGTTTTTTTACATATCATTCAATTAAGATTCATATGACAATAGACAAAGAAAGGATTGTTGGAGATGTTTACAAAATAATGTAAAACATTATTATTTAGCTTGAAATATCATATCATATCATATATATTATAAAGCAGAAGTTCTGAAACTTCCAAACGAGTGTTTTCAAAAACTACCCGATGGATTTTTTTGCCGATTGTATCATTCGATAGGAAATATTTTTCCGAAGGTTTAAAATTCAAATTTACAGGGATAACTCTGATTTTTCGTAGTAAATTTGGTTTTTCGGTTATTTTTGACAAAAGGGTTGCCAGTAGCTGTTTTTGGCGAAAATTATAATTGCTAAAAGAATTAAAATGGCTCACTACTGACAATATTAATAATAATAAAGAAAGACCGCTTAAATGAGGCGTAATATTATAAAAATATATTTATCTTGAAAATGAAAAAAATATTTGTAATGCTTAAAAAATAAATTAATGCGAAATATAACAATTGGTTCAACTTTTGGGGACTTATCCCTGGTGTTAGAATAAAAACATGAATTTCAGAAATTGATTAAATGAAATTTGAATAATAGTTATTCCCCTTTTTATTATTTTCTTTCTCTTTTTTATCGAATTTCCGTATAATATTCATTATCACTATTACAGCAGAAAAAAGCAGATCTGATTGTAAAAGACACTGTAAGTTGTGAGTTACTATTCGTTTCTATACCATTTTCATCTTGCTTTTGTCGCCAAAGAATATGTTTCTAAGCCGAAAATGCACTACTGACTTAATGACTGACTTAAGTTCATAATGGTCGCAATAATGTTTTTTTTTTTTTTTTTTTTTTTTTTTTTTTTTTTTTTTTTGGGGGGGGGGGGGAGATAATTTTTAGAGTATGTTTTAATATTTAATCGTAAATAATATAGATATGAGTATAACTCTTTTATTTCTTTTTGCAAATGTTTTCATTGTTAATTTCATTTTTCTTGCGCCATTTCGTCAATTTCACTTGCAGGAAAAATTTCAGTTTTAAAATTTAAAAACTGAAGAAGGAAAGATTATCCCGTCGATTAAAAATCTACCGCCAAATTCCAAGATTAAATGTCAATAATGGATGATCGTAAATGTCACATTCACTTGACATTAAGCATAATATAAATATTAATTATGTCATCAAGTGATTTTTAATTCGACATTTTATTTCTACTTTTATATATGCTCTACTAATTTGTTTTTCGTTATTTAAATGAAAATTTACGCTAATCTATATAATCTGGCTAATAGTTTGGCGATTTGTATAATTTGGCGAAATTGGTCCGGTATAACCAAGTAGTACTGAAGAAAAAATTTTGCAATTCAAAGGAAATTTATGCAATTATGCGTTATTACTATAGATAAATTCAACATTTTGAAATAAATTCCCGCTGAATAAAATTTACAAGTCTTTTTTAATTAACCACTTCCTCTTCAGTATTTCTTCAATTACTATTTCGCTATTCTCTTTCGCGTAGGCAAAAAAAAAAAAAAAAAAAAAAAAAATGTATTTTAAATATTTTATTAGATAAAACGTAAATAACATTTCTCTATTTTTTTTTAATATTTTTTTTAATCTAATTCTACCATTATAAGTCTTACAGGACAAAATAGCAGAATTACATTTAAAAATGGTTTTATCCGTTAATTCTATGTTATTTGTTTATTTGGGTGTTTGATTTTACTTTTTTACCAAACAATGCGATTTTATGCCAAGAAGGCATAAGTCGAAGCGATGTTCGCAATATCTAAATTCTCTCACTCTCTTTTAAATGTGTGAGAGCATTTTTAGGATATTTTTTTATGTTTAATTGTAAATATATAAATAGCAGTTATAGCAAAAAAAAAAAAAAAAAAAAAAAAAAAAAAAAAAAAAAAAAAATGCGTATAATGTTTAAATTTTAGTATAAATGTCTTCCTCATCCAAACTGTAAAATAATTTAATTGCAACTTTTTAAAGTTTAGGCGCAGATGTCATATACGCACCACATTCGCACGATTGCAACAAAATGGCGATTTTATGCCTCACATGGTAAACCGACTATGGTTGTTTATTTATTAATAAACTATTTACTAACTTTCATTTTGTTTTTTAAAATAATATAAATCATTTTGTTCTATAGTTATTAATTAAACTTTTTTATTTATTAATTTTTTTTCAAATAATAGAAAATAATTAAAAAATATTTATGAAATTGGTAATGAAAAACCAAGTTTTCTCCAAATTGGCGCCAGAAAAAAATTGCGCCAATGTGGTGCATACATGACATCTGTGTCAAAGTTTTTTCACTATACTTAAGTAGGGAAAATGCAGTATAAATACCGATAAGTGTTTTTTCTAAATACGGAAATTTCGTCAATTTAATAATTTTTATTAATAATTTTTTTTCATTTTTCAGGAGGCAATTTTGCAATAATAAAGTAATTGCTGTAGTGAGAATTTTAATGTGTGGGTTTTTTTTATCGTTTGCAATTTTCTGTAACGAAAAATGTTTATTTTTTTCCTGCCATTGTTTTGTAAGAGCTGGTTTTGTCAAAGCCATGTTCAGGTGGTATTCAAATTTTTGAACCCTTCCCAATTACCACCCCCTTGGGCCGATTTTGCTCATTTGCAATTCCCACTGATATATTAACCACCTCAATGTACTTGACGAGTTTGAAGATGATTCTTGCATAATTGTGCCTTTTATCACGCGGACAAAATTTAATATATGTATAAAGTTTTTAGTAGGGAGTAGCTTTGGGTTCCTGGCTTCACATAATGAAAAGTTGTGTAGAAATTTTTCAGAAGTTGTACTGTGGTAACGATTGTAATAATTAATATTTCTTCAGATAAGGGAAAACTTTAAATCCTGCTGCCCTAATGGTTTCATTTTTCTTCCAAATGGTGCACTGTTAGTAATAAACTAAAATAGTTACTTCTAAATAGCAGGTTTTTGTCCAACGTTTAAGATAATTTAATATCACAATGGTGTCTAAATCGTTTTCAGCAATGAGCAAGGTGCTGCTGGAGGTCCAAATTATTTAAAATGCAAATTTAAATTCACCAGTTCGTTTCATCCACGGTTGATTTTGAAATCAGTGTTGCCAGATGGGCTACTTTTTTTTAATTCAGACTCTTGACTGGCACCACTTATTTGAAATAGTAAAATGAGCAGTATTTAATGACATATTAATAAAGGCAAAAATAAACGGAATTTCACCGTTTCAAAAAAGTGGTACTAATCAAGAAATCTGAATTTTAAATAAGTAGTCCACTGGCAACACTGTTTGAAATATTGACCAGCGCAGCGGGCATAGCCTGCTAGTATATTATAAAGCAGAAGTTCTGAAACTTCCAAACGAGTGTTTTCAAAAACTACCCGATGGATTTTTTTGCCGATTGTATCATTCGATAGGAAATATTTTCCCGAAGGTTTATGATTCAAATTTACAGGGATAACTCTGATTTTTCGTAGTAAATTTCGTATTTTTCGGTTATTTTGGACGAAAGGGTTGCCAGTAGCAGTTTTTGGCGAAAATTAAAATTGCTAAAAGAATTAAAATGGCTATATCTATTAGAAATATTACAAATATCTTGCAAGTAATAGCAAAAAATAACTACTGATAATATTAATAATAATAAAGAAAGACCGCTTAAATGAGGCGTAATATTATAAAAAATATATTTATCTTGAAAATGAAAAAAATATTTGTAATGCTTAAAAAAAAATTAACGTGAAATATAACAAATAGTTCAAATTTTGGCTACTTGTCCCTGGCGTTACAATAAAAACATGAATTTCAAAAATTGATTAAATGAATTTTGAATGATTGTTATTTACCTTTTTATTATTTTCTTTCTTATCGAATTTCCGTATAATATAACTTACAGCAGAAAAAAGCAGATCTAATTGTAAATGACACTGTAAGTTGTAAGTTATATATTCGTTTCTATGCGACTTTCATTTTGCTTTTGTCGCCAAAATCATATGTTTTTAAGCCGAAAATGCACTACTGACTTAATGCCTGACTTAGGTTCTTAATGGTCGCAATAATGTTGATTTTTTCAAGTGAAGATAATTTTTGGAGTATATTTTAATATTTAGTCGTAAATTATATAGATATGAGTTAATATTTTAAAAAAATTGAAGAAAATATTTAAATTTTAGCTTTAGTATGAATTTTTGCCACACATATATATTGTAAAATAATGTCACACTTTTTCAAAAGTTTTTCACCGTAATTTTGAAGAATGTGATCAATGAATATAACCATTTTATTTCTTTTTGCAAATGTTTTTTATTGTTAATTTAATTTTTTTTGCGCCATTTCGTTAATTTCACTTACAGGAAAAATTACGGTTTTAAAATTTAGAAGCTGAAGAAGGAAAGGTTATCCCGTCGATTAAAAATCTACCGCCAAATTCCAGATTAAATGTCAATAATGGAGGATCGTAAATGTCACATTCACTTGACATTAAGGATAACATAAATATTAATTATGTCATCAAGTGATTTTTAATTCGGCATTTTATTTCTACTTTTATATATGCTCTGCTAATTTGTTTTCCGTTATTTAAATGACAAATAATGCTAATCTATATAATCTGGCTAATAGTTTGGCGATATGTATAATTTGGCGAAATTGGTCGACGGTATAACCACCAAATAGTATTAAAGGAAAAAATTTGCAATTCAAAGGAAATTTATGCAATTATGCGTTATTACTATTGATAAATTCAACATTTTGAAATAAAAAATTCGGTACTTCTATGTTATCCCGCCGATCAAAAAATTATCGCCAAACTATAAGATTAAATGCCAATAATGGACGATCGTGAATGTCACATTCAATGACATTAAATTCGATTCACGTGTTTAAACTATCATTAAGTGATTTTAATTTCATTTTTTCATTTGAATTTTTATTAATATTCCACTAATTATTTGTTTTTTTCGTTATTTAAAATAAAAATTATGTCAATATGTATAATTTGGCGATTCGTATAATTTAGCGAAATTGGTCGACGGGATAACAGAGAAGTACCAAAAATTCCTGTTGAATAAAATTTACAAATCTTTTTTAATTAACAATTTCCTCTTCAATATTTCTTCAATCAATATAACGATAATCAATATTTATCTCTTTCGCGCCAGGCTAAAAAAATGTATTTTAAATATTTTATTAGATAAAACGTAAATAACATTTTTCTATTTTTTAAAAAATATTTTTTTAAATCTAATTCTACCTCTATGTGTCTTACAGAAGGAAATAGCAGAATTACTTTTAAAAATGGTTTTATCTGTTAATTGTATGATATTTGTTTATTTGGGCGTTTGAATTTACTTTTGTCACCAAACAATGCGATTTTATGCCAAGAAAAGATAAGCCGGAGGGATGTTTGCAATAACTAAATTCTCTCACTCTGTTTTAAATATGTGAGAGCATTTTTAGGATAATTTTTGTATGTTTAAATATAAATATATAAATAGCAGTTACAGCAAAAAAATTGCGAATAATGATTAAATTTTAGTATAAATGTCCTCCTCATCCAAACTGTAAAATAATTTAATTGCAAAATTTTAAAGTTTTGGCGCAGATGTCATATATGCACCACATTCGCACGATTGCAACAAAATGGCGATTTTATGTCTCACATGGTAAACCGACTATAGTTTTTTATTTATTAATAAACTATTTATTAACTTCCATTTTGTTTTTTAAAATAATATAAATCATTTTGTTCTATAGCTATTTAAATTAAACTTTTTTATTTATTAATTTTTTTTAAATAATAGAAAATAATTAAAAAATACGTATGAAATTGGTATTTAAAAACGAAGTTTTCTCCAAATTGGCGTCAGAAAAAAATTGTGCCAAATCGGTGCGTACATGACGTCTGTGCCAAAGTTTCTTCACTATGCATAAGTAGGGAAAATGCAGTATAAATGCCGATTAAAGTTTTTTCCAAAAATGGAAATTTTGTCACAGATTTGGTCATTTACTCATCGAGGTGTATCTCTCTGGCGCCAAAATGGCATTATTTGCCTTATATAGTAACCCAGCTATAATTGTTTATCTATTGATAAGTTGTTTATTTACTTTCATTTTCTTTTTTGAAATGATATTAGTTGTTTTGTTCGACAGTTACTTTTTTATTTATTGTTAATTCCTGTTTAAAATGATAGAAAAAAATAAAATATACATAAATTTCTTTGGTATTCTAAAAAGAGGATTTTGCCACATTGGAGTTGCAAGAAAATCGTGCTAAACCTATTGCGTATATGATGTCTGTGTTGGAATCTTTTGTGAAACATGAAAAGTGTAAATTGCCTACTACTTGATTACCACGTCAATCAATTTCGCCAAATTGTTCGCCAACTTATACAAATTTACATAATTTTATATTAAATAACAAAACTTGAAAATACTTAAATACGAAAGAGGAAATATTTTTTTTTTTTCATTTTGCAGGTGGAAATTTTGCAATAATAAAGTAATTGTTGTAGTTTGAATTTTAATGTCTTTATTCTTTTTTTTTTTTTTTAATCGTTGACAGCTGTTGTAACGAAAATTGTTTATTTTTTTCCTGCCATTGTTTTGTAAGAGCTGATTTGTCAAAACCATGTTAAGGTGGTATTTAAATTTTTGAACCCTTCCCAATTACCACCCCCTAGGGCCGATTTTGCTCATTTGCAATCCCCACTGAGGTATTAACAATCTCAATGTATTTGACTAGTTTGATGATGATTCTTGCATAATTGTGCCTTTTATCACACGGACAAAATTTAGTATATATATAAAGTTTTTAGGTAAGAGTAGCTTTGGGTTTCTAGCTTCACATAATGAAAAGTTGTGAAGAAATTTTTCAGAAGTCGTACCATGGTAACGACTGTAATAATTAATATTTCTTCAGATAAGGGAAAATTTTAAATCCTGTTGCCACAATGGTCTCATTTCGCTTCCAAATGTGCACTCTTAGTAATAAACTAAAATAGTTACTTCTTAAAAGTAGGATTTTGTCCAACGTTTAAGATAATTTAATATCAAATATACAAGATAATTTAATATCACAATCGTCTCTAAATCGTTTTCAGCAATGAGCAAGGTGCTGCTGGAGGTCCAAATTGTTTAAAATACAAATTTAAATTCAAAAGTTCGTTTTATCTACGGTTTATTTTGAAATATTGACCAGCGTAACGGGCATAGCCTGCTAGTATATTATAAAGGAGAAATTCTGAAACTTCCAAACGAGTGTTTTCAAAAACTACCCGATGGATCTTTTTGCAGATTATATCATTCGATAGGAAATATTTTTGCGGAGGTTTATGATACAAATATACAGAGATAACTCTGATTTTTCGTACTAAATTTCATATTTTTCGGATATTTTTGACGGAAGGGTTGCAACAACTAATTTTTTGGCGATAATTATATTTCAAAAAAGAAATGAAATGCTTTGGAAAATAATATAAACATTTCGAAAAAAACCCTGTTAATTCATTGATTTAAAATAAATAAAGATAAAAAGAAAAAAATCCGTTTAATGCAAAAATAATATTATGAAAGGAAAATATTTATCTGTAAAGAAAAAAAAAGAATATTTATAATATTTAAAAAGTAACTCAATGTGAAAGAAAGTTTTGAAATGACACAATATTTGGCTATTTATTTCTTTCGAGGCAGATTAAAAGAAAACAACATATCAAAAATTTCATTGGGTAAAACATAAGTATTTTTTCTTTTTTTTAAAAAAATATTTTTAAATCTAATTTTCCAGTTATGTGTTTTACAGAAGAAACTCGCAGAATTATTTTTTTTAAAAGGCTCTAATTGTTATTTGTATGTTGTTTGTTCAAATGGGTGTTTCAATCTACTTTTGTCGCCAATCAATGCGATTCTAAACCAAAAAAAGCACAAGACGGAGCGATGTTCGCAAGCACTATTTTCTCTCTCTCTCTTTTAATGAGTGAGAGCATTTTTAGGAAAACATTTTACATTTAACTTAAATACATATATAGCAGTTAATACCACAAAAATGAATAATATATAAATTTTAGGGTAAATGTTTTTCCACATACATAGATATTGTAAAATAATTTAACTGCAACTTTTAAAAAATTTTTTGGCACAGATATCTCATACGCACTACGTTGGTGCGATTTGTCTCTTACGCCAATACCATATATACATCTGGGTAATTAACTGGCGCCAAAGTGTCATTATTTTGCTTGATATGGTAACCCGGATGTTATTGTCTATTTATTGATAAATTGTCTATTTACAATTTTTTCCTTTTTTTTCCAATTATATAAACTATTTTAATCTAGGCACCAGGCCCGTAGCTAAGGGGGCGCTATGGGCGGCTCACCCCCCCTAAAATATTTTGAGCCCCCCCCCCCCTGTAAAAGATTCCAAGGTCACACAATGAATTTCTGTTCTGAAAATTTAAATGAAATTCCGTTCAAAAATCTAATTTACTTTTGTGATTTTTTCACAGTTTTGCAGAGTTACTAAATTGTAGCTAAAATAAGTGTTTCCACACTCCCTCATCCTATTTGTACGTATGAAGCAAACATGATGTTTAATTTTACACTAGTTACAGACTCAAAATTTTCATCATTCTGTACTTTCTTAGCATAAAATTAAGTTATTATTATACAGTTTAATAAGAAACATAGTACCTACAATGTGAATATGCAATAATTTATCTTTTTGCGTCAGAGAGAGAGAAAAAAAATTATAAGCCCCCCCTATGGTTCACTTCTAGCTACGGCCCTGCTAGGCACATTTGTCATACATGCGCCACATTTGCGCGACTGCAATAAAATGGCGATTTTATGCTTCACTTGGTAACCTGGCTGTTGTTTATTTATTAATAAATTTTATTTTATTTTATTTTATTTTTTAAAGGATATAAATAGTTTTGTTTTATAATTATTAACTAAACTTTTTAAAATTTATTGTTATTTTCTATTTAAAATAACAGAAAATAATTGTAAACTCTATATGTAACTGGTATTTGAAAACAAAAATTTCTCCGAATCGGCATCAGAAGAAAAAAAAAACTCGCCAATGTGGTGCGTATATGTCATGTATACATTTTTTTCACTATACAACAGTGTTTAAACATGCTGTATAAATAACGATTATTGTTTTTTCCAAACATGTTTGGCACAGATATTATATACACATTGAGGTATCTGATTATCGCCAAAACGGTGTTATTTTGCCTGATATGGTAACCCAGCAATAGTTGTTTCTGTATTAATAAATTGTTTATTTACTTTCAATTTCTTTTTAGAAATTCTATAAATTGTTTTGTGCTATAGTAACTTTTTTTATTTATTAATATTTTCGTTTTAAAATAATGAAAATAATTTTTAAAAATGCACATTTCTTCGCTATTCTAAAACGAGGATTTTTCCGCATTGGTATTGGAAGGAAATCTTGCAAATCCGGGTTTGTGTCGGAGTTTTTTTGTGAAATATGATATTTTCAAATGTAAATTGAGTGCTACTTGATTAACACGTCTTCCAGTTTCGCCAAACTATTCAAATTTACATAAATTCATTTTAAATAACAAAAGAACAATAAACATAAATAAAAAATACAAATTAAAAGTCGAATTAAAAAGCACTTATGATGTAAAAAAATACGTGTATCACGTGTAATATTAATTGCTATCATACTTACGATCATCGATTTATTGACATTTATTCTTATAATTTGCTATAATTTTTTTCTCGACAGAATTATCAAGTAGTACCGTACATTGTACAAACTCCAATTAATATTACAAAAATAGAGCTAAATAACTAAATTTAGGTGCAAATGCATACACCCATGTTGTAAGAAAGAGGCACAAATGTCATATATGCACCATGTTGGGGTGATACATTTCTGGCGCCACCTTAATGGAAACTTCGTTTTCAAATGACAGATACATTTCTATTTTCTATTTTACTTTTCTGTGTATAGAGCATAACCTTTTGTATCATTTTAAAATGCAAATGAAAGTAAACAAATAGTTCATTAATAAATTAAAAACAAAGTTGGATTACCGTAAGAGTCATAAAATGTTCATTTTGTTTCAATCACGCCAACGTAATGCGTATATGACATCTGTATCAAAAAATGAATTTTACTCATTCAAAAAACATTCACCTTATTTTTCTAAGGAAAACTTTATTTAACTTTATTTATTCTGCAGCATTCGAAAAACGGAACACCGTAATAGATTTGTCAAGAGCAGATGTACGTTGCGAAATATAATATAATATTGATAGAGGATGTATTAAGTTGAGATAGCCATATTCTCAAGTTGAGAGATTTAGAGTTCAAAAACTATCAAATGAAAATGAATCACTTGAAAATTGTTTAAATTCAATGGTCAATCTCTGCGATCATAAAGCTCGCTATTTTAGAAGTATGGTGAATACACAATATTTAAATTCCTCTTTTCATAATTGCCGCATTTATCTATCAAACTCTACAATAATTGGTCAACTGAAATATTTTTTTCTTAAAAGCTCGAATTTTATCGAATGCATAAGCTGATAGAAAAACATAATACTTTATTATTATTTTAATGTATTTTGGCGTCAACGGGCCTTGATTCCATTGTTGTTGTTTTTATTTTTGGCTCGGTTGTGTTTTTTCTAGCTTGCTGAGTTTTGCACTGATCAAGAATCTCGACAGTAGATTCGAAACAGCTGTTTGCTAACTTTTAATGCATTTTTGGTGCATTTATAATCGTTGGTTTTCTATCTTTAAATACAATGGCGTTTTGTGTGATTTTCAGAAATGTGAAAGAGCATTCGAGGTGAAGTTTGATGTTTTGTTTTGAAAAATAGACCAGCGCAGCGGGCTTAGCCTGCTAGTGTTTAATATAAAAGAACTGCAAACGACGCAAAGATAATGTAGCAAATAGTAATAATTAATTATTATTACTAAAAGCCTAAACTTAAATGAAGTCATATAGTTAATGAATAGCCATATACTAACATCACTATATGTAAATAGTAGCAAAAGCATTTCTTATAACAAAATAAGACTCTTTCGAAAGACATGTACTCTTAATAGTACACCGGAACCGAAAGGGTTAAAAGTCGCTTAAAAATATTTCCACCACGGCAAGCTTATTATTACTTAAAAATAAAATGTGATTACTTTTAAAATTATCATTAAAAATGTAAGAAAATCTACATTTAAAAAATTGTCCATTTATATTTCAGGATGATTTATTTGTGTAATTTATAGTAATACTGTATTAGGTAACTGCTTCAAACAGACATATATTGCATCGGTCCTCTATTTATGCAAGGTAGCATGCCTTCTACTAATAATTATTCAAGTGCGTGAAGTTACATTAATATGAGCCATGTAAGGCATTTGGTAGCAACATTTGCGTTCAT
>CAXHSM010000649.1:21100-316328 GCA_964019185.1 Maratus speculifer
TCCATAGCAAGATTATTAATTTCGTTATTAATCAAGCCAAATTAATGTTTGCGAAAAAAAACTCCAATATGTGATTTTCACACATTTTTACAAATTGTGCTACATTTAAAAATGAAATTAGATTACTTTCAAGCATTTCAAGCAACATTACATCATTATATATATTTATATTATAAAATATTTCATTTATATCACGCTCTACGTTCAATATTTTAATAGTTAATTTAACGCATTTATCTGAAATTACTGAAAAAAAACAATTCTGCACAGTTCTTTTACTTATGTAGTATACCTATAGTTCCACAATATTGAAATTCTATTCTAATTAATATAATTTTATTTTACACAAAGATATGCATTATAAAGACAAAAGTTAACATTGTAACTTTAAAGAAATATTTCCGATATATCTTTGTCTACAATCGCCACACCATTTTAAACTAGAAAGCATAAATATATATATAAAACAAAATTAGGCATGCCTTTACACTTTTCTAGTAAATAAAGGTCCGCTGTGATAGATTATCATTTCCATTTCTTATTAAAGGTCTATTAAAAATATGTATTTCATAAAGGGGTACAATTAGTCTAAATTAACATGGGAATCGTCGAATTATACTTAGATGATTTGGTATTGCATTGTAAACGAAAAATAAATGCCGGAAAAAAACTCTTTAAATTAAAATGTTGTTTCTTCGCTGGTAGATTTAATTTTTAAACTTTAAAAACAACATCTTTTTTTTTTCTTTTGCATGTACTACTTTAACATGTTGCTTTTTTGCTGCTTTGTTTCTTTCGAAACATTACATCGTTTCACGCGTTTTACATTGCAGAAAAAGTATCCATTTTCTGCATCACCTAAGCATGAGGGGAAAAAAGTTTATGTTCAAATAGTTATTTGTTAATTGAGAAATATCAAAAGCCAATTGAGAAATAATTGAAGGTACTTTATAAATTATACATACGTAAAAAGGAAAAAAAAGAAAAAAAAGGAATGCCGTTTTGTAATCAAATCCAACAAATCAAATATATCCACCCTAGACACATATTCAGATTTCAATATGTAATTAAATGTAAAATCTCAAATACTTCTATTTTTGTTTTTTCTTTTCTTGTTGAATTAAATGTATTTCTAAGCACTAAGTATTTCATTCTCATTGAACACGAAAGTAATACCACGTTAAATTAAAAGTTTGTCTTCTTAAGAAAAAGCATTTGACTTTGTGATTAAAACAAAGTTCACTAATGATACGAAGATACTGATGAACTCTGTTCTTCTGGTGTCAAATTTAATCGTTTCACTTCCGCGAATTTGTTTCAACTGAACAATTATTTTTCTCAGAAGAGTTTTATTGCATTTGACTCATTAGGCATCAAATCATGCGTCATCCATTAAGAAGAAGATTAACTCCACTTCATTTAAGTTATTTAAATTTGTTGATATTTGTTGACATATTTATTTCTTCATTTATTCTATAAGAGAATGTAGTAAAAAATGTACACAAAAAATTATTTTTTAATAGTACTTTAAGTTTTATTTGGATTTTCCGAAATATCTCTAATATAAAACAAAAACTTGTTCATGCGTAACGCCGACACCATCTTATCGGTTGAAATAACAGACAATTAAATTTGGTTTTTACTAACATTTAACTGATTTAAAAATTTATAAATACCGCACATTTTCAATCATTATATCATCAAATACAGAAAAAAACGTACTTTCAAATATATGCTTGAAATTCACTTGAAATCTCCATCACAATATCTTCGAAAGCTTCATCTCAATGCCTTTTTTATTTACTTTCGAGAACATGTATTTTTAAACTTATGTCTATCATATGCAGATGATTCGAACAAAAAAATATCTTTGTACTTAAACTTATACAATCAGCACTACATTAGTTCCCATCCTATTTTCCATATAAAAAATAAAACGTTCATCATTTAATAAAGTATAAATTGATTTAAGAAATGTAATGGAACAGCATCAGCTTAAACTACTGAAATACAGTTAATCAAAAAGGCTGAATGTAAACAGTGATTCTTCATCTATTAACTTCTAGTTAAAAAGAAATTTCAATAATTTTAAAATTTTTATTTGAATTGATAGTTACTATTTTTCATATAATATGATTTTAGTATCGTTAATAGGTCCTCAATATATATATTTGGGCAAACGTCGAATATTTTAAAATCTCACTTAGCTGTAATGTGAAAACGAATCAAACAGAGTGTGGAATTTTAAGACAGTGAAAAATTGGACAAAAAATGATAAAAATATAAAAATTAATGAATGGCGGCAGATTTTGTTGATCTATATGAGGTAGTTCTTAAAAATTATTATGTTTTATCAACAACAAACCGAATGTCACACTTATCTGATTTTAATGTGAATATTCTGGATTCGTTCGAATAACTATGTCACTGTTTTGCGATCCAACTATTTTTCAGAGGCTGCAGTGACCATTTTCTAAATCAGCTCAGCTGTCTGTGTGTGTGAAGGAAATTTTATAATGTCCCTCCAGTTCCTTCGCATACCGTTTTCTATCATCTTCCGATATTCTTGTGAACGGATTTCTGTGAAAAATGGGGGAGATGTCACATGACAGGCGCTCCAGTCAGATCTGCATAGTCTGTAGCTCCAAAGTTAACAGCAGGAATAACGAATATGCGAACACAATTTCCATCTGGGATAATTTCCTTTCCCTTGATAATCCTAGAGCCGCAAGGATCCTAATATGCATCTTTCATCATTTAGCATAGCCAGTAGGATGCTTTTCCAAAGCCGAAGATTAAGCATTACAAGAAATAACTGGATCAATTACATCAGATATTTCTTAGGGAAATACCGAGATGAGCTGTTGAGATCTAGCACCGTTCTTATGAAATGATGAAACTTAATTTGGAAACATGATGGTGAGTAGACTATTAGAATGGATTTATCTAAATCTAGCAGTTTATTTGAAGGATCTGATGTAGATATACATATATATAATTTCAGCATTCGATTGGCAGTTGATAGCCAGCAAGCCAAATTCAACACTCCCAGTTTGCCAGATCTAAGCAACAAACACCAGAATTAATAGCGGTGTAAATGTCTAATAAATATTTCTGTACTGAACTAAGGCTGAAAGGATCAATGTCTGGCGATTTGCATTTAATTCGATCAAAAGCAACTATTGGTAGTTTTTCGTATTCTTTGAGGTTTCGACCAGTATCTCCGGTGTAAGATGTGGAGCCAGATGACTTGCCGTTTATGGACTCAAATAGGTGTAGCAATGGCAACTTATTAAAATGCAACAAATATATAATCCATTGGACTGGTCTTAGAAGTTTAAATTCGAGCCTGCCAATTACACCATTAGATATACATGCGTTCACTACAGTGACGTTGCACTCGATAAAAATAAGGTTTATAAAATCATCCAATAAAGCGCTTGCAACATATTCGTAAATGCTTTTCGATATACCATGTCTAGATACAGTTTCAGGTGTAACATGTCCCCTGTACGTCAATCCAAGTTCATATAGAATACAGTAATGCGCTTTTCTTTGAAATTGTTTGTCATGTTAAACTTTTGTCATGCCGTCCATGACAATAAAGTCCAGACAGAGGGTAGCGATGTTTTGTTGATTTTGAAAGTAATTTTTTTCTAAATTCTGGATTTTTTCTCTTCATATATTATTTTTGTCCGTAAGGAGACTGAGATTTGATTCCAATGTATCTGATTCCGAAACCCAAATCGTGAATAGCACTTGATGCAATAGTAGCTCTGTTCGATTCATCATATCTTTCACTGATAAGAACTGCGTTATCCAGTTTTAAACGCATTTGAACATTTCCTGTGGGCTGCTGAAGGCATCCTGTGTAAGAGTTGTGTTTGGTGCCGAATTTTTCTGCCATCATCTACACCTTCATCAGGTTCTCTATTTCACTTTCCCTTTCGTTTCTCCCGAAATAACTCCAAGCAGAAGCAGAAGCAGAAAATGCTGGTTTTAAGTATCGAACTGTATCCTGTTCTTTTCTGATTTCGTGTTTGTGGAGTCGTTTTTTTTTAGAATATCTAGACTTCCAATAAATACTTTTTCTTTCCGTTCTTTCGTCAATGAAAAATGCCTTCTCTTTTACAGAACATTGCTTTCTTTCGAATAGATACATTTTTTATTCTCTCCTTTCGACACGTATACGTTTCGAGCACTTTTTTTATTCTTTGTATTAAAAAAAAATGTTGCTGTAAAATGCATAAAATTGGGTCGCGGAATTCAGTTTCGTCTAAACATTTTTGAATTCATACGCATATTTCGCTCCTAAAAATCTTTCACTAAGTTGGAAAAACTTAATTTGCAGAAGGAATCAATAAAAAAATATAACGTATAGCAAATTTACTTTTTATCCGTTCATTCTTTAATAAAGAAATCCTTATAAAAGATCAAGAGAAGAAGCTAATAAATAGAATTCAATAAATTTATTATTTTATATATTTATTTATTTTATTATATATAATTTGCATTTTAATAATTTATAAATACAGCAATAATCATATAACACAATAGGCCAATACAATTCATATTAAACTAAGCATAATTTGTGATTACATTTTCTATTCAGAAATGACGATCAATAAGCTTATTAAAGTATTTTGATATTCTAAACAATGCAACGAAATGGATAGCTCAGTAAATAAATTTTATTTAAATGCTTTTAAAGAAATGATTCCGGTATATCTATACAATGATCGTATTATAAAACAATTAATTATTATACATTGAAATTAATAAATATACTAGAGAAGCAACAGATTACAATAGCCTAGAATAAAGAATTCTAAACTAATCATTATTAATGGGAGTTTTAGAGATAAATATAATGGCAAAGCGCAAATAATTGACTCAGAATAATGCTTAAACGAGAGATCGAAGATTTTACGTATCATATAAGTAGTGTATAAATAATGTAGAATTAACTCCAATTGTTTAATTTCAAATTTCATTAATTATTTTTATTCACTAAAGTCGATCCATCTAAATAGTTAAATTTGTAATAGCACTCAATTTACAAATAATTTATTGCTATTTTACGAGTGTTTTAATACTCGAGTTACAAAACGATAATAGAATACATTTCGATGAATCAGACTTAAATTAAAGTACAGATTTCAACAATTTCTATACGTACATATTAATAAGAATAAGCAGACATAAACCAGAGATTACTTACGCTTAATAAAATAATTATAACACTTTTCTGTAACTTCAAGATGTTAATAAATTTACTTTTTTTATTGAATAAATAATCACAAACTGACTGCTTTATGTTAAGGAGTAATAAACATATTTAACTCTTTATGCATTGATGGTACTTTAAAGTACCATTGAAGAAAGTTTTATATACTTATTTATTCTATTTATTAATAAATGTTTTTTATTCTTTCAACACAAAACACTCTTCTAGATCAAACGTAGAATGGAGAAATAAATGAAGTTGAATATTTTATAAAAATGGTATTTTTATTATTCATTTTTATAGGTAATTCTTTTCTTTCTTTAAATAAATTTATATGAAACATATTCAACTGCAAAAGTGTTTCCATTTATGCACAGGATAATGATGCATTTAATTGCATTGGTTTTTTTTTTTTTTAAGAATTGTGATATTTTCAAAAGAATATTTTTGCTAATTAATCTGAATATTTTTGTAAATATTTAAAAAAAAATTATAACAACTGTTATATTTAATAAGTTTTCATGAACAAACATATATAAATTCCACATTACTATTACCTAAAAATTCAAGTATACCTTCAGATATTGAAAAAGATATATTATTGAAATAGATCAATATCTTCATAAAAAATTCAGTAGATAAGGTGTTAAAAATAACAACAGTTTATGTGTTTACTGTTCTTCAAATTTCAAATTTCAATATCCAGATGAGAAAATTGTGTTGTAAATATAGAAATTTCTGTATATAAAATAATTTTTTAACAAAATGTTATTTTACTCGGATGGTAAAAAAAATCGCTTTTAAATTTCTTGAAATTTAAATTTATATTTGAATTTTTAATGAATAATTTTTAAAATTATAACTTTGAAAGCATAAACACAATAAAACTTCTGAAACAATGAGTAAGAAACAAGAACAGCATTTCTTGAAATAGATATAAAATGTCCCATTTAGTATTTATTAAGACAATTTTGGCTTAATAACTTTAATTAAGCTTATAACATTATAATTATAAGCTTTATAACTTTTATTAAGTTTTAAAAAAATCGGATGCTTTGATTTTTTCTGAAAAATTCTTTGTTATTAAGAAATTCAAGGAAAAGAAAACAAAGAAAGTTGGCACATTCCTAGAATAGGCGAGATACTATATTTAGTGAATTTTCTGACACACGTAAACAACCACAAGCAAGCCAAAGTAAAATGAGGCAACTTGAAATTTAAAGTGAATAGTTTACTTTCATCACTGCCACCACAGACTTATCATGTAAACCATCGTCTTGGAATCATGGGGAAATAACCTATTGAAAATTACAAGAAAGATCATTTTTATATGATTCAAAATAAAACAAAATACTTCAAAATTATTGAAAAATCTGAAATCTGAAACAACCTATCTAAGACAGAGTAATGACATAGACATGCATGAGAAATATAATATAAAATAAAATATATAAAACAAAAGATACAGAAAATTATTAAACTACTTTAACAAACATATCCTGTCTTGAAACCTAACTCTAAAAAATGTTGATCTGCCATAATTTTATTATCTGCCATTAAATTTTCAGTCATCGGTAAACTATTATTTAAGTTTCAGAAAGAAAACAAATACTCACAATTTCAAACTAAATCATATAGGTATTTTAATTTACAAATAAAAATAATAAAAACTTAAACTCAATCAAACAAATATTAACGATATCAAAGTTCCCCTACCCGTCATTTCAATTTTACATATAAAAAATCAAACAAAATGTTTCCTTCCTCCAGAACGTCCCTTCGTTCAAATTTACCAAACATGCGAATTTGAATTGACAGAAAAACACTAAGATAATTTTTCAATCTTAAATTTCCGAATATATCGTCCAGTCATTTTAGCATCATTTTTTACAAATAGCGGAAAAAATTAGAACAAAGCTGGATTTTTGCATAGGTGTTAGTTAGGGTATATAGTTTAACATACTAAAAGTCACCATCAATCCAATGTGAGCTTTCGCTACCAGGGGGCGCTAATAAGATTGAAAATCGGTTTTTTGTGAATATCTCACGAACAATGGCATCTAGACAAAAAAGTTCAGTTACAAAGATGTAGATAATTTAATTTCCTACAAAAAGTGTCCTTAGCATTTTTTGTCACAACAATCCTTCCCTGCCAAAAATTAAAATAAAATAAACATTATTGAAAAAATGTGGAAGCACAATTATAAGGCGGCAAAGAGGCAGAACAAATACCGAACAACTTTCGATTCCCTCCCCCATTGTCTGTATGCTGTTTTCTCGCGCTTGTGCAATAGTGACTGCCAAATACCCTATCTCTCTTTGCATTTGTCGAAATGTACGACGTGCAGGTACATTTCCAATGTTTTATTTTAATTTGGTGCTCATTTCGCTAGTATGAAATCACCCTAATTTGTTGAACGAAGTATTCTTTGTGAAATTTTAGGAAGGGAACAATTTTATTTTCACCGTATGTTGTCGAAAGTTTTAAAAAGTTATGACAGTTTAAAATTACTCTTTCTTAATTGCTGATTGTGAACGAAAAATGTAGATTGCTAAAATAGTTTGTCTTGTATGTGGTGAGAATTGCGTTTCGAAAGATTAAGTGAAAATTGGAAAAAACGGACAGAAATTCCTTTTAACAGTAAGTTCATAAAGAGGTGACCATAAGTGGGAAAATATTTGAAGAAATAGTTAAAAACAATAGTGAATTTAGAATTCATCCAAAGTGTAGGAAAATTTATTCACAAAAGAATTCTATTAAATCCTACAATAAATCTAATACAGAAAATCCATCAACGTCAGCACAAATTACTCCATTGAAGGAAAAATTGAGAAATGAGAGAATGTAGTCTGAAGTTAAGGAAAAATGTTTGTTATGTTCTGATACATTAGACGAAGACTTTAGACAGAAAGAAAAAAGAAAGCGTTAAATTATAGCAAAAAATAATTTGTTTTATCTAATCATTAAAATAAGGCATGTCTCATATCTATGCTTATGGAGAAATTTATGCAGAATGGTTTCGAAGCGAAAGAAGCAGAAGATGATGCAGACACACTAATTGTTAACACAGTTATTAAAGAAGCAAAGTCTGGTGCGTTTACTGCTGTTGACATGCTTGTATTATTGACTGCTTTAACACCTCCAGAGATAGAAATATTTTTATTAAGCCTAGAAGAGGACGAATTGTAACCACCCTGTAGTCATTGCACAGTCATAACAATGATGTTGTTCTAAAAGATCATATATTGTTCCTTCAAGCTTTTTCAGGTTGTGACTCGACATCAGCAATATTTGGGAAAGGTAAAATGTCGTTATCAAAATTTTTGAAAAAGGAAGAAGATCATAACATACAAGCTGCCAGCATTTTAAAAAGTGATCAAGTATCCCAATTTGTAGTTTCCGAAGCAGGAAATACTATTTTTCTGGCTATATATGGTGGTAAAGCAGAAATTTCTCTGAACAAGCATAGTTATATATGTTTCAAGAAGGAGTTGCTATTTGGTAAAAAATCCTTTCATTGTTGCCGCCTACCGAAGATGCAGCTAGATTGCACAGTTTATGTGTTTGGCATTAAGTACAATACGGCAAGTGCAAGGTTGGGCAATAAACTACTTCCTGAGAACTGGTGCTGGCAAAATTACCTAATTTGTCTCCAATTCCAGCTACCTTACCACTCACATAAAAAAATATTATTGAATCAATTTTTGTACTTGCTCCAAAGAATGTGGAAAAGCACGTGGATGCCTAAAAATTGGATTGAAATGTATTGATATTTGCATAAATTGCTACGGAGTTTCATGTCATAATGCAAATAAAATTGAATTTGAAGACGAGAAAGATATTGACAGTATCCTGCCCACTGCATGGGAGGAGGTAAACGCTACTTCTGAATTCAGTGATGATATCGAAAGAAAAACAGAAAATACTGAAAGCAGCACAACAACGAAAGAAATATAGATAATGACGAATATGAATCGTGTGTACAATTTGAAGCTGTGGAAATAACTACTAAAGCAGTCAAACGACTGAAATTGGATTAAGCCAGACACTATAAGTGAAATATGCCTACAGAAAAAAACCACAATTAAAAAAAAAAAAAAAAAACACGTTACGTGCTTTACGTCAAAGGTAGTGTGGAAATAAGCACAAATATATGTTATATATACACTTTTTCCATTGAAAGATGAAAATTATAGATCTCTTTACATTTTTTTTTAAGCAGCAGTAGATTTTTTGTATTTTTGTAATTTTACTTTCAAATATGTTCACTTGTTTATATTTTTGGCAGGGAAGGATTGGTGTGACAAACAAATGTAAAAGACACTTTTTATAAGAAATTCAATTATCTACAACTTTGTAACTGAACTTTTTTTCTAAATGCCATTGCTTGTAAGATATTTACAGAAAACCGATTTTTAAGCTCATTAGCGCCCTCTAGTGGCAAAAGCTCACACCGGATGGATGGGGACTTTTATTATGTTAAACTACATAACCTAACTAGCGCTTATGCAAAAATCCAGCTTTGTTCTAATTTTTTCCCCTATTTTTGCTAAAATGACTGGGCTAATCAATGACATACCTAAAATCATGTTTTCAGGTAGGTGTAACCAAATAATACGAAAAAAGTAGTACTAGTAGAAGAAATGATTCTTCCCCTCTCCAAAATCATGCAGCCATCATCTTATAAAAAACAATTTCTCGAGCAGAAATATTTTTACCGAAATAAAATTTCAAATTACAAATTACGTGAAGAATTCACATGTATGAATAATTTTTAATAATTGTCTTTTCCCTGCAACAATGAAAACATACTACTTTTTTCCATTGTTTTGATGAGTTTGCCCTAAAATTGCTACACTGCCTTTTATTATACAGGGTGTCCACTCTCAACGATGGCCAATGGCTAATTTCTAAACCGTTAGTCATAGACATATAGTTCCAATTGCAAAAATGCTTTAAAAAAAGTAAAGAATTGTTTTTCAAGCGAATTAGGTAAAAAAAAACTTTTAATTAAAAAATTACGAAAATTAAATTTTTATACGGTCCCCCGGTCCTATAAGTGATATTTAGCGAATTTTTACCACTACTCTAACAAGTAAGACAAAAAAGTCCCATTCCTCTGCGATTAAAACAAACCGAGTAATAGCTGCTTAAAATTGAAGCATATTTTTTGCTGCAAATTATGGGTCAATAACAAATTTACTGAAAATAAAAAGAAACTCAAGATATAAAATTTAACATCGAGAATAAAATAATTTTTACAATAATATTTTTAAGTTTATGTTGATAATTACATATTAAAGCAAAAATTGTACTAAAAAACTTAAGTAAAAATAACAGAAAGTTTGTTAATTTAAATTATGAAAAACAGCAGTTACAATTGTTACAAAATGACATATTTAAAATTCTATTAGATTACTTAACCTAATAGAAATTGGTGTAACCCTATAAAAAAAATAAATGGTACGCACCAAAAATTTTATTAATATTTTGGATATAAATAAGTTTGCAAATTGAACCTCGATCGGATATTTGGAAATGAGTTAAAATTTGAATAGAAATTTTGAACCAGGGAAAATTACATACAAACGTTTTAAGCAAAAAATAACCTTATCAAAATAACATACCTTTTTAAAATAAAATCGTGATTTCCCAAAATTTTATTTTCTCAATAAAGAAAATTTTAAAACTCAAGTCTTCAACTATTGTAACCAATCTAGAAGTTAATTAATAAAATTTAACACTACCGTAAAATTTATACGGTGGTAGCACCTTCAGTTAAATTGCTTTAAAAATATTTCTTTTTCTTGTTTATAACATTTTTGTAATCGGAACTAAACATCTGTGACAAATGGTTTAGGAATTAGCTCTTGGATAGCGTTGGAAATGGATGCCCTTTATAATAATTTAAGCACTTAGTATACGTTCCCTGAAAACTAAGTCCAACTCGTTCGTTTTCAGCTACAGAAAAGTGTTTTAAGTCATAAAATTTAAAGTCTCATAATTCGGTCAATTTTATTGTTAGATGAATGGGATTTTTTTTTGTATTGCTTGAAAGGGCGATGGAAAATTTTTACTAAATATTACTAATAGGACCGGGGGACCGTATAAAAAGTTTATTTTCGTAATTTTTTAATAAAAATTTTTGTTGACCTAAATCGTTTGAAAAACAATTCTTTGCCTTTTATAAAGCATTTTTCCAATTGGAATTATATGTCTATGACTGACGGTTTAGAAATTAGCCATTGGCAACCGTTGAGAGTGGACACCCTGTATAGGCATGGTTATATAAAATATCTATACACAAGATTACTTCTCATTTCAAACTATTCATAGTCTTGTAAAAACATATATATTTTTGCTTGACATTTTTTTATTCTTTAAATGATTTTTTTTGTCAGTAGTCGCGTGTCGGTCTTTTCGCCGCCCGTATAGCTTATCTTCTCCTAACTTGTATCACATTACAAATACAACGAAGATCTACCCTGTAGCTGACTTTGAAAGTTTATAGACCACTTTAGTGAACTTACAAGCACACCTCTGTTTTTCTTTCAGGTACATTTTTAGAAATAAAGTTGAAATTGGCGAAAAAGTCTACGTAACAATCACTAATGTCAGTTCATTTATACTTTTTCCAATTACTCCAGTTCTCATGAATAGAACGCATAATTTAAGGAAACTGCAAATTTATATCTTCATTGAAATGTTATTTTCATATATTAGATGAAAAACATTTCTTATTTTACATTTTTGGTATGCGGGGGGCCAGCGGCGAAAAGACCGAGCGCGACTAATGACGTTGTGAAAAAAGTCGCGACTACTCGCGGGTTAATTGCCGAAACGTCAGTGGAGGCTTACTTTGGAGACACGAAATTTTTTGGTGTCTGTCTGTCTGTCAGTCAGTCTGTTAGTCTGTCTGTTCCGCGATAACTAACGCAAAAAACATCCAATTAACTTGAAATTAAGTGGGTATGTTAGTGAGGCACTCGGATTAAGCTGTATAGTTTTTTGTTAGATTTCATTCATTCGTTCGTAAAATATAGAATGTTTTGTTTTGCACAATAATGCTTTTCTATGGCAAATCCAATGATTTTCAATTTTTTTTCCTTGAGAGAAAATGACACATTTCATTAATGGAATTCAATGATAAATGGACACTGAAATTTACCAGTTAAATTATTCATATTGTTTTGAAATTTTGTCTATGCATTTGTCCGATTTTTAAAGTTATCATTGTAAATTTTGGAGATTTTTTATAAATGTATTCCAATAATATAAACTAATTTGTTTTAGAGATTTACTTATTTGAAATGTATTTATTTCATTTTCTTTATTTTCTCTTAATGGTTGCTAAGCAACCATTCATCCTAATTCTTATTATATTTTAATGCTATAAATTTGAAAGCAAATATGAAAATTTAAATGAAGTCAACTTCAAAACTGATGAATTAATGTCTTTGTATCTTTGCGGATAAATATAACATAGCCCAGAAAAGAGTATAGGCTATGTTTTATTAGCCTCCGATGCCATTTCTTTCAGAAAAGCTAAAAATGTCGTGTCATCAGCCCTGAATTTTCTACTGAACCGATTTTGAATTTTATTTTTTTTAATGAAAGCTATTTATTTGTAAGGTACCCTGGGGTAATAACGCCACGTTAAGGTTCTACCAATTTTCAAGGCTCAGTTTTAGTTTGTATTTTTCAAACAAATATATGATTTGATACAGCAACTCATTGACTATCTATATAAAAAAATAATTTAACAGATATGTATTCATAAAATGTAATGGCGAGATTTCTTGACCAATGCTATTTGGCGTTATTACCCACCTATATGGGTAATAACGCCATGCAAACAAAACTATAAAATAAGATGGGATAATTGCATGTAGATTGCCCAATTCTAAAAATACAAACTCTACAAACTTAGAAATTGACAAATTGCATTCTAAGCTATTGAAAATGTTCAATTTTTTGTGAAAGTGTAAGAAAAATAAAGGTGTGGTGTGGGGGGAGGATGAGGCAAAAGAATATCAGACCATGAGCTTCTTTTTGCTTAAAAAGGACCGCTTAAATAGAATTATTAGAAACATTGCACAGTTTTAACTGTGTTTATTTGAATCAGAACTTAGAATGTAGCTCGGCCACTGTAGGGAATCAACCGGGGTATTAATGCCAAGGACTGGCGTTATTACCCCGTTATAGTTATTGCGCTGTACATTTTAAATTACAAATTATCTCGAGAAGATATCCAAAACCTTCAACAACATTTTGAAAGTCCATGAAATGTGCAACAAATTTGTGTAATAAACAAAGTATTTCCGGATAAAAAAAATAGTCTTCACATCATAAAACGTATCTCGCAAATTTTAGATCAAGCGTTAATTTTAGTTGCTTGTAAAAACAATAAGACTTAAAAATAAAACAAATTAACTTGAAGCTGCTTTTTGCGATTTATATGACTCAAAACCCTTCTGCGCAGAGCACATGGGTGTCATTTACCAGATTATTTCATAATTATGCATAATATTAGCACTTGGCGTTATTACCCCGCCTGGCGTTATTATCCCAGGGTACCTTAGTTGTGCACATTTTAGCTATTTTTTAATTTATTTCCATTTTTAAATTTAAATTTTAATTTTAAATGCTTTTTTACGATATTTCTTCAAAATTGTTGCAACTTAGTTCAGCTTTTCTCTCGATAATAAAAATTTATTTTCCAATATTACTTTCCACAAGTCAGAAACTTTATTTCATCAGTGAACATGTCCTCGCATTTAAAAGAAAAAAGTTAATTGTTTTCGTAAAATTTAACCACAATAAAATGATTGCATATAATTATGCACTAATTGAGGTAAAAAAAAATATTTAGTGAGAAATAATATTAATAATGTAAATAAAATAACAGAAAATAATTTATGATAAAAATTAATGTCTAAAGCAAAGTAAGAAATATTTCAAATGAGGAAAATGATGGCATTCTGCAACCAGATAAAATGAATTTACAATATTATTACGGACGCCTTTTTCATATTACTGATAACAGTAACTTTTAAAAAACATTTGAAGAGAAAATGACGTCACTATTTAAAACATCGCATTTTTACTCATAACGATATTACATTTCAATATTTCTTTTTATTATGGACACTGAGATTGAGATTTTACTTTCAGATAACTTCAGTTTGTGAAAATAATGTCATAGTAAAAATAAGATTAGTTTTTTTTTAATAAATCTATTTTTCTGTAGTGCATATAAAATAAAATTTCTGGATTTCGCCGGACTCAGATTACAATTTTAACTGAAGATGTGCAAATATTTGCATGCAAAATTGTAACTGGAAAACTTGACATTAACTTATAATATTATTTATATTTATTATTATTATTATAATTATATATATATATATATATATATTACATATTGATTCAATAATGTAATTACTTTTGCTTTTTTTTTAAGCCAAATCGATCGGATCTTTTAAACATTTCATTCTTCGAATTCGACGGGATTCCATTCGTTTTATTGTTAAAATGCATTTCCTCTTTCACAGAGTCTATAAAAAGGCGTTTAAACTAAAGAAAAAACCCGTTTTTGATGAATCTAGTCATTAAAGAAGAAGCACGCCAAATTGTATCTCTTTATTATTACGCAATTCCAATGCCTCAGAGAGAAATTGCTAATCAATTGGGTATTTCACGCCGTTCTGTTTGCTATTATATTGATAAACACAAGAAAAATGAAGTTAGTTCATTGCATTCTAAACGGGGTCGCCCTTCTAAAAATCCTCTATCGATTTTTTTTTTAATTTTTTTTTTTTCTAATCGGAGGCGAAACTGAATTCTGCAATGGCAGTATCTACATTCAACTTGTTAATTTTATTCATATATTTTCCTTAATAATTCAAAATTTCCTTCTTTTTCATACAGAATCAAGAGCGATTTTTTAGATAAAATTTAACCAATTTCCTTTACGTTGCCAAAAAAAAATAAATCTGGAATAATTTTTTAACGGCAATAAGTTTCAACTGAGCAATTTCCATTGGAAAAATTAATTTAAGAAAAGGTAAATATGACGTCAGAATTAAAATAAAAATAAAAATAGTACTTTGTTAAATATTAAACACGGAAATTTGTTTCGTTAATAAGAATTTTTCTGACAAAAATAGGGGCATAATTAGAAGTAAAAGAATTTAAAAATAATTATATTTTTAACAAATATTTCAATTGATAAAATTTGACGTCATAATTGAAATAAAACAGGTATTTTATAGTTGTCATTAAAAATACTAGAAACATGGACAGCAATGTCCATGCAAACTCACAGCAAACACACTCCACAGCAAACTCATGAATAATGACGTCATTGCCGAAACTTTGGCGAAGGCTTATTTTGGCGATGCAAAATTTATTGTTTTCCATCTCTCAGTCTGTTCTTCTGTCTATCTGTCAGTCCCCGATAACTACCACAAAATGCAATCAAAACTTCTTTTTTCTTAAACAAAATTGTAAAATCCTAGATTACTGAGTTTACACTTTCAAAAGTTCCTGATACATCAGATTTTGATACATGATCCTGATACATGTTTTTGATGGGCAGGTATCTAGAAGTATGAGGATAATGAAAAATGCTTATTAAAACTGTCACTTATCCTTATAAATCAAAATGTAGAAAAAAAATACAAGATATACGATAACCATTAGCAGATTGATAGAAAGTTAGAAATTTAAATTTAATGAGACTACGGGGGATTCAGGCGGCGGAGCCCCCCTGAAGAAATCTACTGTGGTATAGTAAAAAAAACAAAATTAATAGATCATGAATTTTTCAGAATATCCTAACATAACTAAATCTTTAATTTAACGGCTTTTGATGGCTCCAAATTTCTTATTCTTATTTTATTCTTATAAATAATTACGTAATTCGAAAATTTTAAATTACAGTTTCCAGGAAGTTGAATATTACGCTAAATGTGTAAAAAAAAAGAAGTGAAAGGCTGAGGTTGAGGCTCTTGATCTGCAGATTTACTAGTTTTATTTTCTATTTGACCTTAATGTGTCAAACTCTATGAAAAATTGTCAAAAGTTATTACAAAAAATGTGTAATTTTATAGATTATTTAAAAGTTAAAACAGTGTAATTTTGATGGATATAAATGGTATAATATTACACTGTAATAATGTGATAACGTTAGAATTCACATTAATATAATATTAACTTACCCGCTTATATATGTTAAAATTACACTTATTACATCAGTTAAATGCTTCATACAATTGGTGGCTGCATGCCGCCACATACTGCATCGGATTTGGTCTCGACAATTTGTTTGCAGTCATCGGCAAGTTTGCAAGAATCAAATTTCTGGCAGAGCGAGTTCTATAATTTTTTCAAAAAATCCCTGTCGGCTTGGCTTATAGGCGCAGCTAGATTTCGAAGAGTGCTCATTTCAACAACAAAAAATAAAATTGATTACAGATAAACCCAGTTTAACAACTTTATTTGTTCTCTTTTGAAAATTTTTTAATTTCATTTTTCTGTAAGGACTGGTTTTATCAGAATCATCTTGAGCTAAATTCGGATCAAATGCCCATTTTGACAACATAATTTGAAATAATTCCGACTTTATTTAAAAAAAATTGACTACTATGGCACATTATATAGTTTCTACATAACAAAAGACTGTCAATTGAATGCGTTTGAGAGCAAAATTGAAATTAAAAACGAGTGATAAAATAACCAATTTTGAATACAACCTCAATTCTTAATCATGAGAGCTTCGGGAAATTTTGCGTGAAGTGCCCACTTTGACAGCATTTTTTAAAATATATTCAGCTTTTATCAAAAAACTGACCAATACGGGACATTATACAGCTCCTATATAAGAGTACCTGTCAATTGGATGCGTTTGAGAGCAAAAGTAAATTTAAACTAGTCGTTGGGGGCCACCGTAATACTTACCCATCATGGATATGTATATGAAAATAAAACATGTGAAAATATTTATACAATGCATTGCAATTAATAAACAAAATTTAAATAGTGTTAATATACATAGTAATGCTCTATTAAAGAACTGCTGATTACCGATATCGATAAATTATATTACTCTCTCTCTCTATTAACTAACAATTAACTGCATCGGATTAAGCGTCTCATTTCCAATTAAAATATACCTCTGAATTGAAATTTGAGTGAAATACAGGGTCATGAAATGTCGAAGAATGTGGAAAACAGGATTACAAATATCTCGACAACTAATAACCCGATTGGCTTCGTTCTATATGCAAAATACGTGTTATTTTATTGCCTTTTACGTCCATTCCTTAGAACAAAAAAATTCGAAAATTTTTATATACCTTTCATCAGAACGAATTTTTCGAGAGTCCGAAAAAAATAGTTCCGAATAATCGAGGTTGCTGATATTAAATAGGGTTCGTCCCATTCTTACATACTAACTACATACAAAATTTCAAGTCTCTATCTCAATTCGTTCGGGAGATAGAGCGTTTACAGACAGACAGACAGACAGACAGACGGACGGCAAATTTTTTTTTTCTAAAAATATGTTTTTCGGAATCTCCACTATCTAAAACGTGTAAATCCGTCAAAAAAAATTTTTCGATTTTCAAAACGATTGCAAGACTTACCCTATACTACGTATGATGGGTAAGTAAAATGAGTCAGAAAAAACTCAATTTGTTATTTCAATGTTTTCTCAAAATTTCAATCACGATAATTTCTCGAAATTCTGTTCAAAATACCCTTTTTGGTAGTCTTTTTTGAAATATATTCTATCTTTATCAAAAAATTGACCAATGCGTCACATTATACTGTTCCAAAATAAGAGGGCTTGTAAATTGGATGCGTTTGAGAGTAAAAATAGATTTAAGAATGAGTCAGAAAAAACGCAATTTGTTATTTGAATACTTCCTCAAATTTCCTATCACGGTCACTTCGGGAAATTCTGTTCAAAATACCCTTTTTGGCAGCCTTTTTTGAAATATATTCTGTCTTTATCAAAAAACTGGCCAATGTTTCACATTATATAGTTCCTAAATAAGAGGATCTGCCATTTGGATGCGTTTAAAATAAAAAATGAATTTAAAAAACGATTCAGAATTGTAAACAGTTTGGATTAGAGGATTTTTCTCCAACTCCAGTTACTGTTTAATTTATTTTTGCTATACGAATTGGTCCTATGAAAAACTTCTCAATATAAAAGTTGTAGATATTATTGGGAAGATGTAAAATAAATTTAATTGGATATGATAGTTTAAGAATTGACAAAGTTATGGATTTTTTTCTTTTTCCAAACACCTTTTTATTTTCGCTTGTAATTTTTTTTACCGGTAAGAATTAATCCTATCAAAAACTTGCAAATGCAAAAGTTTTAGATAATTTTGAGAATATGTATAAAAAATTTAGATGGATTTGATATCTGGAGAATTGGCAAAGTTATAATATTTTTTCGCCCGAAAACCCTATTTTTTTCGCCCCTTGAGCTCATTTATAACTTTATCAAAAATCTGTCTTGCATAAACTTTTGGCCCATTTTTTAGAAATAATATAAACTTTAAACTGATTCGATATCTATTTTCATTAAGAAGTTATGGTTTTTTTTTCTGTTTTCACAAAAGCGCCCCCTATTTCTATCCCCTTGGTCCGATTTTGCCCATTAACGAACTTAGCCGAGATTTTATCCCCTTTGATTTTATGCACCAGTTTGGTGGAGACTGGTGAAGAATTATAGAAGTTATCGTGTCCATAAAAAAGTGATATATATATATATATATATATAAACTGGTGCGAATGCAATAGGTAGTATTTCATACGAAATCTACCTAAAACGCTATCTCCATTGCCTGTAAAATTGCCTGCGAGGTCTCTAGTGCTGAAGAAAAGGCTAGCTCAATTGTTTCTTGCACGAAACTCGGTTTACTATCCGAGAGATAGAAAAATAGGTAATCAGAGAAAAATATTTAGTCTTAAAATTAATTTTACTTTAAATTCTTGTTTAAAACTTCGTGTTTCGAATATTTTATTTTATTTTATTTATTTATTTATTTTTAAGGAAGATATACAGTCGAAGTAAATATTTGACAACGGAGCATATTAATTTTATTTACATTGATTGAATAAGTACATTTAAATTACTAAAATGCTCTTTTATACACGAATGGATAATTTTGTTGTTACAAATGCATTTTATATTTCTTTTATAAGAAATAGATCCTTACTGATCTTTTTGATTGTGAAATAGAAAAAAAAATAATTTCATATAATAACACTTTTAAAATTCGGAGAATAAAGGCATGTTTTTTTTTCTGAATCTTATGAGAGAAAATATACACTTCATACATTAAAAATCGCGACATGAAGCGAATAACTCAATTTCATGGAAATGTGTTTTCATGCAATAGGGTGCTGGAATATAGGCGATCGTGATTCATTTTTGCAATGCGGTTTTAAACATTCCATGTGTACGTGTTTTGCTAGTCATCATTAAACGAATGTGCCTGAATTATCATGACAAATCGCTGTGATTAAATGGATATTTCTAAAAACTAATACTTTAGATAAAAAATTAAAGTATATTGTCGTGTTTTGAATGACGATTGTAAATGCCTTCAAATTTCTTTTCATAAATTTAGTTTCAAAAACAATTAATTTCATCAATTTGTTTTGCAATATATTTGAAAAAAAAGTTGTTAAGAGATAAATAAAATGAGTAAGGAAAATTTGCATAAGACATTGCGAAAAAATGTGCAAAATAAAAGTTTACTTTATCGTCAGTGGGATAATGTAAAATTATTATACAGAAAGAAAAGCACATCTTGTTGTCTTTTAAAGATAATATATTATTATATTGAGTTGCAAAAATCATTTACATTTTAATGTAAAGGTTTCACTATACTTCATTAATTTACTTACTTTGATGATAACTTAGATAAACAATTAAATTTAATATTAAATATTTAAATTTTTATCGTAACACATTTGTATATTATTCATCATTTATCTACTTTGAGGATAAATTACTTTATCAAACAGAATGAAACGTATATGAAAATATTAATTAAAGAGTCAGTTAAATGCAAGTTTGTTTGAAATGTAATCTTTAATATGTTCTTTGAGGAATTAACCAACGTTTGCCTATATTTTATAGCTGTAAGAGTAATTTCATTTAAAATTTTATTACGTACTTGAAAGATATTTAATCAAAGGACTGTTTTCTATTTCTTGGAAGAGAGCTGAATTCTATAATTAAAATATACTGATAGAAAGTGTTTTCAATTTAGAGAATGTATGTAATAGTATGAGGTGTTGCATTATAAACTTTGATGAAATTTATTTCAAATATCTAAGAATTTATGATTATATTTTAAACTCTTAATTGGGCACTCTTGTTTACATTTTGAAACTTATTAGGTTATTTTCTATTACTTAATTTATTTCTTAATTTCTATCATTTGATCCATTTCTTAATTTTTCTATTACTTAATTTATTTTAATATATGTTATTCTAGCATTCTAAAATACATGAAAAATTAAATTAATATATCTAGTAAAAATTTTTTTCCTAATAATAAAATAAGTTTGCCTTTTAACTTTAAAATTTCTATTATAAATTTTCTAGAGAATATTGAAATAATTAATTCATACGTATGTCAAATATTGATTTATAAAGTTTCTTTTAGCATGTTCAAGTTATGAAGATAATAATGGTACAGCAATATAATTTTTTTAAAAATTAGAAGCAGTTGTTTAAAAGGTAAATTAGCGATAAATACTTTTAACATAATATATGACTTATTGGACATTTATGTATCATAAATTAATTCGTTTTATTATTTATTTATTTTTCAAAAAAATGAATTTAAAGATTTTTAATCTTCAAATTAGATGTTGAAGAACCGATTTTAACTTTTCGTGTTAATCATAATATTGATATGAAAATATATTTGTATCACGAAATATTATATTTTTCAGCAATTTAGTGCATCTACTTAAAATTTATATGCTTAATTTTAAATTTACTAATGAAACAGTGACTTTATCATACTGAATTTTAGTAAATTAATTAATGCAAAAGTGATGACAATTTTTGGATATTTCAGTCGAAAAATAAATTTTTGTATTTAAAAAGATAATAAAAAAAAACAATTTACAATTTTTTTAGAAATATAGATATATTTTTAATAATAAAACTTTATAAATTTATTCATATTTTTTTATTATCTTGAAATTCTTTTATATCTGGCATACTTATTAAATGTAAAGTTAATGGATAAAAAACAGTTAAATAGCGAAAATGGATAAATTATTTTAACAGGAACTTAATTTATACTTTAAATTAAATTGAGTAGTAATATATGTTGTAATAAAAAGTCATTTATCAGTTACATAAGAATTTTAATGTGACTGATTATTTATAATAAAACGTCATAAAGTCTTTCTTATGAAAGTTTCCTTGTCAAAAATTTCATAAAATAATATTTAACAAACAAAAGATAAAACAAAATGATGTAATAAAACATAAAAAACAATATTGATGCTCAGGAGCGTAATTATTTCTAAATAATTATATAAATTAGTGAATAATTCGCACAAAATATTTGCAAAGCTTGCACTGTATCAAGATGTGAATATATTTATTCCCGTTTTAAAAATCATCGAGAAATTATAAATATTTATTGAAGTACAGTAATTTAAATTTATTTTAAAGCTTAAAAGATACTGTAGACTAATTTGTTCAGAGTAAAAAGTCTGAAAAAACTATTATAACGTATAAATTTAATTTTTGTATCAGATAAAATAATTAAATTTCTATAAGAAATTCTTGTTACTTAAAATAACAATGCATATCATAATGGTAATACACAGAATGTTACATAAAACTAACTTGTGTAAAAATGGTAAACTCAAATAATATAAAATTATATTTAAAATAAAATTACAACAGATTCCAGACATTAAGATTTATGTGCTAAAATTTCATACGTAAGTTAAAACACCTGAGAATAAACGTAGGATACTTGTAAAAGCTGATAAAATTAAGGATATGCATTAGAAGGGAATTTAGCAGAGTATGTCATAACTTTTAAATAAAAGAAAAGACTTACAACAAGACTAACTTTGACAGAAAGTTAATGGTAAAGCAATTAAACTTAAGTATTGATCGATCATCTGAACTTAGTTTCTCTAATGGAGTGTCAATTAAACTCAGTGAGGTGAAAGCTATGAGCTACTATAAATAGCAACAACTTTGGCTTTTACAAAGGAAAACTTTTGACATATTTGTTATAAATATTTAAGACAGAATAGTTCAAAATATTTTACACTGAAATTGCTGTCCTCAATACTCTTAAAATGAATTGGTCTTTGAGCTTTATAATTTTGAATATATCATGTAGGAAAATTAAAAAAATAATTGTGTATAATAAAGGAAATAAATATTTGATAAATTTTGTATATACAGTAATATTAGAACAAATATTTGATTTTTTGAAAACTACTAATCTTGTTACCTGTATATACAATGTATTTGTTCCATCGAATAATACCAATCTAATTTCAAAACCGTTACATTTAAAGATATAGTTCCAGTTTAAAATATTTTAAATAATTCTTGTCATCATACAATAATCCATTCTCTTAAGAATAGTTATTTTTCAAACAGTTTTGGAATTTAGAATTTTATACGACCTTTAAGCAAAATTCGATTAGGAAATGTTATCCGTTTGTTAGCATATAAAACAATAAAAATTATATTTTCGTGAAAAAAAGCTTACAGTATTATTATATTTTCTGTATTTCGAGATTGCAATGTTTTTCACTCAAAAATGAGATTATCTGTTTTACAGAAGTACAGTAAATTAAATTTATTTAAAAACATAAAAGATACTGTACATTAATGATTCCAGTGTAAAAATAGTGTAAAATAATTACAACGTACAAATGTAATTTTTATATCAGTTAAAACGAACTTGTTCTCAAAAAGAAATTGCATAGCATCATAATAATACACAGAATATACATTATGCTTACTTGTGTAAAATTGATAAACATAAATAACATAATAAAATGAACATAAAAATCAATTACGAAGTTAGAAAAAGTTCAAGTTACAAAAGTAGTTAGTAAATGATAGAAATTTTGACTGTAGTTTAACATTTAAAACTTTTGGATTGGTTCGGATAAATAAATCAAAAGCGGGAATGTGAAAATGAAATAAATTAATTATTAAAATTCCAATAAATGCTATTTCCATTGTTTATCTTTAATTTCGATAAAAATAAATTGTTACAAAAATCAGTAGAATGGCATACTTCTTCTTTTTTACATAACATAAAAAATATAAAACACACATTGATATTTACGTACATTGAAAGAAATAATAATCTAATTAGGAAAACAATATAAAGTTAATTAACTTTTCTTTATTTTTTATCAGATTTTTTTCCTCGTTATTGTTAAAATTATTTTTTCAACTTCCGACAGTTATTTTTTTGTACATCAGATTAATTATAAAGATTTTTTTCTGTTCAAGAAAAGAAAAGAGTATGGCAAAACAGTTATTTAGATAACAATGCTGTGATCCTTCAATATAGTCAGCTGTCATTAGTTAAATTATCAACAGAAGACATAAAAAAGTGACGAACACAGTATGTATGCTCACGAGAAAAGCAATGCTCCTTATTCGAAAAAAAAATGCATTGAAAAAAAAAAGTAGGAGATACTAAGTATATTTCATGATTATTTAACAATTCTTTTTAAAGAAAATGTTATATTGTCGTTATTTCAGAAGAAAAGAGAGATTTTAAAAGAATTTAAAAGAAAAAAGTAACAATAAACTCATCGCCTCTTTCTATTTATTAATTACTAGCTACATTACCCGGTGTTGCCCGGAATTATAAAATTCTTAGCACACAAAAAAAAAGAAAAAAGAAAAAAAAGAAAGAAAGAAATTAGTAAATTGGCGTACTCATATAGAATTGAGTATAGTTTTTGGATAAAAAATGAACCTATCATTTCTAAGTTTTAAAATATCACACATTATCAAATCCAAACAAAATGATAATTTTGTGATCTGTAATGCTTCATTTTATTCAGGGCGTATAGAAGATGTTTATTTATGTAAATATTGACTTATCCACGGTATATAAAATAAATTTTAAAAAGTTTTAAAATAATGTTCTTATCATAAAAATGTTCAATTTCCGTGTCTTGATAATAATGTTACTGTTTTTATAAATAAATAATTAATTAAAAGTTCTTGTTAATAATTTCAAGAAGAAACAAGTATCAGTAAATTTAGACTTTGGTTTGATGTTCATGAACACAGTGCATAACAACTTATATTTCAACACAACCATGGAATGAAAAATATGTCCTTTGCATTACTCAATTTTGAGTACATTTGTATCGGAATTATTTCAGTTAGTGACGTATTGATAAGTTAGTATTTTTTACACAATTGTTATAATCTATATTTATTTTTTAGTTGTTTTTAAGTATAAATTTCAAAATTAAACATATTAAGTACAAAAAAAAAACAATAGAGAAGAAGTTGAAGTGTTATGCACATGAATCAAATAAAAACCCATCATAAAAATATAAAAATTTATAGAAATAATTTTTACACCATTAAAAATTTTAAAGTACAAAAATTTTATACATTTTATTTTTTTAATATCTGAAATCTTTATTTCAGTTATTTACTAAGAATTACCTCTAAGGTCCTATACCTTTGTGTAAACACTAATAAGCACACATACATATGGAACAGATTTAAAAATATCTAAAACAAATTCAGAGGACATCAAAATGTTTATATATGTAATTATTTCCAAAACTTTGTTTTTTAGTATGTTTTAATATGTTTTTTTTAATGCTCTATGACATTATATATTCACCTGCTGACGTCTGCCACATTTCACATACGACGCAATATTAATATTTAAAAAATCATTAAAATGTTAATTTTACTTTTTTACGTGGACATATTTCAATAGAAAATTAATTTTTATCCTAAAAATATCATTGGGAATTTTTAATTACTGTCAACTGCTATAATGAAAAATGTTTATATATGAAGGAAATTGCTGTTAAATTTGTGGTTATTTATTGAATAAAAATTAATTCTAAATTATTTCGATTCCAGATTATTTTTGTTGCCCTATCTGTGTTTTAAAAAACATAACTTTTCACAATTCTGTCGTACAGACTGTTGGTGTACACTTAATTATCAGATAAATTTTCCCTTTATATATTAAATTACTGAGTTTTCAGTAAAATTTCAAGCATGAAATTTAGTGAAAATTAAGAAAATGCAATGATAACACAAAGTGAAAAAAATATAATTAAAACAGTGTTCATCTACCTATTTTTTATACACGTTTTTCCTTCTAATTTAAAAATTTTCAAGCAAAACTATTGATTCACATAGAACTTTTATATTAATTATTATTTTTTGCTTTAAATATGGTTATACGACAATAAAGTTTTACCGACTTTTTAACAAGGCATAAACTATGAAATTCTGGATTTAAATATTTAAATACTAAAAATTTGTACCATAAATAATAACATATATTCATAATTTTCATTTGCCTTTAATTGATATATGTATATGTATAAATTTTAATGAATTAAACTTAAAAAAAATTCCTATTTTAATGCAGATATAATCGTGCTTAATGTGCTACATATTATGCTCAGAAGCGCAGTTATATTTTGCACCAATTAAAAAATATAAATCTTGCCACTTAGAAAGTCGCTCAAATTTCAAAATTGAATATTTTAAATTTCAGATTTTTATTTACAAATTGAATACATAGCTGCAAATATTTAATCTCAAATTATAAAATTAAAAAAATAATAATTCAATATAATTTAATGAGTCTAGAAATAACCTTAGTTTTACGAGGGTTTTGTGTGAAGGAAAGTTAACATAAAGTTTTTTTTTATTTTACTTTGTTCGTATAATTTGCGATACGGAGCAAATAGAGCTGGAATTTTCAATCATTTAATAACTTAATACTTTTTACGGAGCGAGTAATTGAATTGAAAAAAAAAGTGTGTTGAAATAAGTGTAGATTGTGCCAAAAACATGAGTGTTCGTGTATGAGGGATTGGTGCAAATGGGAAAAAATATAAGACATTCTGTCAGTTATATGAATTATTCATTGCGAACAACTTATGGTGCAAAGATTGTACATAGTGGTACAGGGAGAACTACTCTAAAATATTTTAAAAAGTTTAAATAGAATTCGACGTAATGTACTGAATTCAAATATGATTCAAAGTTATACAGTATATTTCACAAAAAGCTATTTTTATACATAAATATATATACAACTCGATACTGAGCTCTGTTTGGATTAAAGAAGTTTCTTTGTCTTATTGTAAAGAAATTGACGATAAAAAATTATAAATTTACTAAGGGTTTTGTTTTTAATAAATAAATAATATAAGTATGCGTAATACATGAGAAATGAAAATATGTGTATAAATTAACGTCGTATAAAATAAACGAGAAATAAAAATTAATTTGAGTATTTGCAATAAATAAGTAACCATACCAAGTATTAAGCAAGTAATCATATCAAATACTAAAGAAAAAAATCTTAAATATCAAGTTGTAATGAAAGTTTTCCGCAAAAGCTTATATCGTTTTCGTAAAAAGTTCACTTTGACGTATTTGACCATATTTTGCCAAGAAACAGATTTGCATTGCAACACTGTGTTTAGAAATTTGTAAAAAAATACCGTTTTCATTATGTGCAAAATGTGTATCACACTACCAGATTAGAACCATCATTTACTTCCAGTTCTTATGCGAAAAGTCAGCTACAGAAATGGCCGATGCATGTGTAGATCTGTAAGAAATGCTGCTGCATCGTATGTTTAAAGTTTTAAAAACAAGGTAGTAATATAGTGTAATAGTGTATAATTATATATATTATAATTATTATATTATAATATTATAATTATTATAATTATTATATTATAATATTATAACAATTAAGTAATAGTAATTCGGCGAAAAGTTTTTGTTACACCTTAATATTTTTTAATAGATTTAGAACGAAAATTTATTTATTATTTTCATTTAAGCGCTTATAAATTTGTTACATTATATACTATTAAAAAATGTTTATTTAAAAATGGTAGTCTTCTGGTAATTATTTACTATAACATTTAAATTTTTAATTTTAAATAGTATTCAATTTTCTCAAAATTCATATAGTTTGTTCGCCGGATTTAAAAATTGGAATGTGGTTTTGCGTGATGCCCGAAGGTTGGATACTCCTGCCATAAAATTTGTATCAATGGACTTCCATAGAAATAGAAACGCCTAAGTGAAGAATCTTATAAATGACAAACACAGTGCATATTAGTTTATATATATATATATATATATATATATATGTAATAAATAAAAAAAATTCGCCATTTTCCCGCCTTGAGTTTGTTCTAAAGTTTTATAGGAACATACTTTTATTCTCAGTTTCTGTAATGTGTTAATATTTTTAACAGCTAAAGTTCTTTTTATTTTATTTTATTTGACTGAGCATAATCTATTGATTATTTTCTTAAAAAGAGCTAGAATGTTTCTTGAAGGTCAATATCTTATTGCGAAATCTTAAATTCATTAAACAAACCCATTTTCCTTTTTAGAATTAAAAAAAATATCGAAACCTTAATTTTGTTTTATTATTTAATTAATCGTCTGCTAGGGAAATTCATACGCTTTTCATGGGGCATATTATTCTATGGTTTACGCTATTTTTTAAATAGTCCTTGCATCTAGTCCCACCCATCAGCCAATAGTAGAGCGCGAGGTGGATTACCTTTACCTTGAAAACAATTCTACTGGCTTTTTAAAAGCCTTACGTCAAAAGGGAAGGGGCAAGGTTAGCTTAGAATTTTTGAGAGAGTCACTTTGGTTTGTCGGAGCGAGTAGAATGCTTTTGACCTTCCAAGTACGAGGGCTTACGTATCTTCTAAGAATAATTTGGAATATTTGTGGAGTGCAATGTATTTCCGACATTCTCTTTTCAAAGTCTACTTTTTGATTTTCTTATTCGTTTTGTGGTGATACGGGCTCACAACAAATGGTTTATTTGACATGCATTTGGTGCATTCTCTTTAATGGACATGGTGGAATTAAGAACATTTTTTATCTATTATAAATTTGTGGAGATTGAAGATGCGTGGAATAGCCACTGAAAATGCTCAAAAAGAATAAAAGACTAAAAATTTATCTTTTGCATTATTTCTGAAGAAATTCCCATACATGTCATCTCTACTGCCTTTAATTCCGGCCGCTAAATCAAGAAAAAATTCTCCCATGACCATTGACCTTCATCGCATTATTTGACGATTTGACGACAGGTTCTTTTCGTCAGATCATCTGGTGTTATTCCACGATAATCTGCTTATATATATATATATATATATATATATATATATATATATATATATATATATATATATATACTAATATACTAATATATTTATTATGTTATATTACGGCATTATTATCATTACATTTAATATGTTATGTTATGTATGCACTGCACAGGTATTTCGCGCATGAGGAAATTGACTGAAAAATTGTATATAAACCCGATGTTCCTTCTTCAAAATTTAATCTCCGCAAGTAATTTTGAATAATTTTACGAATATATACTCAGCGTTTTTAACATTTTACGAACTATGCTTAACTTTTGGAAAGCAGAGAACACATATATATATGCTTTTGCAGGTATTTTTAAACGTAATGTATGAAGAAAATATGGAATTCAAATTAATAGAATTCATGAATAATATTTTTATTCTTTATATATTTGCATAATTCATAAAATTTTTTGCATATTTTTAGCAAAAATGATTTAATGTGCAACATGCGAATACGGATTTAAAAATTCATCATATAAAGCAATTAAAAATATATATATCAAAGCCTAGATGTATAAAGGTAATATATTATTTTTTCTGAATCGAGAACTCTATTGAAATAATAACAATAATAAAAAAAATCTTTTACTTTTCTCATTTTAGTGTTAGTTTTGGTAAATTTTATGAAACACTATTCGAAAATTCATACTGGTTTCTTTCGTTTTTTTTATTTGTTATGCATATGGCTAGAAGATCTGTACTTCGATCTTATTCTTTTAGCATAATAGATTGACCATTTTAATATTACCCATTCCATCTGAAGAACGTTTTAAGTTTTTGTTAAATGGAGGACTACATAAATGTTTTACAAAACTTTTTTTTAAATAAAAATCAAAATAATTTAAAATAACATACATCAAAATAACATTTCATTAATTACATTATCAACACCAAATTAAACCGAAATAAAATCTAAACCAGCATGTCTCACTGGATAAATTATCTATGCTGGTACTTATTTCCAGTATCGATTAAGTCTTCTAATCGATTTCTGATTATTTCTATACAGAGTGTTCTTCCTTTTCTCAAGACTGAACTGCAAATTGCGAAAATTCTGGTCGATTTTCATTTCAGTCAAGCTTGAAATTATCAGTTATCAATGAAATGAATACGCTAGTTAGAAAAAAGAAAATAAGATTATTAAACTTTTTTTTTTCTGTGGGCGTTTTAAAAGCAATTTCAGGAATCAATTAAACGAATCCCTATGACCAAAACTGTCAGAACGGATTTAGTTATTGATTTAAGCATTATATTTAGAGCTATTTGATAGCTCTTTTTCTTAAATATTGGGTTAGAGGTATAAAAATAGTTTAAAACATTTTCTTCCACATTCGCTTCTATTATACTAAAAATGTTAATTTATCTAGATTGTGTATTCTAGTGTATCTAGATAGATATCCTTAAACTTTTGTTATTAAATAAAAATTAAAATCTGAACAAAATATAAATTTTGATTTTTTAAAAATAAATATGAATGTTTCTACAACTTCTTTTAAGGAAATAGTTATTTGATACTCTGATATGTCACTGAGAGAAAAAAATGAAGAGGTATCTGATTATAAGATATTTTTTCTCATTGCCTTCAAAACGACTCACAAATGACAAGGCATGGTTTCAACAAGTCTTTCAAAGTACGTCAAACACACAGTTTTTTAGAAATATGCTATAAACTAAAATAAATTAGATAATAGTGTGCGATCACGGGTCAGTACATGTTTACTAATAATATATAAATAGTTTTAAAGAATATTTTTATCAGATTTTCTTAATGTGTATTTCAGCATATGCAGTTCATTAAAATTATTCTAGAACTAGAAAGTCGAGACCGAGACTTTTAACGTGAGCATTTATTTTGACTGAAAATCCATATCTAGTCGTGTGGCAGGTTTAAAAAACATATTTCCCGCAATTATAATATAAATTTTAAAACGCCTTCAGAGCATTGAGATTGATCTAGTACCTTTGGTCGAAAAGATTCAGGAGAATAAGCACCTTCAATTATCATTAATGATATTGTATACACATACATAGCCGGTCTAAAGTGAGACTTCCTGAATCTGACGCACTATAATTGGCCTATGGTGAGCTAAAGCAGACGTATTCTAGAAATATCACTCCATGTAACTTTTTTCTAACTACCGATGATCTACTTACAATATTATGTGTGGCATGCAACACGATGCCTGCAGTAGTGTACATTATCAAGTGGTTATATCGCTAAGTTCTGCTCTCGGTGTATCTTCTTTTGAAACAGTACGAACAGCGTAATCTTTTTCTGTATGTTTCTCTCATTTAATTCAGTTATTACTTGATCTACAGTTTCTTGCATTCAATACATCTGAATTTTCAAAACTTAACGTCTTTAAAACTTGTCTATCGTTTGCAGTTTACCAAATAATCATTCTCTTTTCAATTATTCTCTTTTCTCTTTTCAATGTGTACATTCACATTTTTTCCATATTTTGACAGAAAATACGATTTTGTTGAGCTTTTTCTGAAATTTTATGATTTCTGTTACAAGTGCCTCTAATTTGTCATCAAATGAAGGCGTCTAAGTAGCGAGATTTTACTATTGTGTAAACTTTATATGTTGTTCATTGAGATTTTTGAGCCCAAAATATCTATGACTTTCAAATTAATGCAATAATAAGTAATTAATTACTTTAATTATAGCTAAATGAAACATAATTTTTTCGGATAAAATAAAAATAATTGTCTTAAATTGATTATCTGACAACTAATCAATTGATAATAACAAATGATTATCAAAGAATAGTTTCATTGCAAATAATTTGCTACAAACCTATCACCTTTAAAATGTTCGACTTCTACTAGAGTCCAGGAGAAGAACTATCTAGATTCTAAGTCTATGTTCAACTCTAGGAGGGTTGGAGGTCTCAATTGGTACCATATTAAATAATGAAACTTTTTTTCAAAAACTAATAATGTTTCAGGCTTTAAATTTTATTTTTTTAATATATATAATTCCTCATGAAGTAAAGTCAAATTTATAAAAAAGATTTTATTAAAATTTTTGAAAATAATGCATAAAAATACCAATTTAAAAAATAGTTTCTTTTTTAAAAAAATAATGAATAATAATTTTGCAATTTTTTTTTTTTGAGAGAAAATTTTTTTAATATTAATTATACAGATGTTGATAACAACATTTCATTACAAATTAATTAATGATTTGTGTACAATAATCAGGCAGGATTACAGATAACAATTTGTAGTTTCTGTAAAAATATACACCAACGTTCAAAAAACAACATTTTGCGAAAATAGAATTTAGAGTTTATATGCGTTATGTGTATGTATGCAAACAATCAGAGTTTTTAAATGATTTCAATTTCTTGTTGTAGTTGGAACGAAAGTAATATGCCATTCAAAGGAAGAAAAATTGAAAACTCGTTACATTAAAAGAATGAAATTGCAGCTGTTTGCAATAATTTGCCTTCCAACAGCTTATAAATATTATCTGTAATATCAAGTCTTTAATTACACATAAATTTTTAATTAAACATAAATTAATGAAATGAAATGCAACAATAAGTTTATGCTTTCATAAAAGTTATCTACGAAAATTCATAATGTTAGATTAAGCAATACAGTCAGGTTTTGAATAATTGTTCATCATAATGTATCGAAAGTAATCACTCCCCACTTTCAGCAGACACGATATTATAAAAAAAAAAAAAAAAAAAAAAAAAAAAAAAAAAAAAAAAAAAAAACAAGTGATACTTATTAATGGAACTTTTGTGAAATAGTTCGGAAAATTGGGAGGGTGGAAGGTTTATAATTGGAATTTATAAACTTCCCAGGATTTATACAGTTTCCTAAATATTTGAGGGAGGATTATGTCCGAAGGGGGAGAGAGAGTGTGTTTTCGGTACTTTACAATAAGTAGCTTCGTGTTTAATATGATGTATGTGTTAATTTGCTCAAACAAAGTTGCAAATAGATTAAAATATGTGACTTATTCCATATACTTGATTCACATAAACATAAAATCACTTTCATTTTTGTACAATTTCACTCAAGCAAATATGACTTATAAATAAATGTTTGCTTGTTTGACTATTTAATTATTTATACTACATGTTAATAAATCTTTACATAATTAGACCGATATATTTTTTAAATGCTTTATTTAAAATTCTGTTTTTAATAAAATGGCTGCACAAGTGCACGGATATTTTACATTTGTTGCTAATTTTAGTAAAGATAATCGACCAGCTTTTGAAGTATCCTTTTTTCAATTGCTATTGTTGTTGCTATAATATTCTGTAATTAATAAAAGTATAAAGTATAGTGTTACATGAGAAAAATTGAGCTCTGAAAGTTAACTAAACGAAAGCAAAACTAATATTTATAATGAGGCGTTTCAAGTGTATACTATCAAAACCAGTGGCGCAGCCAGAATTCAGTTCTAGGGGGGGGGGGGTTGAGTTTCTGACAAAGGTATTTGCCGGTTATTTGAACCACCGGTTAATAGAATCAGTACTGATTGGAATATTCAATGTATAATACTTAAACTGAAAGAGCATCTGTATGGCAGGAAATCATCATTCTTTTAGCATAGTATGTCTCAGAAAAGTGATTTAGTTCAAATAATCAATTTTTACCTAACTAATCGTAAAAACAAAAAAAAAAAACAAAAAAAAAAAAACAATATGCATTTTCACAATTTTAAGTAGAATTTTTGCTGTTGAAAACAATCAGTTTATAAATGAAATTTGATTCAACAAAACGGCAGATTCCGAAGTACACTAAAGAGTTTAAATAATTAAGTTGGGTTTTGATTCATATTAGCGGCAATTATAGCGATCTTTTTTAGCTCTGGGAGGGGTTTTAACCCCAAAACCACCCCCTTGGCTGCGCCACTGATCAAAACCGATAAAATGGATACATGGGGTAAATCATTTTTAATCAGTTATTAGAATTATTTATAAGCATGGTTGAATATACCAATAAACAAGTACAGGAAACTAGCCATATTTTATTATTGCAGCTTTAATTACGAATTAGAATTCATTTACAAAAAAAAATAAAAAAAAAATGTAAAGTCACTTTTTATTTTCTAAATGATGAAATGAACGAATAATTTCAGAATTCCATTTAATATAAATGTTTGAGATGAAAACATTCCTTTGTATTGTTATAGTGACATCATTAATTGACGAAGTATCTTTAAAAGAAAATTTGATTAAATGTTTTATTGATCAAATATCTCATAGTAATTGAAAGTGAAAATCTCTACAGTAATTCTGGAGCTAAAATATTCCTATCTGATAAGTATCATAAGCATAAATGCCCCAACGACAAAATAATATCAGAAAGCAATTTGTAAAATAAAAGAATTAATTTAATTGGAGACGATAAATAGGTACAATATGAAAATTTCAATATAAAAAATTGATTACATTCGTTTTCAAAATTCTTACAATTTCTTTTGTATTACTATCTATATATTAACTGGAACCAAGTCTATTTGTTATAGTTCTCTGAGCTCTGGAATGTATAAGTGGCAATAAAGTTGCTCTCTCAACAACAATTATAAGTATATAAATTTAAAATTTTCTAATGCACATGGCGAGCATCATCCTTCCTCCCCTCACCCCCAAATAAAAAAAATAACTATAACGAATATATAGATAAGGAAATTCGGGACACATTTTAAAATAATTTTTCTTTAGTTAGTTAAAATTTTGAGATTTTTTTTGTGATTATTAACAATACTAATTTTAAACAAAATCCCATGATTAAACGCGTCAGATCTTCTTTTAATATAAATTAAAATTTATTAATAAAAGGGAATAGTTTTAAAACGTTATAATTCGAAACATTATTTGTGGATATTCATTTTTGTTTAATTTATATATATTAAAATATATATGTTTTAATCCTAATAATGCATTTTTAAAAATATTAATTCACATGAAAATTTAAGTATTTAAAGTAAAAATAAGGAAAAAAAATGTTGTAAGTTAAAACTTGTAAAAAAAGAAAAAAAACTTTATAATTAAAAAAAGTATTTTTCTAAATTTAATGGTTCAAAATTAAAGTAAACTAATTGAAAAACAACATGCTCCAAGTTCGAACCATTTATCTCTAATGGCTCTTGACTTATACCAATCCAAATAGAAGAGATGGTGAAAAGCCACATCCCGAAGAAAAACGTGTTTTCACAGGATGTGATTTCCATGACAACCATTGCTTGTAAGCTAGATTTTGAAAACAAACCAAAACGAAAAAAAATATTTTTTCTGTTCCAAAGATGATACAGGAAGATTTTTGTTTCGCGTACTCACTTAAGCTCAAAGAAAGGTGGAAAGCTCCCGTTCAAACTTCTTAAAACATGATATATGTGAATTTCATGTTCTGAAAATCACCACAAAGCATTTTCATACAACTACGGATATAATTTACATTTCGTAATATTTGCTTAATATTTTCAGCAGACTAAAATGAACTTTCAGTCCTATGCATGTACAATTATTTGCTTTAAAACGATATACATTGTAAGACAGTAATAGAAAACCGAAGTGGGTAGGAACTTTTAAAAATTGATGCCTTGAATATATGTTTTCCTTTTAACTGATCTTGGTAAATAAAGCACGTTTAAATCTACCCTCAAAATGGAAGTCTGTCCAGCATCCACTTTTCTTCGTAAGCGAGACAATACAATTTTGAGGCGATCTGAAGAAAACAAAATCTTTTCAAAACAATGAAATACAGCACTGTTTCCTTAATCCTTTTAAGTCTGGTGTAGTATTCATAGTACACGTGTTTTAATTGAGAATTATTTTGGTATAACAAATACTTTTGTTTCTGTTCATATGTAGTAATGCTAGTATGTATCCATGCATTTACTAAATGACTTCTTTAACGTTTAGGCATATAGTAATAATAATAATAATAATAATAATAATAAATATTTATTTAATTCTCTTTGCACCGTTACGAATCTTATTTTTATAACATATATTTCACTCTTTAAAACTTAAAATTAAAGTTTCTTTCCTGAAAGAAACATGCGTAATAAAACAGAAAAAATATTAGACAGTTATAATATCATTTGAATCTTGTTGTAGTATAATATTTTCTTAACATCTTAAAAAACTGTTGCTTAGCTTATTGTCGTATGAATTTAAAATGAATCGCAAGGAAAACAACAACATTCGTTGTGTCCCAGACAGTGAAATACTCGTAAAACTCTAATTAATCTATATGGATAGCTAACACAGGCCTCGCTAAGTGAGAGGACATGGGTAGGAGGCCTTTACCCCAAACGTTTGCAAATGCTGTAACCAAGTTTCACACACTCCTTAGAATATTCAAGGACTCTGGCACCACTATTAAAAAATACGTTTAATTTTTAAACCCTTAACGCGCAGTGTTGCCGGGTCGGCAACACATAAAGTTCCCCCTGTTTAGAGACACAAAAACTCCGTGGATATTTCAAAAACTACTCTAATGGCTACTTTAAATCTTTCTTATGAACTCTAGATGGCAGCACCACAGAGATCAAACTCTACTGTTTTTAAATAATAGATAAAATGTTTTTCTGTAATACGCGCTTCACAGCAATGCTCTTCTCACTGCGCTTATCAATGCTTTACTTATGGGAGGTTACTACTTCGGGAACAGCTGTATAATTAAAATGATTAGTGCAATCTTTACAAAACAATACCTGTGTACTCTTCTAGGCCTAAATAGATTGCCTATTTTTTTTTCTTTAAATTCCAACTTTAGAGAGTAGTACTCCGGAAAGGGTTAAACCACAACATTCGTAATCCCCGCCTTCATTCACAGATTTTACGATACTTTTCTGCAGTGAAACACTTCGAAAATATTCTTTAAATTTAGTGGTAGAACTGTGCGAACCCTGGCTGTTATAGTTAGCAAATTTATAAACTCAATTGGAAAATTAGTAATAAATAAAATACTATAACACATTTTCTATATCTCATAGATTTTACGAAAGTTAGAAATATAATTAAAAATGTTACTGAGCTTTTTAGAAATACAAACGACATTAAATTTTCTATTTGTGATAACTTGGTAAAATTATAAAACTAATTGGCAAACGCCGAGAACTATTTATGTTCGCTTTTTATTGAGTTTGCAAATATTGAATTTTGACTTGGCAATTTAAGGCTCTGTTCCCCACAAATAAAATGTCTTATTGAAGGTCCTTGTAAATATTATTAACTTAAAAAGTAACTTTATCTAATAACTGAAATAAAGAATTCAGACCCGAAACGGTTAAGGAAATTTACCTTGAAATTGGTTAAAATATCGATTTTTATTTTTAAAGTAGTAGCTGAAATTTTCTTTAATTGTGAATATTTTGCCCCCTTACTTTTACGAAAACGCCAATCATATCGCAAGATATTGTAGATTTTGTAAATAGATCCATCGCAATTACTCATTCAAATGAAAACATCAAACTGATTATTCTCCATGCTCATATTTTTATAACTTGCTTGTTTAAAAACTACGAAGGCTTTTTTGCTAATTTATAGGGAGGATTGATATATATATATATTTAGTTGGTCTTCATGTTTTGTTTAATATTTTTGTGCATAGATTTAAGATTCGAATTTATACTTTTTAAAAATATTTAAAATGAGTGTTTGTCGAATCTACTTTATTTTTTAATATATACTTATGCACGTGAGAAAAAAAATATGTAAAATGTAAAGAACCATACATCTAAAAATAAATGTACATTTTTATATAGTATATTCTAATGAATGTGGAAAAAAATTCAAAGCAATAATATTCTTATTTCTAAAAGTAGCTGGGATTTAAAAGAAGTTAATTAAAAAAATAAATAAATAAAAGCATAAATTGAAAAAAAAAAAAACAGGCTACTATTTAACTTTTAATAATAAGTATTGTACCACCACATATATTTTAGCAATATTCAAAATTATAGATTTAACTCCAAAGTTACTCTGTCTCCTCCTTTAAAAAAAAACCTGTTTTTTGCATTGACTGGTTGCTTGAAAAACATGTACTTAACGATATAGTTTTAATCGATTTGTTGTTATTTTTAAATCTCTCAACAAAATATTTTTTGTCAACCATTTTTTTACATATTTTTATTTATCTACTTTTTTATAACTTATTTTACTGCACTGTATAAATAAATTAGTTAATTAATAATGTATGAGGTATATAAGGTACCCTGGGGGTAATGACGCCACGTTAAGGTTTCTACCAATTTTTACGGCTCAGTTTTAGTTTGTATTTTTCAAACAAATATATGATTTGATACAGCAACTCATTGACTATCTACATAAAAAAATAATTTAACAGATATGTATTCATAAAATGTAATAGCGTGATTTCTTGACCAATGCTATTTGGCGTTATTACCCACCTATATGTGTAATAACGCCAAGCAAACAAAACTATGATATAAGATGGAATAATTGCATGTAGATTGCCCAATTCTAAAAATACAAACTCTACAAACTTAGAAATTGACAAATTGCATTATAAGCTATTGAAAATGTTCAAGTATTTGTAAAAGTGTAAAAAAAATAAAGGTGTGGTGTGTGTGTGGGGGGGGGAGGATGAGGCAAAAGAATATCTGACCGTGAGCTTCTTTTTGCTTAAAAAGGACCGCTTAAATAAAATTATTAGAAACATTGCACAGTTTTAACTGTGTTTATTTGAATCAGTATTTAGGATGTAGCTCGGCCACTTTAGGGAATCAACCGGGGTATTAATGCCAAGGATTGGCGTTATTACCCCGTTATAGTTATTGGGCTGTACATTTTAAATAAAAAAATATCTCGAGCAGATATCCAAAATCTTCAACAATATTTTGAAAGTCCATGAAATGTACTACAAATTTATGTAATTAACAAAGTATTTCCGGATAAAAAAAATATAGTCTTCACATCGCAAAACGTATCTCGCAAATTTTAGATCAAGCGTTAATTTTAGTTGCTTGTAAAAACAATAAGACTTAAAAATGAAACAAATTAACTTGAAGCTGTTTTTTTTTGCAATTTATATGACTCAAAACCCTTCTGCACAGAGCACATGGATGTCATTTACCAGATTATTTCATAATTATGCAAAATATAAGCACTTGTCGTTATTTCCCCGCCTGGCGTTATTACCGCGCCTGGCGTTATCACACCAGACCACCTTAATATCCAATATTCAGGAGATGATTCCAAAGTTACTCCGTCTCTTTCAAAAGAAAGAAAAAAAAAAACTTGATCCGTTTGAATGGCTGCTCGAAAAATGGATATTTAGCAATATAGTTGCAAATGATTTTTTTTTTAAATCTCTCAACAATATTTTTATTGCTTACCTTTTTTTTACCTACTTTTTAAAAACTTATTTTTATTTTACTGTCCTATATAAATAAATAAGTTAATTGACAATTTAATTATTCTAAAACGATTATAAGTAAACTAAAAATATGTATATATTACTTTAACTTTAATGCTATTAAATATTAAATTATTATAAAAAAAAATTCTATTAATATTAATTTATTACAAAATTTTTTTAAAACATAATAGTATAAATTTCATAAATATTTTATTTATTTTATGCTGACATAAACACAGCATTTTATTTTACTGTGATTTACAAGGCAAATGATTGCTATACAAGGGAAATCATATCTTAGGTATTTTTTAATGCGTCCCCGATGATTTTTAAGTCTAAATATTAATATTTATAACTATGCATTTAGACAGCGAAACCTTACCAAATCTTTTCAGTGGACTAATATTCGGTAAAATTATGCTCAAGAGGGTCATAAGAATTTTAATGTTTTACAAGAGAATGTTAACAACACTGTTTTGTAACATTAGATTTTAGTTTATTTGCAGGAAAGAATAATTTACGATTGAAGAGCGGTTATGTAACTGTTAAAATAAAAAATTTTCTTACACATACATTTTTGCTGATGTATGTAATAAAACTGTAATAAAATTCCGATCAAATATAAAATGAATCTTTTTTACTTCCTTCTGTCTTTAAAAGAAGAAATTATTGGATTCCTGAAAACTTTCGATTTCTATTTTTAGATGGATTTACACGCTTTAGGGGTTTTAAAGTTACTTCAGAGATTATAAAAAACATGCTTTTACAAAATGTCGGTCTGTGAATGTCTGCCTGTATGTGTCATAAATTTTGTGGGCCCTCTTTTTCAAGAAATAATGCACGGAATTCCACAAAACATTCAATTTAGTCAGACGTTGATATTAACTAAATCTGATATGCTTCTAGTGTATTTCACAAAATAGGTGGCGCTGCTATTCTGCCTTTTTCACGATTCCCAGAATAACTATATCTCAAGAAGTAATGGAAAAATTTTCACGAAACATACCATTCCGTTAGTCCTTGATATAATATGGTTTTCATAACGTTTTGGTGTAAATCGAACGACAGATTGCACTCCTATGTTAAATTATTCATGATTCTCGCAATAGATCTTTCTCAGGATCAAATACACGAATTTTCATTAAATTTCTGATCCAGTTAGGTCTTGATATAAATTAATAATTTTTTATTTTTTTCAGCATCTAGCGTTTCTATCCAGTTATTATTTATTTATTTATTTATTTATTTTATGATTTAGGTGTTGATTCTATCTCATTCTCTAATGCATTGATTTTCATCAAATATTTAAATTCAATTAGAAACTAAAATAAGTTGTTTCAGATTAGATTTTGGTGTGAATTATCTAACTGGCGACTCTGCTATATTTTCTTTTTCCTCAAATATTAGCTTGTATGAGATAGAGGAAAGTTTCAGGATAGTTGCGTCCGACTAGTTTCTTTGTGAGTACTGCAATTTGGTAAAAAAGAAAATAAATGCATAATATAAATACATGTATGCATATTTTAATTTAGTATCAAAATTATGTCAAAGAAAACTACCAGTTATTTACGCCAATTGTAAATTCTTTTATTGATATAGTTTGGAGTGGTGAATTTTTTATAATTTTAACTGTCTATATTATTGTTTTAAAACGGTTTTGTAATATTCCAATTATTACATTTTTTTGGTCGTTAAATGTAACGTATTTCGTTGAATGTAAAACTGTTGTAAAATTTTAAGCATGTTGTTCAAGAAAAAAAAATTTTTGAAACTGGTGAGTATTTTTTTCCCGAGAACTATATGACCGATTCATTTCATCGTTTAATTAAAAGTAAGTTAATAGTTTTTACTTGAGTTTATACACCTGAAAAGCATGTTTTCGAAAAAAGCATAAACTCTACTTTTTGCATGTTTTGAAAATCGAAAAAAGGCAAAAAAAGGCCTTTATTTTTAAAACTCCTGCAATTTTGCCGAAATGTCTATTAAGTTTTCAAAAAAAAAAAAAAAAAATCATAAAACTTAACGCTTTTTTATAAATTAATGACTCAATATTTTTCAAATGATTGTGACAGCAGAAATAGTAATGCCCTATTGAAAGTTTATGCGCACAGCTATAGGTAGATCCTATACCGCCCCCCCCCTGAAAACTAGGCCGCAGAGCCAACAGAAATATAGCGCCTGTCGAAGGTGGATTTTCATCAGCGTGCGTATGGTCCTATAAATTTTGGTACAATTAATTTTTTCATTTCATTTTTCTAAGATTAAACTTGTCAAAGAAATCCCTCATAAATTACAGATATCTAAAATTAATTAACGTTAATAAAATAAATTAACGTTAATTAAAAATAAATAGTTAACACATAACCTTCAACAGCCTCTATATATTTTGGGTGCGTTCGTAATTATATAAATAAGTAACATCTATATTCGTTGTTCAGTGCGCCCATCCATCTGTCTGTCTGTCTATCCGTCCACATAGGAAAAACACCTAACCAAATGTTTTAAAGTTTTAAATATATAATTATTACAATTTTTTCTCATCCGTTTCAAATTTTATGAAAATCGAACGCATAGTTTAATTACAAGAACGGTTAATGACAAATAATGTTTAACTGCATTATTATGGTGTTAAAGCCTTTACATAACGGTATACATAACGGTATAGCTTAAACCATTGTTTTTGACTTATTTTAATTATGTTAAATTATTTCACGTATAATGAAATTGATAAACTTTGCTGAGGTTTTTTTCTTAATTATATCCTGTATTATAGAAAGAGCATAACATTTACAGGGGTGCTCAAAAGATTTCGGATACCATGGTGACACTGAAATATTGTATATTAGAGATGATATCTATAAGTGCTATATTGAAGGTGATGTGAAATTTAAATTTAACTAAATTTTGAATATTGCGTTGTGCGTATAAATGCTGTAGAATTATATACAGGGTAAAACAACAGAAACTGAAGAGGTTACAGAATGTGAACAAACTTGTTTTAATGGTGGGTATTAAATAAATTATGTATTTTTATGCTGAACTGCATTTTGTAAACAGAATATATTTATAGAATGTAGAAAAATGATATACAGGCCTACAATATTTTTTCGGCCACTGTAGATGAAATTAAATTTTAACCAATAATGATCTTTTAAAAAATATACAAGGTTAAAAAAATAGATTTTTTTCGAGGTCAATTCTTTTTAAAATTATTATGAAATGCCTGTGTATTACATTTTAAAACAATTTAGAATATCGCAAAAAATGATTGAATTTCTGATATTATAGAAAATTAATTTGTACTACATGTTATTTTTGTCCTTTTTGTGATATTAAAAATGGTTCCAGTGTTTGAGAGTTATTATAAAATATATTTATTTCTATATTTGTTATAAATAATTTGCTTTTAAAACTTGATAAAAATAAATTAAATAATTTTTAGTATTTTTGGGGTTTTTCTTAAAATATTTCCTGTTTCACAGTCTTGTTTCACGTCTCTTTTAACGAAAACTGAGAAAATCACATTAGTGATATATATGAATTATACATACAGAACATGCCAACTGAAGAATATGAAATCTGTAACTTGTGAAAATTTAATTATTATGGTTTCATTTCATAGTAGCTCTAATGATAAATGTACTAAAAGTTAGAGTATCTGTCCTGATTAGCTCATTCATTTTTAATTGCTTGTTACATTTTCATTATGAACTTTGCATAATATATTAGAAACAGCACAGTTTTCTTATATTTGTGTATATGTCTGTAGGTCATGAAAATGAAAATAAGCAATTTAGAACTTTTTCATCTCAGATACAACAGTTTCGGAATTTCCAATCAATGTGATTACTTAAAAAAATGTGCATTAAATATAATCAAACAAAGAAGTTCAAATATACAAAGCATGATCAAAACAAATTTCTCTTCATTGTATTTAATTATAATTTTGTTATGTTTGTTTTACAATAAGATTTGTTTGGTTCTTTTTTTAATGAATTCAGAGAAAAAAAATATCAATTACATGAAGAAATCTTTCATGATATATTGCTATTCAAATTTTAAACTAAAAAGGAAGAAAAAAATTGAATAATACTAGACATAATTAAACTGAAAGTTCTCAGAGTGACCGATATCGTGATTTAATTGCCACAATGTAGTTAAAATTTATAGGAAAATTAAAGGTGCATGGGGACAGAGAGTTATGACAGAAAAACCATTTAAAAGTCACCAAAAAGTAGATATATTTTTTTAAGCAGATTTAATACTGAAATAAAAGTACTTTTTTTTTATCACATTTAAAGGGATAATTAGAACACAACATAACGACTTAATACAAATTTGTAATTTTCAAAAATTAAATATGCACTGGTATATTTGAATTGCACTCATGGAGTCTTATTAATTACATTTCAGTCACTCCCAAAGTTAGACGAAATCTCCTTTTTCTTCAAATTTTACAATAATTCCTTTGCCACTGTGCAGATTGTTGGACTTTGAAAGGAATTTCTAACGAATGAATTTTTGAACGAATTTCTAATGAAAGTTAATGGAGTACGAATTGAATATTTCCAACTGAGCGAAAAATTGCCCATGCCGGTAATCGAACTCGGATCCTTTGCTAACAGGGCAAATACTTTACATAATCAAATTTCAACTTAATATATTTTGCTTATAAAATAATAGGATGGTGGAAAAAGGTTGTCCATATAAGTCTCTGTATGTTTCATTCTATTTCCAGAGTCTATTAAACGTAGATTTTAAGCTGGGTTATGCGTCTTCTAAGTAAAATAAATATTTTAGCATAATATAAGAACTATACATATAGTAATTTCTACATGGTATACAGAGATGTACAAAAGAATTTGAGTATCTTTCAGGCTTTATACGGTAATTTATGAAACCTGGTTTTCAAATGTGTTGCACGATTTCTAAATTGTTTACTTGGGAATTATTTTTACTTTACTGAACGACTAAGTTTTGTTAAAATATTCTTTTAAAAGTGCTGCAAAATGTTTCATAATCTATGCTTGTGAGAATAACTTCTCTTTCTTTTATATACTACGCTGATTATTATAAATCACCCTGATATTTTTATTTTTTACATTATTTACAAAATTTGTTTTAGTAAAAATATCGTTTAAATTACTTAATAAAAAATCCGTGGCATTATCACTTTTGTAAAATATTTTTTACATTTCTTTAATACTCATCCTTTTTGCAGTTTGTGCAGAAACGAAAAGGCTATATAATGAATATTTATGCGAATAAATATAACTCACGGCCATTTTTACACTTGAACATTCATGCCAGAATATGATACTTTGCAAATCTTTTGAGAATGGAACAGCACCTGAATAAAAATTGTAAAATATTTTCTGATAAAAGTTTTTTTTCGGTAGCACTTGAAATTTTAGGTTCTTTATTGAAAAAAGGTGTAATATTCAAGATATCGAAATCTTCTTTTAAAAATAATAATTTATCTTAAGAAAAAATATGAAAAAGGGCTTCTTTTGAAATAGAAGATGTTCAAAAATTTTGTCGAACATACAAAAAAATAAAATATATCTTTTTGACTATTAAAATTTTGTTCCGGACTTAAAAATTCGGAATACTGGAAGCAAAAACTTTTATACATGTTTCACAAACTTATAACTAAACAACTTAATATGTGTACCTCATGGATATTTGCTGCATCTTTCAGAATATAATATATTTCTAGCACACGATAACAGCATTTATTTAAACGTATGCAAGAAGTTGTAACGTATTAATATATATATATATATGTTATAAACATATTAATATAATATATATACATGGTTATAACATATTTTCCCTTCATTTTTAGCCCCTGCGAGTACTGAAAATAAACAAAATGAAGTAAAAGTGCTCATGCCAATCGAAGTTAAATGAAAGATTTCTGCCGCATTTAACATTTAAATTAATTAATTGCATTCCACAAATGAAGTAAACAATAGAAAATCAAAATTACATAGTGTGGTGAGAAAAATGACACCACATACAAGGTACGTGAAGGTTAGTGGTTAGTGAAAAAAATAACATAAATTATAATACCCCATCCGCGTTGTGAGAGAATGATCTGGGTATTATCAATCAAATAATTTAAAAACTTGGAATAATCTAAACAAAGTAAAATGTCAATAACTCAGAATCGGCTTATTTAATGTTTAACTTATCAAATTAGGATTTAAGGAGATCAGAAAAGTATTAAAATAACTATCTCAAAAAAAAAAAAATAATTTACATAAACAAGAGTCTGCATCTAGTAATTTACTTAAAAGTAAAGAAAAGAAAACGTCAAATAAAACAAGGATAAATATAGACATACCGATATTTATTTCAAAATAGGAAAATACCATTCTAAAATATCAATTCCATAATAATAATTCTTTTCTTTCGATTGCATTATACATTATTATAAATTTATAACATTACTCACAGCACAAGTAAAAGGCATAGCCTAAATTTTTATTAATTTTTTTTTAATCTTAATATTCTTTACTCAGTTTTAAGTTAAGAATTAAATTTTAATAATATTTTTTTTCAAAAAAATCTAAGGATTATTTATTATTTAGTAACACCACAGAGGTAGATTTAGATCTCTCACCATTTGTTGAGCAGCCGATAATGTCCATAGATGTAAAAATAAGGTCCATAAATACAGATGAGGTCCATCAATAAACGATCTGCGGCACTCTCGTACGGCCCCTTGAAGACACAAGTTTCGTCGGCTATTTCACGGGATTGTCCGTAAGCAAACAATCTGAAGCCTCTTATTTAGAACCATTGGAGTCACAAAGTTCATGAGAATCCACGGAAGTGTTCATAAACAAGAAAACGAGATGCAGCGTTCTTGTATAGCACTAAAGTTCATTGTCGATTCGGAGCGTTCATCGTGCATGTGAGCCGAGCTGTAATTATAAACATCCATTAGCGCCAATTCCATAATGCTTTTCTCTTTAATTCCAAAATCACTTTAACGTCCGCATCAGAGTGGTGATCTTATTTTTTAAGTTCTTTCCTCAGCACGAAATACATGGTCAGGACGAAGATGCTTTCTTGTGTCTCGTAGATTTTTTTCTGAGAGAGTTCTTTTTTTCTATTTTTTTATTCCTCCCCGTGCCGTTTCTTTTTTACTCTTATTGGCTTTCTTGTAATCATCTTCATTGGAGGCAATTGTTTTTCCGCACTTCATTGGCTCCCCTGTCCGGTAGGAAGGTCACCCCTTTTGTTCAGTCAAAAACCTTTTCGAGTGTCCACCTTCTTCCCGCGGATGTTTTGTCTGAACCACCCCTTAAGAGTCGTAACCTTTGGGGCGTTTTGGTTGTAAATTCTGTCATTGTTGGATGCTGCTCGTAATGTCAGAATTGAAGTCAGTCTCGTATTTTTACAACCATTGCCATTGTCACTGTCTGAAGTTTTTATGGTGAGAAATTGAAACGCTATGTGTGTGTTCCTTTTAAAATCCATTCGTTATTTTACCGAACGTTATAAAGTCATAAATTTACAGCTTTAATTAATGTTAAAAAATACCTATTATCTGTTCCTAAAACCTAAAATTATTATTACTACCTGAATGAATGAAACGAACGTAGAATGAACATTAATAAATAAAATAAATTTAAAACTTTACTTTAATTTTTTATACGTATATTTATATATATTTTCGTTTTAGTTGTGCTGAATCATTCTTTATATATATATATATTTATTTTAGCGGTGTCGTGACAATATCGTCACTATACATGTTTAGTGTTTTAGAGTTTACTTCACGATAATAAATATTCATCATTTTATTGCTAATTTGTGAAATGATTCCGTTTTAAAGGACTGAATTTTGTTGCATTTATAAACATTTTTATTATTATTCATCTAAATTGATCTTTATATGTATTAACCCGCCAAGACGGACGCGGGGTGTTTTGAGAGCCCATACTTGAAAATAATTACCGGCTGTCTCTCCTTATAAACTGAAGTAGTCAGGTCCATCAGTATCTATATCCAAGGTTATCGTCTATGCAAAGAGCAAATTCAGGATCCATTTTAGTCTTATAGAGTGATTTTGGGTGTGCAGACACTCGAAAAATCTAAAGCTTTTGACCCATGTACATTCTGTTTTCTACGAAAATTCATAAATCTTACAGTTTTTATCAACAATACTGTATTGTTTTATTATAATAATATTTGTAAAAAAAATCTTTAAAGTCTACATGAGAAAGGGATTTATACCTTTATTTTCGAATAAGGAAAATAAAGGTAAGAATTTGTGATTTGTTTTGATTAACTCTTAATGTGACGAAAATTTCACATTTAAGTTATCATTTTTCATAATAATGAATAATTATTATGAATTTCATTAACAGGCTGATTTCTAAAGTTTGATTTAATTATTTATGTTCCTTAATATGTTTGCGATGTGGTGACACTCCATCCCCGACCTGGTGTTAAAGTTCGCTGCGCCCGCCTTGCAAGGTTAAATACATTTAAAAAAACATTTTGCATATTAGAAAGCGTTTTTTTATATTTTCTTACAGTTCTTTTAAATTTCAGAAGTATTTCACGTAATAAATATTAGTGATAACACTACTGCATCATATATAACTAATTGAAGGCATTCTTATTGCACAAAAGTCTTTTTCGGTGCACGAGACTAAATAACATTGTGTGCACTAGACATTTTAAAAATAAATCGGAATGAGAAAGATCTCAAAAAATTGCTCACATGGCTTCAACACCTGACACAGAAAAGGTTTTACTACGTTTAAATACTAGACATAATTATTAGCTGAGGCTTAATACAAGATATTATGAGGCTTATTGATTATGAGGCTTAATACAATAATTACAAGCTGAGGCTTTAACTTTTAGCCTCAGCTTATTTACATTTGCACAGGAAGTTTTCTCATATCAGGCAAAATCCATGCTGTGGGTTTTTATCTGTTGATAATTTGTGAAAAATGTGGCCCCCACAGCTTGGTGCATGCAGTTTACAGCATTGGCATTTCACCTTATGTCTAGTCCATAATAAGTTTGATTTTGGCCGATTAGTTTATCTGTAAAACATCCTTTTCCCGATAACATTTTTTCTATCAGCTATGCTTCGTTCTTCATAGAAGACTTTTGTCGACGAAGATGAGTTCCTTTTCTATTCTAAATTGAAGTAGCACCCTCCAGAATTACTAGAATTTCTGATTGCTGTAGAAATAAAAGCAATATATGAGTAGAAAGCGGAGGAATGGTAGATTCAACATATTAAAGAATCGAAAATTCCATATATTTAGGTTTTGACCTTCCAACTATCCTTAACTGTTCTATATCATACACATTTCTGATCATAATCAAAGCTACAATTTCTGATGTTTTTTTTAGCCAAGAAGCTACAGCTATAAGCAATCAAACACAGTTTCAATTTGAGATTAACATATATAATGAAAAGAAAACATTTATTAAAGTTTTTAGTAACAAAAGTCATTATTTATATAAAATATTTTTTATACAAAAGTTTAAATGCATAGAATTAACAAATAAATAAAAAATAACGATAAACCATCCTAGAAACGGTATTTTTAATCATATACACCATACAAATACAATATATTTTGAAATAACAAGTATTCAAGAATTAGATTAAATACATAGAACAGACGTTTACTTTTTTTTTTAATATAAATATAAATCTCCAAACATGCATCATCATGTCCCTCCCCCATTAAGAAAAAAATAAGTTCAAAGAAAAAAAGTCACATTTAAATGCGTTATCTTTTATATAGTTAGGTTAATTTACAAAGTAAGGTAAGTTACTTTTTTTTTAACATAATTAAATATTTTTTCTTTGAAAGAAGATTATAAGTATAATTAGGATGTAATTAAATTTGAATTTTGTTATCCTTCATTATAGTCAGTTGTAATTACCAAAAAGTACATAAAATAGTTTAAAAAATAGTGTCAAATGTAATATATAGAATATAGTGAAAAATAAATACCATTTTGTATTGAGCAAAAAACTGATTTAATAATCGATATCTAAAAAGAAAAAAAAAAGAAATTTTCAAAGAAGATGTTACGCGTTTCATTTGAAAAATTAGAAAAATAAAGTCAAATTATAATAATGTTTTTCGTTGAAACTATAAAAGGTTTTTTAACAAAATTTGAAACGTAAAATTAAAACGAATCATCGTAAGAATCAGCCATAATTAAAAAGATTAAATAACTGCTTTGTAAAATATAATTTTTTAACCAATGTATAAAAATATTTTGAGCAAAGGGCATAACATATCAGCATTTTTGCTTGATCTAATATATTTTAAGAAAAAATATGTTTTTTTTTTCCAAATTCTAGATTTTACAAAGGATCTCCGGAATTCGCTTAATAAATACATTCTCGACAGATGCTAATTTAAGTTTAGAGTCACATCCTCATTATGTCACATAAATGTATTTTACTAGGAAATATCCGTGAAATGAACTAAAATATGCATTTGTGGAGATCCAGATGCGAAATCTAATACAAAAGGTTCTGCAGATATCACATCTATCTCCAATATTTATTTACAATCTTAGGAATGGATACTCTGATTTCCCGAAAGTTTCTACATTTAAGAAGAAAACGTTTCCTCGAAATTCTCCGAGTGAATATTTCGTCAAATTAAGTAAATTTGTTTCTTTGCTTGTTTGACGATAGAAATTTCGTCCAAAGTGCTTATTTGAAAAGTGCAATAAGATGGCTAGTGATGCCATCTATTGAATAGTTTAAAAGGTTCTCTATTTATAGACAGGCGAAAAATAGGAACTTAAACGGGATTCGATCTCGCAAACTGCTATATGGGTCACCGTTTCTCCTACTGTTACCGCAAAGTGTCTTCATCTGGAAATGATTCTAAATGTATGTAATAGATTTTACTGCATGTTTACATTTGGTCGATTATATTTTCCGATTTTGTTTTAATTCTTGTAAGTTTTAATTAATAAGACTAATTTAATATTTTCTTTTCCTCATAATTAAAGATAATAATAATATTAATAATATAGTTTGATTAATATAACTTATTAGAGAAATTTTCTTTGCTTAATGAGTGATCAGAAAATGATCTGATTTATTTGTTGTTGAGAAGTAAGGAATTTTGAAGTACATATTGGCAAATATTTAATCACTCTGAGTAGATAATTAAAATTTTAAAAGTTTATTATTTATTGAAGGGAGAGGGATCAAATATGTTTATTTTTTATTTGATAGTAGTAAGAAAATATTGCTTAAAAATATCTTGAAATTTTAAAGTTTTACAATTTTTATTTTCTTTTTTTTGGAACACTATTTTGAAGAACACCGGGAATTTATTCTTTTAAACGTAAACCATAATTGAACAATTCATATAAATGAAAAAAATAAAAATTATAATAAATATTTGTAAAAAATATATAAAAAATAGTCGTTCAAGGCCACCGTAATAGTTACCCATCATGTTGTATATAAAAAATATAAAAATAAAACATGTGAAAGCCATTTATAAAATGCATCACAATTCCCTAATAATAAGTTTAAACGTGTATTTAGATATTTTTTATACATAATAATAAACTATTATGGAATTGAGGGTACTATTTGATTTTTGGCGATAATTTTTTGATAGATGGCATAATCAAGTAATATCGAATCCCTATAACTACAAAAATACTAATTATATTAACTAACAATTTACTGCGTCAAAATGAGCGTCTCATTTCAAATTAAATTATATCTCTGAATTGAAATTTGTATGAAATACAGGATCATGAAAAATTGAAAATGTGGAAAATATAATAAAAAATATTTCGACAATTAATTATCTGATCGACTTTATCCTTTATGCAAAATTTATCCCATTTTGCAAAATTATTCGCTCATTCCTTAGAATAAAAATATTCAAATTTTTTATACCTTTTATCAGAACAAATATTTCGAGAGTCCGAAAAAAATAGTTCCGGATAGTCAAGGTTACTGATATTCAATAGGCGAATTCCGTTCTTACATACAACCCCGTTCTTCCGTACAATCTGATTCTTACATACTAAGTACAAACCAATTTTCAAGTCTCTATCTCAAATTGTTTGGGAGATAGAGCGTTTACAGGCACAGACTGACGGAAGATAATTTTTTTCTAAAAATATGTTTTTCGGAATCTCCAGTGTATGAAACGTATGACTCCGTCAAAACTTTTTCTCGATTGCAGGACTTACCATATACTACGTATGATGGGTGAGTAAAAAAGAAAAAAAAACTAATGCAGGAACAATGACTAAATATATTTCAGTATTTTCTGAAAAAAAAGATAAAAAAGTATTGATTTTTAAATAAATTGTGACAGGCATTTCATCTGCTAGCTAAAATCACATGATTTGAGGAGTTACAGAAGTTCGCCTTTCGGTAAACAGCTTTTCGTCCTATTTCCTTAAAATGCATTTAAGTCTGACCTCGAATGAAAAAAAAAGTTCTTCAAAAATTTGCGAATTTAAGTTTCGTTAATAATCATGTGATTTGGATATGAAATGATTGTCGAAAACGACGAAATACAATTAAAAGATTATTGTATTATCAAAATGGAATGTTTTATTTTTGACAGACAGATAAATTTTGATAGTTAAAAGGAAAAATCCTGTAAGTAGAAAGCCATGCGGTATGAACCTCTAGGCAATTAGATATTGCTCTTGTAAAACATACACAAGTTATTTTACATTATTTACATGGCTAGAAATAAATATATAAAATTTTGCTTTTCTGTTATTATATGATTTTTTTAAAACAGTGGCTTATTAAATTGCGGCTAAGTAGTAAAGTGCGAGAATATTGAAGTTTCACAAGCTTCAAAGTTACCATCGAAAACAAAATTGGAACAAAAATTATTTTATTAGACACAAAAAAGGATGTAAATATAATTGAAAATAAGGGTTCTTTTTCTTTCTAGATTGGAGTGAAAGTCTGAAATAGTTTATTGCTACTTATTAAATCTTTAACTTTAAAAAACCTGTTTAATGATTAATCGATAAACTCTTGTCATTAATTAATTTCAATATTTTATTTTATAAATAGTTGTACGAAATTTAGATAGTTGTGATATTTCATATTTAAAAATAAAGATAAAACGAAGACAAAAAGTACGATTGTATGTGACATGAATAATTTGAGAATCATTCATCTAAATTGCACAAAAAATTATAATCACGCATTTATATCACTTCATAGAAAGTTTACTTCTTCTTTAAATTAGAGATCTATATTTTCCGTTTCATATATTCCACTAAATTTTAAACCACTAAAGCTGATTTTGTTATGAAATAAAAGCAGTTGTCATCCATTTAAACGATTTAATACAGAGGTTATCTCAAGCTTTATGACGACAGATAAAGTTTGTGAAGTAATGCTTCCTGGTCTTATGTGATGATTTTCTGGTACTTAAGTAAATTACATTAAACATTTATAAGCTTCAATAAAACCGTCGAAGATCAAATCTAGAACACATAATATTTACTGGACGCAAAATAAAAGAGTCAAATAAGTCTCAAATTGATAATTCTCAAGGCATGTATAAAGATAGAAAACGAACATCAAGAAATTCACTAATAATAAGGTATGAGCAAATTAATAAGGTACGAGTAAAATAATAAAACAAACTGTTTGTCAAAGATTCTCAAATTTTTGTACTATTATTTAAAAAATATTTTCCTAATAAATCACCTTAGATTAAATAAGGTGTCATAAATCTTCTGTCATTAGATTAGTTGAATATTATATTTTAGAAATAGGGATGTGGAATTTAGGTGATAGTAAAAATTATTTATAACTTAAATATCCATTTTAACTTATGCCAATTCACATCAGAATAACACGAGACTTTTTTGTAGGTATACTTATATCTATTTTTGCAAATCGACTGTACCGTGTTTAATTTGTGAATGCTCTACCCTTTTTTTTATACATGCGTTTTTTAATTTATATATTTGTACTAGCTGTACTCAGCACGCATTGCAGTGGTTTAGTCTGAATTAACGGAAAAAATGAAAAGAGAAATTGCAAGTTAATAATATGTATCTAATAAATGGAATAACCTTTGCAATCTTAGAAATTCCGGAATTGAAGATATTGTCAAGAATGAATTGTCCTAAAAAGGCTCATACTTCTGTGACATTGATCATTATATTTTTATTCAAGTCTAATATCGTTGAAAACCTAAGGATAGTTGATATTTCACAACATGATAATTTGTATGTCAATGTTCAATTGCATTAAGTTGTATAGCGTCCTTGTCAAATCAAGTAAACTCAAAAATTCTATTGAATATCAACCTATTCTCCTGATTGCAAAACAGTGTCAACGAACTTGTATACTACTGCCTCGAATCTTTGTATCATATACTGAATATTTTTAGGATCGTATACATCCTTTTTCTTAGTCACACGAACAGCTGATCCACTCAGCCAATATTGATCAATATAATGTGTTTAAATATTGAAATATCAATTAATTGTTTTTTGACGTCAGTAAATTGCAGAGATAATATTGAAATTATATTCGTCCAGTTGTAAGGTCAATCGAAACATCCGCGTTTTCAGTTTCAAGCAACTGTTTTGAGATTATCTCAAATAATCAATCATTTTGCATTTTGACACACATTTTGTTGTTAACATTAATGTCTTTGCGAGCCACTGAAAAGTAAAGTTTTCAAACAAGCATTTACTTCATCCACTGGGGTTGATCGAGTAATAACAGGTAATGCTTGCCTGGAATTTTCTGCAAGCTATATTAATTCGTTTTTCGATGGTTAAATCTTTCCACGCAAATCTTGCAATGGACAACTAAGAACTCGAGCGATTTTTTGTGCTCCACTGTTCGTTAATCCCAAATAATTAAGTTCGCACTTCTGTAGTACTTTTCCATGTCGAATGATTAGGAAACGTTGCAAAAGGGTTTCGAAAGAATAGCATGTTCAAAGTAAATTCAAAAACCCAATAAAAATTTCTTCCATCTACTACCAATGTCACAAATATTGCAAACGACTCTAAAACTTAGTCTATGACATTTTGGGATCGAATTTCGGCCAGAATCAATCTAAATAGGAAAGTTTTGCCAAGTCCTCTTGGCGTAATTAGGAAGATTTCACCAAACATTTTTTGACAGTTTACCTTATTTACCGCTTTTATGACCAAATGTTAACTTAGAAATATTCAATTGCATATACGACAAAAGATCAATCATGCTGCAGTTTTGTCCATGACGTTATTATACATCAATCGCTGCAACAGAAAATTAACATGTATATAACGCGCACCGTTGAGAATTCTTATTTGTAAGAAAGACATTGGACTTGACTCATTTACCAAAATATGACAGAAGCATCCATTTTTAATGGGATGCACAACGTACAATCTCTACAATTGTAGATTCTTTAAATGTGCCAGTTTGTACGTTGTCGTTTGTGCCGTTCTGTCGTTCTGTGTTGAGATTCCCTCGTTATCGTCATTTGTGTCAAACGATTACCTGCTCACATTCCATGTGTAATATGTATGCACTTTCGATTATAGCAGTTTTGATGTAACTGTGTCATAGCAATATTGACTTTAACTTAATATTGATTTAATTATTAGTCGAACACTTCCTTAAAATATAGCTATTAACCTACAAAATAATATTTTAGAGCTTAAAGTATGTAATATTTATAGTATAAAAGTGAAAGTATTTAACCTCTTCAGTCCCTGAGTACCCAAATGGGTACATCAGTTTTGTCCCATCGTATTAATGATACTCAAATATAAATGGAATTTCGATATAAGAATAATGTGTTTCGAATTCTAAGATTCGAGCTAAGGAAAATAAAACAAAAATCTCGCTCAGAAGTCAAACGAGAGAAGAAGTAATTCAGTAATAATTAAAAATACTGCAATAATCGCCAGTAGCGAAGAGGTTTAAGAACATATTTCATATAATAACCCTCTTTAAATATGCTTCAATATCTTCTAATATATTTTTATTTAGAAATATTTAACACAGTAATGTTTAAGTAGCTTTAGTAGCTTTATTGTAAATAAAGTTTACATTAGAAATAATGCTTTCGAATTCTGGTTAGTACAAATTAAAGGTATCACCTATGCACGACTATGTAGAAATAATAATTTAAAAAAAGATTCAAAATACATAGGTAACATAGTGATATAAAACATGAAGATAGTGTCAGATGGAAGAATGTACTTCATAACATCCTTAGATGAAATAGAAGATTCGATGCCTTTCAAATCAAATAAAACACCATACAAAGTAACAAGAAATACCAAGTTAAGCATTAAAAATAATACGTATTTTAAATCTATGTAAATATTTTGAGATATATATTTTACATAAAAACCGAAATGTACGATTTGCATGTTGAAAAATAAATGAAGTTTTTATGCATTATGATATGTAAATAATTACAATACGCTATATAATACATCATGTGCAAAGAAATATAAGGTTCTATATAGCAATACAAAAAAAGTAACAATTGATGTACAATGCACTTCAATAAATTTATAGTTATTTGTTTTACCATCTCAGTTTTGTAAATCTTTAATAATAATTTGTACTTTCTTCTATCTTCAATAGAAGAAAGTATTGTAATCGAAATTTTTTTCAACTTCCAGTTTTCGTGTGATTTACACGTTTTAGGGGTCAGAGATTCCAAAAAACATGTTTTTACAAAATGTCTGTCTGTCCGTGTGTCTGTGTGTGTGTCTGTGTGTGTGTGTGTGTCTGTGTGTCTGCATGTCGCCATTCTAGCATCAAAAAGTGTATGAAGTTATGCATTGAATTGAACCAAATTTTTTGTGAGTGTTTTTGCCTGTGGCAAGCAGGTCCTCCTTCAGTTTTGAAATATTCAGCCGGAAGGGGGCGCTGCAATCGCGATTTTTGTGCCATTTTCAATATTGTACCGACCAAAAGTATATGAAGTTATGCATTGAATTGACCCAAATTTTTTGTGTATGTGTATGGCTATGGCTAGTTGGTCCTCCCTGAATTTGAAAAATACCCGCCGGAAGGGGGCGCTGCAATCACGATTTTTGTGCCATTTTCAATATTTTACCGACCAAAAGTACATGAAGTTATGCATCGAATTGAAAGAAATTTTTTGTGTAAGTGTTTGGCTATGTTAGTTGGATCGCCTTGAATCTGAAAAAAATCCGCCGGAAGGAAGCGCTGAAATACCGAATTTTATGCCATTTTCAATATTGCACCACATAAAAGTGTATGAAGTTAGTTCTAGAACTAATCTAAACATTTTGTATATGATTATTTTTTGGTAAGGCAAGTAGGTCCTCCCTGAATTTGAAAAAAAAGATCTGCCTATCATTCTATTGTCCATCGGCTCGTGGAGAGACGGAAATACGTTTTTATTCCGATTAATTGATTGAAGCAGAAATTTAAGATGAAAATCAAAGTTGATAGAGTATTGAATTAAAATTATTAAAGCATTAAAATGAGTAACTTTTTTTTAAATATTAAAATGCATGTATGAGATAGAAAAAAGTTTTGGGATTGGCACATCCAGCTAGTTACTATTAATGAAATTTCAAGAAAATACATGTTTTTCTAAATAAGAGTTTCTTTATTCGAGCTGCATGTCGAACTATCGATAAAAAAACATTTCCTTGATTGTCCAAGTGTTTTGTATAATTCAACCTTAGCCAAAGACATTATATAATGTATTTTATAGCATAATGTATTTTATATTATTATGTATAGCATTGATTTTAATTACTATCTAACTTATCATACTCTACAAATTACTAAATCATGTTGGATAATTCATTTCTTTTAAAATTAGAAGTTAAAATGCTTACATATGGATAAAAAGTTTATTTTGTAAATATTTTTCTAAAGCATGATTATTAAAAATTCCTAAAATATCATGCTAAGCAAGTCTTTCCAGCATCATTCTTACAAAATCCTTCTAATAATAAAGCTATTTTTATCCATCATGTGGTTCAAATTTTAAAAAATATGAACTCGAAGCATTCAGATTAAAATTGGACGAAAAAACCAAGACATTATTTGTTGGCTTGATACTAAAGTAGACATCAAGTCATTTTTCTACGATTAATATTTCAGACAGTTTTGATGAAGAATAAATGCATATATTTTTCTTTCGCGTTTCTAATTTGTCTATTTTTTCATAATAGTATAAACTATTTTAAAAACTGAATTTACGGTATACTTTGCTTTGATCTAAATGAAACAGAAAAATACAATTCTTTTACAATTTATTTAATGCGAAGTAGTGTGATTGTGTTAACAACAATGGATGTTATTTATTTTGATAAAATTAGTATAGCTGCAATATATAACTAATATTACTAGAATAAAAAAAAAAATAAAAGTTTGCGTTGTTAACTTCTTTTCGCTTTGTGTTTTTAAGTTAAATTTACAAATTCATTTTTATATTTGTATCTAAAACATAATATATTTCCTTAGGGTTCACCATTTATGAAATACCCAAAACACAAACTGAAACAAAATGCGCTACACCAGATATGTAATTTAAATTGATAAAGTCTTTGCTTAACATTATATTATGTTTCAAGTAAATAAAACACACTTCTATTAATATCGAACGCAATTACCCACCTTATCTATCCAGAGAAAAATCGATAGATTTTCAAATAGCAAAAATACACAATAGGTACTTTTTTCGTTGTGAGAATTCTATTTTTCCCATTCAGAAATACTTCTTTTTTATTCTTTTTTTGTGTTAGAGTAATGTCACTTTAAATAAATTGAGGGATAAAATCAATTTTATGGAAATACGGTTTCTGGATTCTTGTCCTTCGGAATGTAGTAGCCAGTGATTGATATCCTGCGTGAAGACTCTTGTATGCTAGAGAGCACAGTTTATATTATTTCACATAACTATTGATAAAACGAAACGACTCATTTATAAAGACAAATCTCTGTAATTGAGCTGAATGTTTAGCTTTTTTATTCTTATGAAATCCTTAAATATTTAGTGTATTGGGCTTTTATTTATGAGGTTAAAACAAGTTTTTTGTTTCTGTTTAATTATTTATTTATTTTGGTTTAACAATTCTTAAAAATAATAATTTAGAAAACGAAAGTTAAAATGCAGTAATTAAACGCGTTATGCATATGTTTTAAATTCTAAATTTTAGAATGTTAATGTATTTTTGTGATGCACTTTATTCTTTGTTGTTAACATAGTAGCATTTAAACACATAAAAATAATAAACGTATGCATTTCCGTATTTATTAGCCCCTATGTGTTATTTTTATCGGGCACCGATTAAAGTATCGCCTTTAAAAAGTAATGTTCCGTTATATAAGACAGCCGTAAAACAAAGCAGATATAACAATGTTTTGGATAATGTCTTTTACAATTTATAATACTTATCTATTTAATTACATTTAAAACTATATTTCCGTTTTTAATGCCTTCGTTTTTTTCGAATAAGGAAAAAATACTTTAAAATGTATTTTCATTGAAAACTGTATCTCAAATTATTTTTTATATATTGTTTGATATTAGAAATGATGATTAGATATGATTTAGATATTGCCCCAGCAGTCAAACAATATTGGACGAATATTGGCTACATCTTTGAGAAATACTGGAACATTGGCGCGATATTGGCATGAAATGTTGCACCAATATTGGGATGTTTACATTTTGACCTTATTCAGCCAATATTTATAGCCAATATTTTGCCAATATACGGGTTTCAGTGGAAATATTGCCAATAAAATGCCAATATTGGTTAAATATTGGAATTTCCTTGAAAATATTTCCAATATAACGCCAACATTGGTACAATAATGGCGTTTTATTGGCAATATTTACAATGAAACCCCAATATTAGCACACTATTGGTTGCAAATATTGGCTAAATAAAGGTAAAATGTAAACATCCCAATATTGGCACAATATTTACGTTTCATTGGCAATATTTCCAATAGGTGAAATATTGGCGCAACGTTCAACCAATATTGGTTAGCTACTAGGGTGCCTACATAATTAAGATCAATATCGAGTTTTAAAAAATTCGGGCACAAATATTAAATAAGTACACATCTTGCTAATTACCATTGTAACAACTAAAGTGAAGCGATGATATTTTAAATAATTTTGAGCAATTTAAAGATGTATAAAATAATTTTTTTATGAATTAAGCTGTACGGGTATGGAAACATATTCCCAGAATTAGTAAAAATGTATTGCATGAAATCGAACACACGTTGCAACTCGTTTTTCCATATTTTCGAACAATTCTTTTCAATTTCAAAATTTAGTATTCCAAGATGAACTAGAGTTTCAATAAAAATGAAAATTAAAAGATAATTAATATTAAAAAAGTTAGACAAATTCCGTGTAACAGGTATTATTAGTTAATTATTGTACATCTTACTCATTTTTAAGCGCGAGAAGACCGTAATCAAAGCAAAAATACAAGACTATTTTGTAGGAAGAAGATGCAACGATAACGAACTAACCGAAAATTCAACTGTTGACTAATAAATATAAAAAAGAAAATGTTCACTTAATTTTTTAAAAAGAGAAGTCATTATTTAAGTAAAATATGTCTCTTATGTCTCTTTGCAAAGCTTTTAAATGTATAGAATTAGCAGCTAATACATATATATATATACTTATATACATATCAATACAAATTCAACTGGTGACTGATAAATATAAAGATGAAAGTATTTTTTAAACATTTTAAACAATACAAGTAATTATTTATCTAAACTGTTTCCCAATATAAATCTTTTAATCATATATAGTTAATAGATTAATAAAAAATGAAAAACTATCTGCATGGAAACAGTGCTCTAAATCTAGTGCTTCATACAAATAACTATGCAATTTTAACAAACGAATTTTATTAAAACGTGTTTTATAAAATTAACTTAAAGAAATAAACGCTTACGTGTTTTTTAACATAATTAAAGCTCTCCAAACACATATCATTATTACTATCTCATTAAAATGAAAAGAAATATTTTTTTTCTTTTTCATATTTTTTTCCGGCATAAGTGAGATTTTTTTTCAAACATAGTGAAATATATTTTTTTTCTTTTAAAGCATTATAAGTATAATTAGGATGTAATTAAATTAGAAGTCTGTGAACCTTTATTACAGCCAGCTGTCATTAATAAAAATAAGATAATAATAGGTAAAAAAATTTAAAAAAAATAAAAAAACAGCTAAAGTTAATATATTCGATATCGTAAAAAATAAATAAAACTTCGTGTTAAACGATAAATTTTCTTTGGCAAACACAAAAAAAAATATATTTTTGCAATAGTGATCGATATCTTAATAAATACTTTTAAAAGTAAACGTTATATGTTTAATACGAAAAATGAAGAATCAAAAGGGAAAAATAAATGTATATATTTTTTTCTAATCATAAACTGATCGTTTAAAGATAATTCAAACATTACAGCAAATAAATTATCATAAGAATTCATATTTATTAAAATTTACATTGAATTCTATATAGTTAGTCGTTCATTTCTGAAATAATTTATCAATAAATATATAATTTTTTCATAATAAATTCAAATATATTCTAATTATATTGTAATGGACTTTTATAAATTCTGTCCTAGCTTGAACCAAATTTTGGTATTCAGTAACTGTCACTGTAAGATGGGGAAATCTTGAACCAATATTTGGAGCTTCTGTTAAAGCATAGCTCCAATAGATGGAACGAGGTTGAAATAGAAGGCTCCATATGTTGGTATGAAATTTCGTGATCTTTTGGTGGCACTAACTGAGAAATAGAATTTCTTTCAAACTAGATCAAAATTTTTAACAGTGCATATAATATTATGTTTTTAAGAATATTTAATATATCATTGTAATATGCGAAATATTTTTACAAACGATAAAAAATTATAAAAGATAAATGCTGTACCTATTAATACATTTGAATGTTTTTAATGTTTCGGTGTAAATAAATTATCACAAAAATAAGAAGAAATTGTCATAAATTGAACGGTCAAATAAATGGAGCAACTCATTAAAAAATGGTAGGCAAATACCTTAAAAAATTAGAAAGATATTCGAGATATAGTGAGCTGATTTTTAGTTTCTCCCTAAAAGCTTTAAATTATTTTTAAGAGTTCTTTGGGCTTCTTTAATAGTAATAGGGGAAACATTCTTTAAGTGAGCATTTAAAAATCGGACAAATTTAAGAGGTAAAATTGTTGATCCATTGTCTACAACACAACATACCTTTTCATTGCCCACATATCCAGGAATAATTAGTTCTCACACATTATTAGTAGGGGGTGGTTGTATAGGAGAAGGAGTTTGAGTTTGCGAAGGATTTGAGTTAAATATACAACTCCTCTCCCAATGTTAAGCATTTTGTTTCCCTCTATTTAGACATATTCTGCACGGACGACTTGGATGATTATTTTGGTAATGTGCCGTAGCAATTCTAGGAGAGAAAAATCTAGGATTAAAATTTTGTGTTTGGTTGTTTGGAATGGGTCGAGTCCAATGTCTAAGATGAGTATTGGGATTGTGCATTGGCCTAGTTTGTTGAAAATTTCTATTATTATTATGAGGGGTATGTGTGGGAGTCGCTGCTAATTGTTTAGCAATGCGAAACCATTCACCCGTGTTAGAAGGAGGGTTTACAATTAAACAATTTTGATATTGAGGTTTAAGACCATCAGTTAATCCCTGAATAATTATATTTTATCCAAGCTGAAGTTGCCTTCCAACCTCAACTTTCTTTCTGAAATAAGAATCAAATTCACTTAACTCGTTTAACTTTAAGGAGGCAAACTCGGAAAATTTTGGGGCTCTAATCTGGATAAACTTTTTATTAAAATCTCAACAATTTTATCATAAGTGGCACAATCCAAACAATCATTCATACAAACTTTTAAAGCTTCACCCTTCAAATATTTTGAGATGTTTTGTTTTTTCCACTCCCCATCTTTTTCCTCTATAGAACATTCTTTATCAAAATGTTTGAGCCATGAAAGGATATTCATGCCCGACTCAGAGTCAAAAGGGGCAATGTCGAGTTTATTTTCAGACATTTTATCTTTCTTATTAAAGATATTAAAGATATTATAATAAAGAGATTATAATAAGATATTATTAAGATATATAAGATATTAAAGCCCAGATATTAAAAGCATGAAACACGGATAATTCATATGTTAAAATATTGAAATAATTCAATAAAATAAATAACAATAAAAATAAATAAATATTTAAATCAAATCAATTTTGCTCCCTTTGAATACATGTGAAATAAATAATAATTAATTAATAATAAATAACCAATAAATAAATAAATATCACAGTTTCAATAACATAACAAATACACAACAAATATTGTTAAGAACACAAGTAATTTAATCTTACTTATTGATAATAAGTTTATCGTTAAATCGAATATCAAGAAATCCACTATAGCAAACATTAAATTTAAGGGTGAATTTGTAGGAGCAGAAAAATGTATTCTTTAATTGAAGAACAAAAATACTTTTTTATATAGGTGCAATAATAATAATAAAATCAACAATTTAAATAAAGAAATGATTATTAAAATTTCGTAAACAATAACAAAATAAAATAAATAATAATAAATAAATAATAAACTTACAAATCTCGTACTCTGAGAGGGGATAACGGAACCTAAAATTTATTAAAAACAAAAAAGAATTCGCGATATTTAATCAGTAGTTTCGGCCCGTGAACAACATCGATGGAATAAATACTTGTTAGGCATGAACTTGAGATTCTTGACGAAATAGAAATCCAAGAACAATAGTTTAGAAGTGGGTGAAACGCCGGTATACACAAAGAGTTAATCAAAACACTGCAGCACTGATATCTAGAAAACAAACAAATAAATAAAACAAAATGATGTCGCAATCAAACCAGGGCAGCTGCTCTACCGCAAATTCCCGTTCTGCATACTACACAACCAAAAGGTTTCTCCTTCGAATGCACTGCATATCTCACAAATAAAAGATGTCCCGTCCGTATGCAAAAGATGGTGCACATTCAAGTTTTTTTTCTCTGAGGAAAAGTCCTGTTGCACGTCTCATAGCTAAACTCATGTTTATTTAGGGTGAAGATAAACAAGGCAGACGTTCTAGTAATTAGTTTCCAACTCGGCGAAAATGGCGCGTACATAATCAGAGTTGTGAAGAAACTTTCAAACAAATGGTCAGTCGGTAGTTGTTAAGTTACGATAATACTTTTTCTCAAAAGTCGTACGCCGGTTCATTTAATATCCTGCCGGCTAACTGTTATGATAAGACATTTTTCTTTTTAAATGTATCAGCTCGCGTGGAATACCATCTTTGCTGTAGAATAAGTCTATTCACTTAAGAATGATAAACAGGGTTAGCAGTGGTCATGGTGAGCAATGGATTTGTTCCGTTTAGGTGTTTCTCTCAAATAAAGGCTAGTCAACCAGTTTTTAATCCTTATTTATTTAGATCACGACATAAAGTTATTCCACCGGTCACAATTCCCCACCATTAACTCTAGACCACTCGCTTTAAATACTGCATCATCTCTATGTTCTAAATTATGGCAAACTGAGACGGGCATCCTAACATTTGAACGGTTACCTGCATTCTGTCCTCCAGTCTCCTAAAATGAGTTTCCCAGAATCCAAGTCAAAACTAGCCCCTCCCCTTGTCCACCTAAGAGCTATTCCATCTCAATTCAGGCAGACAGTACTGATATGCGTCAATTCACCATCACAGATTTTTTTCAAAAAAATTCAGTAGTTAGAACTAAGTAATTTATAAAATTTCCTAAAAGGATTTTTCCCTAAAAAATTTATTTCTCTGATTACAGCACTTTAAAGTTCATGAAAAAATTGGCAGTTTTCAGAAAAACTGAAAAACGCTTCTTTTTGAAATGAACACAATACCAAACATATTCAACATATTAAGTCAATTTATTTTTTATAAACAGTTATTAAACTGAATTTTACTTTGGCATAGTTTTAAAAAATATAGTGACATTTTTACTTAATTAAAAAAAATAGATTTTAAGTACAAAAAATATAATTTTTAGTGAATTTAAGATTTTTTTTCAGAATGAAAAAAAATATTTTAAAGCTAAACATTAATGGCAATCCAAAGACCTTTAATGGGAGTTTTACAGCAAATTTTATTTTAACTCTAAGGTGCTTACAACTTTTGTAATTCAATTTTAAATTATGCAAAATTTTGTAAAATCACTACTTTTGAAATGCAATTTCTCAAAAACACCATTTTTTAAAAATCTGATAATATGCTCAATTCATACCTTATTAGTCTCTAATAAATACCTTACAAGCAAATCGTGTGTTTTTGCTTAGAAAATTTTATATGATTTTTTGAAAATAACATGTTGTGTGTATTTTTCAACAGACCACAAAGTCAAGCTCTTCCTTATTTAACCGAACTTGTAATGTAATTAATATTTCAAACTAAAAAATACATCACTAGTACATAATTATTACTGTTAAATTATAGCTAATCATTTGCTTAAATTTAAAATTGCGTAAAATACAGCCAATAATAAAATTAGTATTGATCATATGTCATTTCATTCCATACTCATAAATGTGTTAAATCCATCTACAGTGTGTAAAATATTTTGTTATATAGTATGGATATAATATATTAATGTGCAAATATATACATAACAGAAGAATTAGGTAGTGAAGGTTTCTTAAATTAACTTCAACTACCTATCGTTGAAGGTATGAAGTCGCTCAGATTGTCCTATTGTAACTGGTTTTTCTGTTTCTAGAAGCACATTTTCCAATGGTAATGCACATTCATATTTTTTCTTTCCAGATTCTTTTGGCCACTGGAATGCTTTATCTAAGGACCATGTTGGGTACATGAATGATACAACTTTAATGTCATTTAGTTCTTGTGATTGATATACTATTGATTTGTCCTATCCACCAATTATTTTCATAAATGCATCCAATGAAATCACCGATTTGGAAACTATGTATTGAATATTGTCTTTTCATTTGGCTGAAGGTTTCAACTTTTGTCAATTCATTTTTACTTGCTCGTTCCATATAATTTTCATTATTTACAATCACCCTATAATGTTTATATCTAATACCAACAATAGATTTTGCATTAGCATATTCTTTCACATTATTAGTTCTATAGGATTGAATAATATTTCTGTCTCGATGGACTAGAATGTTATTTTTTAGTAAAGATAGTTCAGCAACAAATGAGACAGAATTTTGGATAGCTTTTATTGGCTCCTTTTGGAGATTAAATTTTGTTGCATAGTGCTTGTCACAGTCCCCAATAACATCACATGCACTTTTAATATGGCCAGTACCTGAAAATATCCTCTACTTCAGTACAATTTTATTTTTGTGCAATTCGTAAAACTGATACTTGTTTTTAAAATGTGCTTCAGCTCCATCTGATATATACACAGGTGATTCCAGTGTTTGTAATTGGTACAACTTTTTTTACTTTTTCTATGTCACAAACAGCATGAGCTGTATCATGAGTTAATCATCAGAAACTATGATAAAACTCTTTATTTCTTCTCTAAAGTATGCTGTGCAGGTAAGTAACGATATCTGAGTATTCTGCCAGTGGTAGCTTTGTACTTCATTTGGCAGTGTTGGTGAGTAATTTTCAGCAAAGTCAAAATGCATCACAAGCGCAGATTTTTTTTTTAAGGGGTTTGGCTTATTTAATTTTATGAATAGGAATTTTTGAAGATTAGCTTATATTTATCTGCCTTAATAATGTGCATATTATTATTTTTTCTTTAAAAAATAACATTATAAATACAGAGAAATAAGAAAAAGTTTGATCTTCTGGTTTTCTGAGGAAAAAAAAACTAATTGGAAAAAACCTAAACTTGAAAAAAATCTAATTCAGTTGTAATGTATGTATTTGCATTTTAATATATTATATCCATACTATATAACAAAATATTTAACACACTGTAGATGAATTTAGCACATTTATGAGTATGGAATGAAATAACATATGATCAATACTAATTTTATTATTAACTGTATTTTACGCAATTTTAAATTTAAGCAAATGATTAGCTATAATTTAACAGTAATAATTATGTACCAGTGATGTATTTTTTAGTTTGAAATATTAATTACATTACAAGTTCGGTTAAATAAGGAAGAGCTTGACTTTGTGGTCTGTTGAAAAATACACACAACATGTTATTTTCAAAAAATCATATAAAATTTTCTAAGCAAAAACACACGATTTGCTTGTAAGGTATTTATAAGAGACTAATAAAGTATGAATTGAGCATATTATCAGATTTTTTAAAAATGGTGTTTTTGAGAAATTGCATTTCAAAAGTAGTGATTTTACGACATTTTGCATAATTTAAAATTGAATTACAATAGTTGTGAGCACCTTAGAATTAAAATAAAATTTGCTGTAAAACTCTCATTAAAGGTCTTTGGATTGCCATCAATGTTTAGCTTTAAAATATTTTTTTCATTCTGAAAAAAAATCTTAAATTCACTAATAATTACATTTTTTGTACTTAAAATCTAATTTTTTAAATTAAGTAAAAATGTCACTATATTTTTTAAAACTATGCCAAAGTAAAATTCAGTTTAATAACTGTTTATAAAAAATAAATTGACTTAATATGTTGAATATGTTTGGTATTGTGTTCATTTCAAAAAGAAGCGTTTTTCAGTTTTTCTGAAAACTGCCAATTTTATCATGAACTTTAAAGTGCTGTAATCAGAGAAATAAATTTTTTAGGGAAAAATCCTTTTAGAAAATTTTATAAATCACTTAGTTCTAACTACTGAATTTTTTTGAAAAAAATCTGTGATGGTGATTTGACATGCCCTGCCTGAGCTGAGATGGAATTGCTCCTAAGCAATTTAAAGACCCATTAGGATTATTTTCGACTCAAAGACAACCCACATCACCATCTCCTATTGGTAGTTTGGTGTGTCTTCTTGTAAGAACTTACTGTCTAAGCGCGTAATAGCACAACCTGCTCACATGTAAAAGGCGCATGAACATTCTAGCAGACGATTTAATTAAATAATAAAGCAAAACTAAAGTCTCTATAAATATTCCAAAAAGGAAAAAGAACCTGCGCACTGAAAGAAGGATTTCGCAATAACACTCCCGCTCTTTTAAAGAAAACAATCAATAGATTATTACGAAGTTAAATAAAATAAGATAAAAGAACTTTAGCTGTTAAAATATTAATACATTACGAAAACTGAAAATAAAAGTATGTTCCATAAAAGTTAGAATTAAAACTCAGGGCGGACAAAACGGTGCAATTTTTTTATTTATTACCTGTATATATGGAATAATTACACACAGTGATATAAAATAATTAGAGATTAATGGATTATTAATTGAAATGTATGAACTTGTGTTTCAGAAAGTGTTATTCGTTTAGCTAATTGTTCAAAGCTGCAAAAGTCATTCTTCAATAGAACAGTTGAATCAACATACACAAGATTTATTTTGTGAAATCTCAAAAAACTTCTTTATATACAACATAAGTATATCCTTCATTCTAGTGAATTATGGTCCATTTCATCATTACCCGTTTAAGATAAAGAAAAAAAAATCACCTGCTTGTATTTGTGGGAAACAGTCGAAATCATGCGACGTAGAGCATGTTGTCTGAGTGTATTGAAATGAAGACGTAAAAACTGTTCTAAACTAGTTTTAAAAGATTAATTATATACACCAATATTAAAGTATTTTCCTTTGTCTTACAATTTAACAAATAGGGCACCTTAAAACTTAAATTATCCAACTTAATAATAAGTAATACCGTAATTTAATTACTTGCTTTCTAATACACCATCAAACTTTAATCAAGTTATATGCAATTTTTAACAATATTTATCCCCTGAAAACTAATATTTCATATTCAATATTGAACGGTTTTCTTTATGAAAGAAAATCAATTATAGTTAAAATGACGGAAAAATATAATTGTCCATCCGGATTGCTTCGTTTGCATTATGAATTGACTTCGAAAATCAAACTTTTGAAACATTTGAAAATTTATCAGAAAACGATAAAAGTAATTTCCCACTGAAACTAAATTTCAGATAAGATTATTACATTTTGGGACAAATGTAGAAATTAATTGCTTTCTGGATGGAGTTCGTCTCAAATATAGGTTTTTAACAGAAGCTTGTACAAAGGATTTATTTACCGTAAACTTTGTGACACATTTTTGACAAAGATGTAATATATTTTTTAACAATTTAAAAGTATTTATTAATTGATGACTAGTTTTATAATGATTTTTACTAAGAAGTATTTAGAGAGATTTCATCAAAAATGTACCCTTAAAAACAATGTATGAACGACAGAAAATATATTAAAAAACTCTATTTATAAAACAAATGTAATTATTATAATTTTTTTTTTATAAAAAATAAAATTTATGCATTTTTAACGCCAAAATCTGTTTTTCTAAAAAAATATTACAAATTAATATACATGCTATTACCACTGGTGACAGTTACATATCTAGTGTATTATTATTATTATTATTATTATTATTATTATTATAACAGTTTGTGCCGCAAAAACTAGGTAGTTTTACACATATATTTATGCATATATGTATGTATATACATGAAGAATTACAAAGTCTTAATTATTGAGGAACATTTTTATATTCTATTCGCATCACTATTTTTTAATACATGTTGTAGTTTATTTCTCTTGAAATGTCCTGAAAGCAACGGTAAAAATAATTTTGATATTAAAATGTAGTGTACTGAAACATAATAAAATTTTCGTCTCACATGGAAACTTTGTGATATTGCCACATATGTATGTATTGCCTGTGTATATTTTAAAAAAGTAAATATATTTTACGATATATTTTGCCAAAATATTCATCAACACGTTCTTGTGCGTAGATTCGGGGATTTTTTTATTTATTTTTCTGTATTTCATTTATTTTGATTAGATTTTGTATTCGAGATTATTTGAAGAAACATTTATTTATTTATTTATTTATTTTAAATGTACATGGTTTTTTTAGTTAAATAAATTTCTAATGCCGGATTAATTAGATGTGATACTGTATATATTTCATTCTATTCAGTAAGTCATTTAATAAGGTTCAATTAAGCATGCGTGGTTGTATAAAGAGTATTTGTTTGATAGTTATTTTTGCATTATTATTAATTTTTATTTCCGTAATATTTTTATGGTGGTATTAACGATTTTGTATTGCAATTTTATTAAAATACTAGCAAAACCGCGGCTTTGTTCGCGTAATAGTTGAAATATACCAAGAGATACTTGTGTGTCCGATTTTCATTAGAAGTAATAATGTATTAAGGAATAATTCATAAACTTCTATTTAATCCACAAATTGACTAAATTTCATTCTTACATGCATTATTCCGAAATGAGAGAGACTAAAAAAGCACAAAAAACTAAAGATAAATTTTAATTAGCGATAATTTAGAAAATATTTTGAAACTTCTATGATCAATTCATACATTTATTTTAGTATTCATCTGAAGTATTCATTCTTTTTTGAAAATAATCTTCGTATGCATTTACATATTTATATGAATCATCATGTCAAAATCCAAGTTTTTTTTCAAGTGCCTACCATCTCTTTAGAGGCAGTGGTTTGTCTATAAAATGCCTATGTTAGGAACAAGACGGTCACCATTAATTTGCAAATGTCAATTTTGCAATTTGTTTGATATTTTCTAATATTACATAGAAACGTTATTTTGAAAGTTTTAAAAGTATTTTTAAGAACATTTATTGTTCCTGTTTATTCCAAGTAGTAATGGCACTGGCACAGAACAGAAGATAATGAGAATGTTGAATCATGAGAATTATCCATTTAGAATCAAAGGGTATCACTACTGATTGAAAACCATTATTTTTATAATCAGTTTAATACTTCCGGAGCCTGCACAGAAATCACAATTTACGAACTTTTTAGAAAGCTTTTCGGACCGCCTCTTCGCTTCACATCTTTTAATTTCAAATTTAATCCCGATTGTTCTTAAAAGGCATGTTTATTTTGTAAGTAACTACCATGTAAAATATAAAGTTTCTAGACTCTTTAGTACAATAAAAAACCGCATTTCAATATTTTTGGATCTTACACCCTCTGTTGAGAATACCACCAACATAAAATGTAGCTTACGTTTGCTATGTTTCAACTGCTTTTGTCACCACCAATTAACATTTGAAATCGATTTGGTACGTGCTCAGATTGGTTACAGATTGCTATTCAGAAAGATTTTGCTAAAGATTTTGTGTTAAAAATCTGCAGCATGTGCTACACCGAAACTATATCTGTTTTACAGATTATCTTTATTTTGAGCAATGAGAATGCTTTACTGTATAGTCAAGTAACAGGTTTATCAAAGCGGTGGAATGACGATGAAGGATCCTTAACAGTATGGGGCGCTTTTTCGGACACCCCCCCCCATTTAAATTTCGAATTTTTAGGGAAACGCTAGAGATAATTTATATCTTATAAGTAATTACCATGTTAAATTTCATGTTTGTAGTCTCTTCAGTAACACAAAATTCACATTTTTAGATCCTTTTTTGCTCCTCCCCCCATCTTTGGATATGCGGTTTCGACATAACATATAGCCTATGTTTGATTCCAGGCGAACACTATAATTTTGGTACAATTAGTTTTGAAATCGGTTCGGTAGTTCTGGACATTATACCCTACAAACAAATATATAAACAAACAAACTTATCCTCTTTATAATATATCTATAGATAATGTCCAATTTAATTATCAATTTATTTTTGTACGTTTGAAGGCTCTGTTTGTATATTAAAATCTCAATATTCTTACTTTTACTTATATTTTAAAAATATTAAGAAGTGTTTAATTATGAAATTTCTAACGACTAATGTACGTAAAATTACAATTTAGAAACTATCTGTAAACATGTAATAATAGAAATCATGAATGTAACTAATAAACTGCATTTGCAATGATATTCATTAGGAATATTATGAACAATATTACTTATTTTTAAAGCTTCCGGAATTTAAAATGCGTTCATTTAAATATGCGTTACTATCTTAATTAAACATTATTTATATTTAGTTTAATGGTTAATATATGCCATATATATTTAGTGTTTGTTGAGATCTGAGATTCATAGTGCAAGATAAGAAAATTAAGAAAGTTAAGAATAGCATTGTTTAAATGAAATATGTAGTTATGTGAATATCACAGAGTTCTTAATTAAGCACCGTATGTAAATTAGTATTGAATATTTTTAAAATACATATTATTTGCAACTGTGTTTATTTGAATGCAATAGCCTTTTAAAATTTTGAAGTAGTATTCTGTAAATACTAATAATGTATAATCCATTGTATTGTTTAGAATATTGAAGCAAACTAAGACTTAGTTTCGTCCCCCCCCCGGACTTGCACTTATCCTTATCCTATAAAACAAAAGCTGTATTCTAGAAGCTGTTATTCTTTGTGATCCAGTTTTTAGAATTTATAACGTTACATGGATAACTAAAATGTACATTTACATTATTACTAGTGATTCATTTAAAAGAATTGAAATCTTAGTATACTTCACGCCTTAGCACTATCAGTCCTAATTGGCTGTTATCTGTAACAAGGAAGAACCCGTGGTATTTCGACAAAAGAAAATATTTCCAAGGAACTGTTTCATTGGCTTATAAAAAATACACAAAATTAGTTACAATAAAAAAATGTATCTAATATTGGTTAGTCTAACTCTCATACAGATATTATGTTAACCTAAACTTAACAAAATACTATTTTTATAAAACTCAGTTGTCCAAACTATTAAAATTAAACTTTAATCATTGTGTAAGCAGTAAAAATATTAAAAGATCTGTCATTATGACAAAGCTATTAATTAAAGCTCTTACGTTTGGTATTCCGAAATGAAAAACAACAAAATTTATTCTATTTTGACTTAAACTCAGATTTCTTTCCCTATGAAATCTAAACCTGACATCATTTTCACCATATTAAAACTTACCTACGCAACTCTCATATTCATATTCACCTTTAAAGTAATATCCGTTTATTTGATGAATAAAAACATAATAAAGCCGGAATGTGCCGGATATTATAACACACGATATACTTGAAATATAGCACGTATTTTAATTACAAAATTTTCCACATTTATGAGAAAATGACAACAAAAAGATACATTAATATGTTTTTCTCGTTACTTAAGAAATGGAGTTCTTTTGTTGCCACGATTACAAAAATGGTATTAAAACTACATAAAAATTAATATTTAAAAAATAAATTAAGATAAAGCTTTCAAACAAATTACATTTAAAAGCACATTTTTTTCTCTATACGGAGTGTAAAATTTAAAAATGTGGTATGTTTAAAAATTTAAAATTTGCAGTAGCAAAAATTGCAAAACTGAAATTTCATTTCAAATTTCAAAGTGTTGCCATTCGCAAAATGACGTATGAGTTACGCACAGATACGTTTGGCCTTTATAATATAAATGTCATTGTAATAAACTTTTTCAAATCTTTCAGTAAACAGTAGTATTAATAGTCATATTTAGACGGGCAAGCTCAAGCATTTGTTCCTGCCAGTTTAGAAACTGAAACTGTTTTCTTACTACATTTTTCAGTATCCTCAATATGTTAAAAGATGATAACTTGATGCATGATTTTTCTTTCTTCTTCGCGTTTAATTAAAAATACATTTTGTGAAATTTTATTTAAAACTTTAACAATTATTTTAATACTACAGACGAAAAATGATCTTGCAAAACTAATTGCAGATTTCGTATGATTGATGGATATTCAAGCACCTTTTATCAGAATTATCAGTAAAATATGTCTTACAAGAAGTGAAACAAAATACTGTACTAAGATATAGGAACAGAACCTTACGAAGTTTTTGATACTAAATATAATCCCTTGCATCCAATTATTAAAGCAAACACTAAAATTGTGATATTGACAAAAAATAGCTAATTTTGCGCCAAATCATAGTAACTTTCCTCCACCTTTACGAAACTTTAATCTATCTAATCTAAATTCATATTTATCAGCTGTTAAATCATACAGTATAAAATGTGCTATTAAGAATAAACATGCATTTTTATACGCTTAAAAATAATTGTGTTTGACTATTGATTTTAAGGAAAACTATTCACATCTAAAAATTGAAATACTGCCGTTAAGTACACTGGTGTCCAAAATTTAAGCATAATTGGTAATAAAGTAATTACTTTTAAGTAATGAAAGAAATATGAATCGGAATGTGCTGAAACTTCAGGTGTGTAAACAAAATAGTACGCGTCACATATTTTCGCGAAGAGTTTTCCCCGAAATCGAACAGGGAACCGTCAACAAATTGAAAAAGAACGAAGATCTTTTGGATAACCCTGTCAAAACTAATGTAGCAAAAGCCTTCAAACTGCACATTATGATTAATTGGCTTATTGTAATGTACTGTGTTAATTTTTACAAGGATAGCATGTATACTCGTAGAAAAATTAAGGTTTTTATAAAAACAGTCCTAAATTTTGCTTATAATTTGCAGAGTTCTTATAATAAAATAATGTTATTTTCTGAAAATATGACAAACATCATTGTACACAATACCCTGTCATCAGAATTTAAGAATAATAAAAATTGTATGAAAAATGAGTATGTTTAGTAAATAATTTTTCATTGCGCATGCGTCAACGATATCAAAATGTCATTTGCATATTGTGTTAGCTAAATGTATAGAGCAACTTCTGTAAAAGTTTCAAAAACATAGCTTGAAAATTCTGAAAATGGGAGCCTATAGAATCAACTCAAAATCCGTTATTCCTAAAGGAAGCAAAAAAATCAGGGGTTTTACCTAAATATAGTTGTACGTGTAATATTGTCTAGGCACTAAACAATGGAATATTGATACAGCCCCTCATCTTTTTGCTTCATTTAGGAAATAAAGGATTTTGATCTCATTCTATCAACGATAATTTTCAGAATATTTAAGCTATGTTTTTGAGACTTTCACAAAAGTTGCTCTATACATTTAACTAACATAATATGCAATTGAAATTTTAATAGCGTTCACGCATGCGCAGTAAAAAATTATTTAGTAAACCTGCTCATTTGTCACACAATTTTTATTATTTTTTAATTCTGATGACAGGGTATTGTGTACAATGATGTTTGTCATTTTTTCAAAAAAGAACACTATTTTATATTAAGAACGCTGCAAATTATAAGCAAAAAACTTAGGACTGTTTTTATAAAAACTATAATTTCTCTACGAGTATAAATGCTATCCTTGTAAAAATTAACACAGTACATTACAATAAGCCAATTAATCATAATGTGCAGTTTGAACGCTTTTGCTACATTAGTTTTGACAGGGTTATCCAAAAGGTCTTCGTCCTTTTTCAATTTGTTGACGGTCCCCTGTTCGATTTCAGGGAAAACCCTTCGCGAAAATATGTGACGCGTATTATTTGGTTTACACACCTGGAGTTTCAGCACATTCCGATTCATATTTCTTTCATTACTTAAAAATAATTACTTAATTACCAATTATGCTTAAATTTTGGACACCAGTGTATTATTACATATAGACTCACTGTTAGCTAGCAGGAAATTGCACATGATATTTGTATAGATTACTAATCTTTAAAATACTAGAGGGTGCTGCTTCCTACAAATTACACTCGTCATTCCCGTTAACGACTCTAAGTATCTATTTATTTGATCAGCTTTAAATTATTTACAAAAATTAATTTATATATATATACATATATATATATATATATATATATAAATTTAAGTGGCTTTCGCCTTATAAATAGCTATTTAATCTTTTCCGTTTTAAGAAAAAAGTTGAAGGCCGAATAAGTTGCTGTTAATGGCTGTTTTGGCGTTTGATTAGATAAGATTATTTAAAAATTTCAGAATCAGCTAATGTAAAATTAACTCAGAGAATATTGTCGTAGCTTTGCGGTATTTTTTAACAATCCAAAGGGTTATAAAATAAGGAATATGAAAGCTATCTTTTCCTCCTGGCACTGACCGGGTGAACTTTTTAAATATGCTTTGCATATCCACTTAACATGTAGTGTTACATGACATTATATGAACTGAAAGGGAGATGTTAGCTTAAGTTATGCTCTGTAAACTGTTTAATTTGTAATTTGGAGATGAATTGAATTCAGATTCAGAAATACATGGTATTTCATAAAAGATTGACAAAGCTAATTGATGCACGTAAGGAAATAAAATGCAAGGTTTTTGGAGTCTTTGTCCATTGCAATGTTAAAGCTCCATTCCAGTTGCAAGTTATCAGGAGACAAAAGTCACTAACAGAATGCAAATGTGATATGGTCAAGAATATGAACACAAATTCAATATCCGAATTGATTAATAGGTAAAAGCCACTGTTCAGACAGTGCAACCATCAATCGTGATTTCAGCGTGCTCGAAGATGTTGCAATTCGTAATAGGGATAGGCTTATACTCATCTTATGTACGGAACTGCAAATGGAAATATAGCTCAAAAGCTAGACGATTACATTGAGAATACCTTTATAACAAGCGGTAGTCAATTGTTATTTGTTGTGTTTTGATTTGTATAGCAACATCAATTCCGACACCATCTAGCACCTATGCAATTTATTTTCTATCATATAAACTTCGATTAAAGTTGTTTACACTGTTAAAATTTTTGCCCTACTTTAAACCTGATTTTGGTGCTCAGTAGCTGCTACCTTAAGATGGTGAAATATCGTACCAACATCTAGAGCTTTCTACAGTAATCTCGTTCCAACAATTGGAACTGTGCTTTAACAGGAGCTCCAACTGTTGGTACGAAATTTCACAATCTTATAATGTCAACTACTGAGCACCAAAATTTGGTTCAAAAAAGGAATTATAGTGTATTTGAATGTGTTCCTACACATCTTAAAATTTTTCCATTTTTTATCAAACACTCTGTAGAAAAATATATGATTTTGAAATCAATGAATTAATGTAATCATAATACGTCATGACACAAAAGTTAGACCTACAATCGTGAAAAGTAATCTTTTTCATATCTTCATATCTTATGTGATTTTTTATTCTCGCAATCATGAAATTGAAGTGATAAATGTGGTAATAATGATTAGATCCTATAATTTATTTATTTTTTAAATCTCGACATTAAAGAAATATATTGGGAAGAAGAAAATAAGTTTAATCTATGATAAAGGATTATAAAATGTTTAATGATTAATGTCAGTTTTTTCATTGTGATATATTAATTCCAATATGCGATATATATCCATTCGAGGTATCATAATGGTATAAGAAAAGTATGCTTCTTTGAGGAGAACAATGAGGATTGAGGGCTGTAACTCACAACTTTCATTAAATAACGCGACGAATTAAAACAACCTTTTAAACATATTTTTTAAAGATCTCTAAATTGAATCTACGAGTTAAAAAATAATAATAATAAAAAAGACTATGACATTCTACTTTGCATTCACTTTTCAATTTTATTTGATGCTCGAATATTCAAAATGTTTCATTTCAAGAAAATTCTCATACTGTATAGATATTACAAAAGAATAAACACATTCGCTTACGCTCTGAAAATGTAATTTAATTTCTTGAAAGTGAAAGTACATTTAAAATTACGTAACACAAAGTAATATAAAATTAAAGGAAGTAATACAATGTAACCTCAGTTTTCTGAAATTCAATTTAAGTCTGTTAATAGAAATCCCACAATACAATCATTTCAAATTATTGAAGAAGATGAACTTATTGAAAAGAGGTATAGAGATGAAGCAATTTTCTTTACTTTCTATGATCTGAAAGAATGATAAAATAAATGAGGTGAAAATTCACTTTCGAGCAAGCAGACAATGGATTCTTTCATATAATTTTCTTCTTACAAAACTTTAAATAAAGTCCAAAGATTTGAATTATGGTGAAAAAAAAGTGAACAATATTTAATAAGAGTTGAATCAAAAAATATATATATTTATTAACAAAAAGAATATAACTTAAAATTTATGTTAGTCAGAAATATATTATTAAATTTTACTGCATGACAAATTTCATAGCGCATTTCGTGTTATTTCATAAAAAGGGGGAAAAAGGATGTTTATAAAACGCAATCGTACCAACCATCAACTTTATATTTTTTCATATAAAATAAAGCTTTTTAATTAAAAAAATGAGAGGAATTTATATTATAAATTTATGCACCACACAACATCTATTGATTGCAATGAATTAAATATAAGAATACAAACTTTAATGATTTATAAAGTGTGACTCTAGCATTCTGAATGTAATTAACATGCAATCCGACATAAATGTGTTCTTTTAATGCAGCAGTTGAAGCTATTAAAATGTAAAATTTGAATTATTTTTAAATAACTTATTTTGAACATCAAAATTAAAGATTAACAAAATAAATATATTTGGTTACTGTCTTTAATTTAGTATTTCAACTTGTTTTCTTTATGTACAGTTGAAATTTTGTAATTAGTTTTTCATTTGAATTCTGATACACTAGAATTACACGAAATATTTTCAAAGGTGAGTTTTTGATGTTAGTATGATATTTTAATAGTATTAAAAATTAATATAATAAAATTTATTCTATGTTATTATTCAGCTGATCTTTATAGTTTTAAAATCGACAAATATTCTTAACGGTTACATGGGATTTTGAAAATTTTATTCAGTTTTACAACAATAATGGATTTGATTATGTGCCAAACGACGAATTTTGATTTCAGATGTTTCGTTTGGGTAATTTTGACTTTTTTATATACAGACTGACAGAGGAAAAGACAGAAAGACGTATGGACAAGACAGCTACCATAGGATTTACGTACTTATATAATTACGAACGCACTTAAAAATAACCATGAAATACATAGGCATGCTAAATTGCATAATCTCTATGACTCAACATTCATATTCTATATCTCTTTTGATGCCATCGATGTATCTTTTGATTCTAATACATTTCTTTTCTTTTTATTTTGTGATATTTTCAAAGATAAAATCAAATTCATTGCTTCATGTATAGCTCATTGTAATATAGATAGAAAAGAAATGTAAAAGACAGTAAGAGCAATCATATATCGTTCTAGTTGGCACTTCTATGAATATCAAGATCTTCCAAGACATTCTCATACCGGTAGAGAATGAAATTTGTGGTCTTTATCGGAGAAGTAAAAATAAGAGTTATTTACAGTGATGGTTGCTATCGTAGATTTCTCATTTCTTTTAAGCGCCACTTTTCCTATATTTAGGCAACTTTTAAGTAGATAAAGAAAAGATATTTTGAAATATTCAATTTTATTCGTATATGTATCCAAAAAGAGATATCATTCCGCAGTTTTCTACAAGTTTCTTTTGTCATCAAATTTTTCACTCAACTATAGTGAATAAAAGAAAATGTAACTTACGCTTTTATTGCATATAAATGATCCGTAGTACAGGGTATATCTTGTTATCGTTTTGCATATCGAAAAATTAAAACTACGGATTTATACGTTTCACACACTGGAGATTTCGAAAAACATATTTTTATATAAAAAAAAATACCGTCCACCTGTGTATTTGTAAGTCTGTCTGTCCGTCATCTGTCTATCCGTTACACAGTTTACACGGGTTTTATTTTCATATTTTAAAGTATGCATTTCCATGATTGGTAAATGTTAAATGACAACGAAGTGTTTTTCTTAGTAGTAAAATTATATAATTGAAATATTTAAACTATACGAAAACTTGAAAGATACTGAAGCATTACAATTTGAATTTAGACGTAAACACACACACACACACACACACACACACACACACACACACACACACACACATATATATATATATAGATAGATAGATATAGATATATAGATATAGATATAGATTTTTCTTAAGCATCATGCAAAGAGCAATTTTAAAATTCAACAATACGTAAGTATAATCAGTAAAACTAAATCATTAGCATAGGATAGACAAGTTCCTTATCCTGACTCTACAAACAAATTGTACCTTTCAATTTTGATTATTTGCTAATTTCCAACATAAACCTTTATATACATTTTGTTGCAAACAAATGTATGTGTGATCTAAAGCAATTGAGCGAGAACCATGAAACTTGGTACGTAAAATTGTTTGTTTAAATGAACAAACGATAATAAATTAAGAACAAAAAACCATTTAATTTGCTCGCAGCGAAAAGATCGGTATGTTGTAATACTATGTCTGGAAATTATAGAAGCTGATACTCGTTGAAGCTTTGAATCTATTAAGGTTACCGATGCTCATTGTATTCAATTCTACCAAAAGTGCATCAACTAATATAGTTAGGTGATATTCAGAGATGTTATTGTCGTCTTTCCAATTTGTGCCAAATTTACTCTATTAGGACAAGATCTGGTGACATCTATGGAAGGACATTTTATCATTATACACATTATTGTGAGAATCGTACAATATGTCATTGATCTTTACCTTGCTGATAACGACACCAAGTTTATTTAATAGCATAAACCGTAACACTGACTTCAAAATGTTATCTACACACCTGCGAGCCATTACAGTGCCATGGAGAAAGACTAAAAATGATCTTTTATCCCAGCAGAGGTTCGTAATGATCAGTGTTCCGTTCAGAAACAACTACAGTATAGGACTACAGAGCCCTTTGAGAACACATAATTACGATAGTCACCTGCACTGAGAAAGAGATGTGATTAATTGCTGAGTATCACATTTCTCTTGCACAGTTTACTCAAGACTGATACAATCCAGAAAACACCTGCTATGTTAAAGGAACTGAAAATAAAATATAAATAGACGATGAAAGGAAAGCCCATTGACGGATTGAAATGTAAAGACGGTGTGTTTTGATACCACTGCATCCGTATCAAATGGCTAAAAAATGTGTAACTGGTCGAAAAAATTACAGTATTCCACGAAACTGTTTATCTTACTTTTAACAAACAGGAATTAATAAAACATGCAGACGTGAACGTAATTCTTTTTTCAATAACATGCTACAAGCACAGCCTTAATTTCTCTAACTGACTTTTAAAGTTACACCCTGCGCTCGTGCATTATTATTATTATTATTATTATTATTATTATTATTATTATTATTATTATTATTATTATTATTATTATTGCTATTATTTTACTTAATACTTGATATAACAAAAAAGTAAATAGCAATAAAACAAAGTAATATATATACGAACTAGATTGAATAAATATATAATTTTATTTGAAATACATTTTGTAACTGTTATTTTGCTTTAATAAAAAATCTAAGTTATTATTAAAAAATAATTTGAAACACTCTTAGAATTAAAAAATACATAAATTAGTCAATTTATTTTATTTTAATTATGTTATCAGTATGTTAATTGTACACTTTAGAGAAACTGTGCAATATTTTCCAACGAAAACTATCTTCTTTTAAATTTATAAGCTATTTTGAAAGATTTAGATCATTTCCGCTTAAAAAAAAACTTTTAATTTAAACTATTACAGTTAAAAATGTGTACAGTAAATTTATATTAGTTTTTCATGTTATTCTGAAAAATAAAAGATTTGAGTGCTTCATTTATCATGATATTCTCAATGTTTTTAATAGTTTTCAGAGCATAATTAATTCAAAAATGAAGGAACGATTTTTTAACCTTCCATAAAACTGATTTTTAGAATATGTAACTTTTGAAATTTTTATTAGCGGATAGTTAAATAACTTTAGTTACACACTTTCTGAAAGATCACAGTTAAACAATTTCGTAAATATAATGAAACTTCATGATGAATTTTCTGCTTGAATTGTGAACCGACGACAATAAATTTGAAATTATTTGCACCATAAATTTTTAAACATTAAGTAAGTTGCATGTCAGTATATCAATTATGTATTATGTGCCTTCCAGTTAATTTGAGGAACATATAATTAAAGTTAGTTGTAATGAGGTAGGAGCTAGCAGCTTTTATTGCTAAAGAATTCTTTACATAATAATTTAAATCGTAAAACAATGTAACCTTAAACATATTTTCCTTTTAAAACAGTATTCTTTTTTTTTTCTTTGTAACACCCCATCCCAGTTTTTTTTCCACTACAAAATTTTCAAATATTCAAAAAAAAAAAAAAAAAAAAAAAAAAAAAAAAAATATATATATATATATATATATATATATATATATATATATATATGTATATATAATTTTGGACATTTGTTTTAAAATGTATGACAATAAAATAAAAATAATAATAATAAAATGTGCATTTAATACGTCGCAAATATAAAAGATGATGTTAATACATAATAAATGTAGCTTTTAAAAACTTAAAATCTTCGTCATATTCGCGCCAAAGGCTTTATATCCAAATCTCGATCGTCTTTAGGATAGCTTTGAATTCATCATAGCATTTTTCTTTAATTTTATTTTCAAAGTAATATAACAATAAGCAGATGTGCCTTTTAAAACATTATTATTTGTTTTCTTTGTAACATCCCAGTTTTTTCCACTACGGAATTTTCAAATATGCTAATATATATATATATATATATAGGGTGGTGTTGTCTGGATAAAAACGCAAAGGTTAATTATTTATTTAAAAAAATATATATATATTGAGAGTGGGCTATTTATTTATTTTAACATAATTTTTAAACTGTTTAATTTACACCAATATATGAATATTCGTCTAGTTATATCTATAGTTAAATAGCTATATTTTAATTATCAAATTACTTTTAATGTTATTGATATAATTTTTGGTATTATTATTAATAATATTATTACTATTATTATTATTATTATTATTATTTTATTTTTATTATCCTATATTAAAATAATGAGTTTTTACCATGTAAAGTCACAATAAATGTTACTGATTAAAGTAACAATAATGTATTTTAAGTTATATGTTAATATGAATGTTATGTCTTAATTCTAATTTTAACCATTTTATTAATTTAATTTTATGTTAATATCGATTATTAATTATTTTTCCGGTTCAATTATATTTCCATTCAGCTTTATCTTTTTTGTTTGTTATGGATAACTATTATTTTTACTTACTTTCAACTCCTTTTTGTAAAATATCTTTGTTCCTTGTTTAATAATTTGGTTTTTGTGTGATGGTAGTCCCAAATTCGTATTGTTTTGCTTTTTCATGGCAAATACGAAGTTGAAACCACACACTCCATTTGTACTTCCAAAGTATTTGGGACCTGAAGATTCTGCTTTGGTTCTACAAATTTCAATTGTATTCATATTATTGTTTTTTCCTTCCATGTTCAATGTGCTATAAGTTATTAAATTCAATGGTTAATTTCAAATGGTTAATATTGTTTACTATAATTCAATTTAATTCTTCGTTTTGGTTTATAGTTTTATTGATAAAATCCATTGGTGAATCTTGTCTACTTTTAATGGTATCATATATATATATATATATATATATATATATATATATATATATATATATATATAATAACATACAATTTTGGAATGTCACATTCGTTTCAAAATATATGACAATAAAAATAATAATAATAGGTGCATTTAATTTGTCACAAATATAAAATATGATGTTAATACATAATAAATGTAGCTTTTAAAAACCTAAAAATTTCTTCATATACGCGCCAAGCACTTTTGATCCAAACCTTGATCGTCTGCAGGGTAGCTCCAAATACACCATAGCATTTTTCTTGCATTTCATTTTCAAATACATATTTATAATCTACGATTTATTCTGTTTAACGATTTAGATATCAGGCAAGATACTGTAATTGCTAAAAGTTAGCAGGAGAAATAAACCCCCTAGATTTTTCAGTGATAGCTCTGTCGATAAAGAATTGGAGGTTTCGGCCGAAACATCCCTGGTTCGTATCCAGATTTGGAATTTTTACCAACCAGTTGGCAATTTAAAACTGTTTTAGTCTATATAGTTTACAAAATAAGAAATATGCTATTTAAATTATCCTTAAGAGAATTTTTGAAATTACTTCCTGTAACAAATATTTTTAAGTCACTTTCAAATCCTATCATAAACTGAAAAGTGTTTTGTGATTTATTTTTAGCTGCAGAATTGTACAACAAGAGAAAAAATTTAAAAAATATATATGTAAAAATTTATTACCCTTTAAATTAATGAGGCATGAATTTGCTAAGAGTGTTTAAACAGAAAATTTTACTTAAATGTTGAAATAACATATAAATACTAAATCATAAATGTAAACTAACATAAAAAAAGACTTTAGAAAATCTATAATTAAATGTAGAAAAATACACTAAAGCAAACTGCTTTTCATGAATTTTATAAAGTAATCATTTATTATGTTAGCATTAATAATGTAATGCAAATATAAAGAGTAACATATTTTCCAAAAAAATTCTAATTGCAACAAGATATAAGCATAGTTTTTTTAATACCGTATTTTATGAGAAAAAAAATGCATTTAGAGTGGCATTTGTTTTGTAGGGGTTTTTTTCCGTAGCTTTTAAAAAATAAAAATGAGTTAAAGTGAATATTGTAAATGACCCAGGTTAGATAAAAAATAAGTATAAAAAATAAGTAAAGGAACGAGAAAATATGCGTACAGCGCAGATCGCGAAACTCTTTTCATCACATTCAGAATTCTATAACAAAAACAACAAGTTAAATTTTCGCCAATAAACGAACGTTGTCGAAAAATTTTGTGAACCAAAAAGGATACCTGTTTCATTTTCAGTGACCCAAATAACATTCATCAATTTCATAGCTATTGGAGTTACATTTACGTGAGTTAAAGTATTGATAGACAGTCTGACGGAGAAACATAATTTTTGTAGTAATTGGATATAAGTGGAGAATTTATAACCGCTTTTTAGTTCTGTGCAAAATTGTTTTAATAAAGATAAATAGTAAAAACGGATTTTTAGTCTATAGTCGCACTGGAGAAAAAAATATTATAATTATCAATGACAAGAAAAAAAGTTCAATTTAAGGTTTGCTTTCCTATAAATTATCTAATTGTTGCATGTCTTTATTAATAGAAAAAATTATAATTTTTATATATTTCCATCAGAGAATTTTTCGATGTGATCAACCGTAGAGAATAGCGTATTTTAATTTTCGATTGTTTTTTAATGCGAGATTCCTCTATCGTATGGAAATTACATCGACTACTATGAACAATTAGTTATAAGTATACAAATGTGTGTGTTTAACATTATTTAAACCAGTTTCAAAGGACACTTTTTTAATTTTTTTTTATTTATGGTTATTTTATTTTTAGATTTTAGATTAATGCAGCCATAAATCAGTTTTAATACATTCAAGACTTCTTCTTAAACTTAAACAGTTGAAAATTTGAAAGCAAAATAAAAACAAATCAAAACTTTCAAAGGTGCCTTTGACACCAGTAGAAATAATATTAAGCTTACAATTGTGATTCAATAACTGCATATTTCTTGTTAAGTATTGTATGCCATTCATTACTATCTGAGATTTCTTCTAACTTTTAAAAAACCTAAACAGTGTTCGTCTATGGTGTATACTATCAAAGCGAACTTACTTATAATATGATTTTTAAACGCTAAAATACTCAAGATTATATTATTACAACAGATAATTGATTAGAGAACATTTATATAAATATAGTTCAGTTATAAATATACTTAATTTTCAATAAGCAGTTTAATTATTTTACATAATTTGAGTCTAGCAAACAACTTATAATTTTTTCTCCTTAATTTCTAAAGCAGGAAAGAAAAATAAAATTTCGCATGTCAATATGGCACCGTAGAAAAAAGTTTGTAAAGTTACGAAAGATTTCCCAAGAAAACGGAACGCCAAAGACGTTTTATGCAACGGCAACATCTCAAGTTCATGTAACAAATACATATTTGCACTGTCAATAAATTTAAAAAAATCTAAAAAGTTACGAAGATTTTTTTTTTTTTGAGAAATTGGTTTACATAGATCTTTTTATGCAACTGAATTATAGGCTACAGATAAAAGTTTATAAATTATCTTGTGCTACAGTAATTACAATACTTTACAAAAAGTAGTTTTGAAGATTTATGTCTATTTTTGTATAGTGTAATCATAATTTTTTTAGCAAGAATGTATATTTCTTTAACTTTATATCTTTACAATTACATCTTCTTTTTGCAGTATAACAGATTTAAAAATTGCGCATTATTAAAGGTAATTTTTAGTTACGTATCAAATCACTGTTATACTCTATTTTAAACTAATGTTGTTTTAATGTAGTCAGTGTAGTTAGAATAAACTCAATTAAACAAGGTCGCATACAGCGTTTATAATATCATGTTTTTTTTTTCAATAACGCCCCATCAGTGGCTGAAAGTTTCTGCTTTCGAAGGTGGTAAACGGGTGGTGCTGTGTTCGAATCTAAACGCGTTTTTCGGTCTAACCGTTCAGAGTTTTTCGGGGTTTTCTTCGAACTTTGGATTTCCTTGTAAAAATACGGGCTGGGCCCCCTTTAAAAATACCCCCTCTGAAGGAACTTCTCCTAAGACCTATTTACCGCGTAAAGATAATTGGCCGTTAGACATGAAATGTTTATTAAAAACACACACGAGAAACATATGATACAATTGTTTTTACATATGAATTTTCCCTCTACAATACCATACAAATAGAGAAATGAATTTTTAAATGATAAAAAAAAGAAGGAGAATTATGATTATGAGTTTAAAAACAATATATTAATTTTGTTTTTGTGTTATGAAGGTTGTAAGGTTTATTGAACACGTATACCATTCATGACATAATTCATTAGAAACGCTAGTAAATATTTAAAACAAATGGATTTATTGCCCTTTGAATAACTTTAACTATTTAAATATAATTATTTAAAACATCAAAAAGTCTTTGCGGAACAATGAATTATTTACGAAATTCATAAATACCAGATTTTTGATCTATTGGAATTTTGTCGGCCATTCCTCCTCCCTATCTTATTGACCTCGTTATATATAAGATCGACAAAATTCCAATAGATAAAAAATCTGGTATTTATGAAATCCCCATCACTTTATCTAATAATCTTAAAAAAGTCTACATCGGCATGACTACGCGGAAACTTTTAATTAGAATTAAAGAGCATCGTAGAGATATAAAACAATATAAACAGAATACTGCCCTTTCTCGCTTCTACTTGGCGAACAAGGGTTGCCATATTAATTTTGAGGAAGCTAAAATCATAGTTCCATGCAATAACCCAGTTTAAGGTAAAATAAGAGAATCCATCGAAATCATAGCACGAGAAAATAAACCATGTAATGATAATTTATCCTACAATATACCAAAAATATGGCACAACATCATAAAATCTTAATTTTTTATTTCCTTGCAATATTTTAATTTTTACTCACGTGTAAATGGCAACATTTTTTAAAATTTTAATTCATTTAGATTTTAATTTAGTAGAAATATTATCTCTCGATCAAGATGCAAACTTAGTACTCCCATTATCATATTTTCCTGAAGACGCCCGCAGAAGACGGCGCGTAACGTTGAAAGTTTTATTTTATATTAATTGTACAAATTTATATTAAAAGACCTGTTTTGTGCACCACTGAGCAATGTATTATTATTAGTTAAATTTTATGGTGCAACTGCCTATATATATTTATTTCTTACATAATCCATTATAATAAGTAGTAAATATTTAAATAAAGGGTATTATAGCATTGTGAATAATGGTAACTAAATGATATAGTTATTCAAAAATTCACAAAGTTTTTTCGGCACAATTCATTATTAACCTAACAAATGAAAACTTCACCTTTAGGATGATTAAATGGAAAAACAAATAAACAATTCTAACCTCTTCTGCAGCTTTTTACTATAGCATTATATTTCTGTTGTAAAAAAAGAGAAGTAAATTGTCTGCAGTTATATCGATTATATTTCGATGTCGGTTTGAAATTGCTCGTTATCAATGGTAAATACCCCCAAGTGGGAAGGAGAAGTGAACTAATTCTTTATTTTATCTCAAGGGATCTCAGAAAAACTATTTCAATAAATAATCCGAAAGGTTTATTTAGTATTTAATTTGTAGAGCGCATGGAATTGTTTGGCTCTTTAGTTGTTTTCGAAGGAGCTAAATAACTGGGAGTTAAGTAACTGTTAATTTTTTACAAGTGAGGACTAAATGTATTAGAATATATATTTTTTTAAACTCATTATTAATTTATTTCTTTAAATTTAAGTAAAGTTATAAATTATACATTTTACCAAATATTTTAAGTATTGTTTTCGTTATGCGATTAAATTAATTACGTAACAAACTATCTTATGCTTAGAAAAAAAATAATATATTAAAAATAGTTTTTGAGGGAACTCAAATTCGTATAACACCCTGTAATCTCTATTGCACAAGAGTACATTAATTTTACAGTTTATAGTAAATAAAAACAACTTAAATGAAACACTGTTACTTTTTTTTGCAATTTAATACAAATGATGGATTTATAAACAAGTCCGTTTAATTCACAGTAAATAAATTTCACCTAAATTCATTCAATGCATATATGTACATATGTGTGTGTGTGTGTATTACTGGGTTTCTTTTTTTTTTTTTTAAGTTTTACAGTTAATGTATTAATGTAGTCTTAGAAAAATATTGTACGACAAAATTTGATATTATAAATTTAAAAGTGTAACCATCGATTTTTAAACTAATGCACAAAATGAAAAGGGTATAGTATTTTTTGTAATTTAAAAAGTTTAAAAAAAATAGGTATAAATTATTAAACGATGTGAAATTTCATACAGTAAGCATACATGTTTAATAAGTGTTGTTTTTATACTGTAAAATAGCTAAACATATCTGTGATGGTAACATGCAAAGTAGGGCAAACGGTCCTTCACCTATAAATGACCTTTCTGTACGTTTCGTCGTGCAAAAGAATGATTGGAGAAGGAGCAATGCATATGTCTTCCATTCAGTTTTGTAAAATGGCTATAAAAGTATAATATGCTTTCCAAGAATAATTCTCAAATTCATATATTTTTTGAACTACTAGGAAAACACGATCTTTACTCCTGATTTGACGCAAACAAATTAGTTGATATAATTTGATTTAAAACGCAGAACAAACTTTTTTAATAATCATATTTAGCAGGCAGTGCAAAATGTTTCAATAAATAAATTGCATGGACATTAAAATTGAAAACAACTAAATATCAGTAAATGAATAATTATAGGATAAAACCATCTGTGGAGTTCAGATTAAGGAAGAAATTTTATTTTTGACCATATAATTTTCTTCACAAACTATTTTTTATCATATCAATAATCCAAACATATGAAGTAAGACTGCAAGAATACTTTAAAGTAACAAATATTTCAAAAAATTTAAATGACACGATTACCGTAAAATGGGGTGAATAGGAGCAGCGGGATGAATAGGAATAAAACTTCCCGGTCATACAAATAAATTCAGTATAAATATCAGTTATGATATTTTTAGATGTCAATTCTTTTACAAGAAGGTAATATTATTAAGAGTTGGAATATTTAAATTTGGCATACTGGCACCACTACTGGGGAATAAAAAATAGCAACAAGGGGATTCTAAAAAACCTCATATTTTCTATGTTTTCAAAACATTGTATATAACTCCAGTATTTTAATATTCTAAACCTAAGAGTAACGTATTTCAATTAATGATAAACCCCTAAACGATATGCTGTATCAGATTCCATGTATTTCTAAACTACATAATGACAAACTGAAAAATGTCTTGTAACATCACAGGTTTCAGATTTACGGGGTGAATCGGAACACATTTATTGTCATGGTTTATTTTTCTGTACAGTAATAGTTTCATGCCATATCTGAAAATACGAGGGCAATTCGGAAAGTAAACTCCGTTTATGAATTAAAAAAAAAAAAAAAAAAAAAAAAAAAAAAAAAAAAAAAAAAACACCTAAACAAAGCAAAGATGTTTTATTACTTACGTATGTAAGACATGTTTTTCAGCTACTTCTCAACATAATTGCCGCATTAATTAAAACAATTATCATAACGGTAAATCAGCTTTGAAATTCCATCGTCACATACTTCTGCCACCGGCCTATTCAACTGCGATTATTTTTAAAATCAACTCGCACCACTCTTTCAATCCAAAGAATTTTAACAGACTTTTCTATACAATTTGCGGATAAATGTACTACCAAAAATGATTTAAAAGATAGTGGGTCAAGTAAAATATTACGAGAGCAATTCGGAAACTAATTTTCGCTTGGTTGTATTAATGAAAAACACGCGTACTTTCAACAATTTTTTTTATTTACATCTCAAAGGTACAGCTGTCTTCTATTTTTCAAAATAGTCACCATGTACATTCAAACATTTGTCATACCGTGTAACCAACTTACTTATCCATTCTGAATAAATCTCAGCTGTCTGCAAATTCAGCAAAAATATACAAGCCATGAAAAATATTTTCTCCTAAAATGTAATCATCTTTGTTTTTATTATGAACTAATATTAAACACAAAATGTATGTGCAAATTAATCAGAACTATTGAAAATAACCAATGTTATAAAAGTGCATGTTAAAAAATAATAGATACCATAATAAATTTGCAGACTAATAGTACTTTCAAAATAGCAATTTCAGAAAAAACAGTGGGTCATTACTGTTAGTTGAATAAAAGAAACCTCTCCCAATAATTAAATCTTTTTCGCCGAATTTAGTCAAAAGCTGTATTTAATTGATTATTGGAATACTTTTTGTAACATGCCCAACAGTACAGTAAAGGAATTTAATTTTCTTATTTTCCCCAATTGGGTATAACTGTCACTGATAGCGAGCAATTTAGAGCTCGTACGAAATGAAAATCGACGAGAATCTTACAATTTATCGCTTCATTCTGAAAGAAAGTAACAACGCTTTGTATAGAAAAGAGCAGGAATCAATAGAGACACGCTATTGATTTTTCCCATAGGAAACATTACCTATGATTCCCGAAAAAGAAACATTTTCTGTAAAATTGTAATTTTGTTGAGTTTAAATGTATTAAAACAATCAATTATGTAAATCGGTTTGTAATATCAGAAAAAAACATATTAAATTTAATAAATAAGAATAATTTGTAATTATCTAAATAAAATAAATGGAGGTTATATATATATATATATATATATATATATATATATATATACATATATATAGAATAAAGTTTTCACAATGCCTGATTTTAAAATCGAAACTGGTATATGCTAACATACATTCTATCATCAACATTTGACCAACAAATATTGTTGTTATTTTACATATTCAAGGATTCATATTTGCGCTACTTGGGTTGTAAATTATAGGAAAAAGTAATTATAAAATGTGAGAACTGAAATAGAATTCTTACATTTAATATACTTTTTTAAAAGTGTACACAACCAAAAATATTTTTCATTTGAAAAATAGAAAATGTGAGTTTAGACAACGTTTTAGGGGATTTTAAAACAGGCATTCCGCATTGTCTCCGTGTCACGAGATAAAGATCGCTATTTACAGTCAGCCACTTTGATTATGATCCCTTCAGTAGTCAAACAAGGAAGGTCTCTTTATTGGGCATATTCAAAATATGTTGAAAAAAATACTAGTGGTACTACTTACAAATAAGTTAAAATTAGCGGCGGAATTCTAGTAGACAATCTGAAAAAAATCGATTTCGAATATTTGGCGCTAAAATACGAAACCAACACACGATTTGATGAGCAGAATTTTTCCTCACCAAAACTGAAAATTGACTGTTAATTGTGGCTCAATATCCTTCAATATTTCCACCAATTACTTTTTTAATGTAAAATTTACCTTTTTTAATCAGAGCATTTTCGTGATTCTAGTATAGAAGTTTTTCTGTTTTGAAAAACCAGTGATAAAAGATTAAAAATTAAGCAAATGACTTTCGTCATGATGAGATTAACACCTTGAAGGTCGGTGGGATCAAACGCATCTCACTTAATTTTAATTGCAAAATGCTACATAGACACCAGAATTTAGAAAGGAAAATGTTAATTATATCAAGTACGTAAAGAAAATCTTTTATCTATTTTGAAATAATTTTGTATTATTAATAATATTATTCTGGTGTCAATCAGTTATTTCTGCATTTAATGCTACAAATGCTTTGGCTCTACCGAGATTCTGCCATTTGTTTTAGTTTTATAAGCATATATGTTCACATGAAAAGAACATTCTGTAATTTTTTGAGATTTTTCTGAGTATGCTCGTATGGGGACCTTACTTGGAAGTGCATAAATTAGTTACATGATTGCAATTTGCAGTACCAAGTATGGCATTATATTTAAAAATTTGTTACATTGTTGATCTTTAATTACGTTTGGAATGTAAATTGGAAGTAAAAAATAATTTATAAAGGAAAATTAAAAAATAAAATAGATAAATAGTAATTTAATAAATACATGATTTCATTTTGGTTTACTTTACATCAATTTTACATATAAAATATGGATGAAATTAAACAAAACTACTGAAATATTACGATAGAATCAAATTACGTCTTAAAAAAATAAAATACACCACAATGTGTATATATATATATATGTACAGGGTGATTATAAAAAAACTATCCCGACATTTGGGCTCCTAACTATCATACCATTCACAGAAACTGAATGAAATTTTGGGAAAAGATATTTTGAGGTATGCGCCTAAGAATGATAGGAAAATAACAGTGTCACTCAAACAGTTACGGTTACAGTGAGAAAATTTCGAAAAAATCAAATGGCAACACCCAGTTTTTTGTATTGGAATGTGATCTCCATTGTGAAAAACCCCATATAGCGTTGGAATGGCGAAATGCAGCATAAAATCAGCGGCGGTAGATAGGCTAAAATTGAGGACAACCGATAAGGACAGAGAAGCAGCATAAAATAAAGCATTTTATTGTGTTTCACAAATTTTCCACATGACCTTCTTCACACACGATGAGACTTTGCATGCGCCAGATGGTGGCTAGCACTACAGTACGAAACATTGGAATAGGAATCTCTTGAATCACAGTTCTGATGGCATCTTTTAAATGAGATTCAATTTAAGGACAAAACTGATTCACTTTGGATTTCACATATTCCCACAGCCAGAAATCCATTGGTGTAAGATCAGGAGATAACTCTGTCACCAAATATTGACTTAAGACTCGACATGTGGAGGAGCACCCTCATGCATCCACACAACTTTAGACATAGCATTTTGCCGTTGCAATGCTTTAATCGCGTAGCGAGTTAACATGTCCAGATAGTGATCACTCGTTACTGTACACTTTTGCAGATTACGGGCGATAACCTCTTCAAAATTAATTGCTGAAGATGAACGTACTCGTTATACCACACCACACGGTCACTTTTTCTCGTGTAATGGACGGGCAAGCACATCATGTGGATTATTCTCTGCCCAGTGCACAAAATTTTTTGAATTCACGTTACCAGTTATTAAAAAATGCGCCTCATCTCTCCACAGAATGCGTAAAGGCCATCTGCTATCTTCATCGTACAGGATAAGGAATTGATTTGCAAAATCCAGCCGTAATTGATAGTCTCCTGCTTCCAACATCTGGACATGCTGCAATCGATACGGAAACATATTTAGAACAGAGCGCAGAATCTTGCGTACCGTTGACTTCGGCATATTCGGAACACGCGAAACACCGCGTTCAGTTACGGCAAAAACTATGTTTATCGTTTGATGAATTTCTGCAACAGCTTCTAGAGGATTGGAAAGTCGTCCAGACCGAGGTCGATCGCATGTGCAACTAGTTTCTTCAAATTTATGAATCAAGTGGTGTACAGCTTTGACAGTGCACGGGACTAGCCGTAAACCATGGTTGCTGAGGTAAACACGCATTGTCTCTGCGGCTTTTTGTTCATTCAGGTAATAAATCTTTACGGATTCTCCCGTTCTTTCCCTGAAAACGGCATCTTGTTTGGAATGGCAGGAGGCAACATACGCGGTTCGCATATCGCAGTGCCTGTTATTTCACTTAGCGTAAAGATGTCAAACATGACTGTGTCTTACGTAAACTCGAAATTTGCGTTTCTTCGTTTCTTCTTCTCTTTATATGGAAAACAAATCAGGCTGGGATATCAGCCGAAGAAACGGTGTAACGTGTGACGTTAATGAAACGAACATTAACGTTCTGGTGCACGGCAAAGTCCTTTTTACTTTTCCCTTAATTAGTTCCAGTGATTTTCATGTTACAGTTGCCATTCTAACGCTATTTAGGGTTTTTCACAATGGAGATCACATTCCCATACAAAAAACTGGGTGCTGCTATTTGATTTTTTCGAAGTTTTCTCACTGTAACCGTAACTGTTTGAGTGGCATTGAAGTTTTCCATATCATTCTTGAGCACATACCTAAAAATACCTTTTGCCAAAATTTCAGTCAGTTTCTGTGAATGGTATAATAGTTAGGGGCCCAAATGTCGGAATAGTTTTTTCTATAATCACCCTGTATATATATTATTTTATTTATTTATTTATTTTACAGTAGCAGCCTAATATAAAGCTGTGAGTCATTATCGATGGCTAAAAAGAAATAATCGCAAACAATAATTAAATCTCTGCTACCAAATTAATTTCGAAGCTATTTTTGATTGTTTATTAGATTTTTTTTACATTCCTGGAAACACAGTAAAATACATATTTTATTTCATTTATTTATTTAATTATTCATTTATATATTTTCCCAATTAGGTATTCTTGACACTGATACCGAACAAATTAGAGCTCTCTCGAAATAAAAATCAATGAGAACCTACAATTTACGAATTCATTTTGTACCGGAAAGAGCTGAATTCGACAGAAAGACACTATTGATTTTTCCCATGGGTACCATTACGGATGATTCCGAAGAAAGAAACATTTCCTATAAAATTGTAATTTTGCTGAGTTTAAATATAATAAAATAATCAATTATCTAAATTGATTTGTAAAATCACATTAAAAAAACTAAAAGTTAAAATAAATAGGATGAGTTTGTAAGTATTTAAATAAAAAAAATAAAAATTTAATGTTTTTTTTTTTTTTTTTTTTTTTTTTTTTCATGGAGAAAAAAAAAACATACTTTGAAAATTAAAGCTACGTAATAGCATGCATTGTACTGTGAAATGTTCGAAGATTGTTGTGATTTTATATGTACATGGAGATATACGTGGTCTTTTTTAGGTTGTAGAATATAGGAAATAATTCTGAAAATACAAAACAGTAATATATATATATATATACACCAAGCTAAACAAATCGCCGAGGATAACTATTTACAATCAGTCTCTTTGATTCTGATCGTTTCAGTAGTTTAAGTACAAAATTTAATTACATCACGGAAAATTGCTGTTTTACGCATGCCATCGCATTTAATTATTTATTTATTGGTTGATGTTTAATTTTGTTTGTAATGAAGCTTGTAGCAACAAAATGATTCAAGAAAAGTGAAAAAATAAAATATCAGGGAGAGAGGCAGCAGGATATAGCAGATCCATTACTGATAGCTGAAAAGAAGTAATCTCACTCAATAATTAAATATATACTGCCAAATATATGTGAATTTAATATTGGATTGGTTTTTGTAATGTACCTACTAGCACAGTTTAAAAAAAAAAAATGCTTTTTTTTTGCCAATTGGGGATTCTTGTTACTGATAACGTGCAATTTAGAGCTCATTCGAAATGAAACTTGACGTGAATCTAACAATTTAAAGCATTATTTTATAAGAAAACAGTAATGCTTTGCAACGAAAACAGCAAAATCGATAGAAACACTCTTTATATATAAATATATGTGAGGACCCCAGAAACCAAGGGGTATAAGTGACAAAATTAAAAAATTGAGTTAAGTGCACAGGGTACCTGGAAATATGCTTTTTTCATTTCAGGTAAAGAAATATAGGTCATTTTCTTATTATTTGCCGAGTTATAGAGATAAATCACTTTTTTCGAAAAACAAACAATATTGATTAATTATACATTTAAAGAAAATTGTACTCTATTTTTTTAACAGTTATTGAAATGAGAGTTCAAAGATTAGAATGCAACAACCAGATGTTTTCTATTTCAGTTTAGTCAATTGTTATTGATGCTCCAATCTTTAAACTCAATTTATTCGAAATCGACATTTTGTCACTTGTACCCCTTGGATTCTGAGGTCGTCATATATATTGGTACCATTGCGAATAATTCCCTAGTAAGAAATATTCCCTGTAAAGTTGTAATTTTGTTGAATTTAAATGTATTAAAACAATCACTTATCTAATTTGGTTTATAATATCAGAAAAAAAGATAAAAGTGAATAAACATGAGTAATTTGTAATTATTTATTAACACGTTCGCTGCCGCTCACGCGAAAGCGCGTGATGTGGCGTGATGTCCAATATCCAGTCACACGCTAGCGCGGGAAAATCTTTCACGGATTCTTTGTTATAAAAAGTAAATCGGCTTCTGGTAAAAAGCCACTTCTACAGTGCGGCATTAACTGTCATCACATATTCATGTAAATGGCAGCGAACGTGTTAAAAAATGGATTCCTTTTTTGAGAGGGTGAGGGGCGGGGGCACGAAGTTTTTACAAAATATACGTTTAAAATAGAAACTAGATGAAAACGTACATATAGTTCCTTAAGCAGTTCGAAATTTGTTCTGATTTTATATATACTAGGAGATATACTTTAACTTCTTGGGTTGTAAAACGGTATTAGAAGTCTTACTTTTAACATACTTTTTAAAACGCACTAAACTAAAAATAAAATTTTTTTTAAAAATAACAAATATGCTTTTAAATATAATTTTATAGCATTTTAAAACGCGACATTAGGAGTTAACAACCAAACAAAGAACCAAAGATCTCTATTTAGAATCAGCCACTTTGATTATGATCGTTTTAGAAGCCTAAGTACATAGTGCAATTACATGATTGCAATTTGCAGTTTTACGTAAGATATTATATTTACTTATTTATTCATTGTTTAATGTTTTAATTTCGTTTTGGAATATAAGACGGAAGCAAAAAAAGATGTCTAAAGAAGAAAAATGTATATAATGGATAATAGCTTTTTCTTAAAAATGGGCTAGCTTTTGTTTTACTTTTCATAAATATTAAATATAATATCCGTGTAAAACTAATTAAAACTAGTGAAATATTATAATGTTATCAAATTCATATGAAAAAATGAAACATACCGTAATACTATTTTACAATAGTAGCCTAAAATAAGGTAGTGATTCATTATAGATAACTAAAAAGAAATAATCTCACTCGATAGTTAAATCTGTGCGAATTTATTTTAAAGTGGTTTTTAATTGATTATTTGTATTGTTTTTATAACGTCCCAAGCAGTAGAATGAAATAATTAAATTTTCTGATTTTTCTCAATTTTAAATTATTGTCCCGGCTAACGAGAAATTTTGACCTCGCTCAAAATGAAAATCAATGAGGATCTAACGATTTACAGCTTCAGCTATAAAAAAATAACAACGTTTTGAATCGAAAAGAACAGAAATGGATATAAAGACGCTACCAATTTTTCCCATAGGTTCCATTATGTATAATTCTGAAAAAATAAATATTTCCTTTAAAACTCCAATTTTGTTGAGTTTAAATATATGAAAACAAACAATTATCTAAATCCGACTGTAAAATAAGAAAAGAAAAACTAAAAGTAAATAAACGTGTGATATTTTCAATTGTTTAATTAAAAAATGGAGGTTTTATGGGTTTTTTAAATGTTTAAATTTTGGTTTTAAAATACAGGCTGGAAGCAACAAAACGATTTATAAAATAAATAAATTAATTAATTAATAAAATGTGTAAACATCTTTTTTTTTTTTTTTTTTTTTTTTTTTGCTAAAAATGCGAGTTTTTTTTTTATTTTACATTACATCGGTATTAAATATAAAATCTGTATGAAATTAATTAAAACTAGTGAAATATTACAATGCTATCTAATTGCATCTTAAAAAATAAAAATTATCATAACATTTTTTCTTTTACAATAGTAGTTTCAAATAAAGCAGTGAGTAGTTATTGATAGCTAAAAGGAATAATCTTACTTGATAATTAACTCTGTGCGACCAAATTTATTTGAACGCGGTTTGTATTAGATTATTGGAATTGTTTTTGTAAAGGCCCTAGCACTATAGTCGTCTCACCCATACCGATCAATTTAGAGCTCGCTCGAAATGGAAATAGACGAGATTTTAGCAATTTACAGCTTTACTCTATAAGAAAATAACAACGCTTTGTATGGGGAAGAGCATATATCGACAGAAAGACGCTATTGATTTTTCCCATAGGTACCATTGCGGATGATTTCGAAGAAAGAAACATTTCCTGTAAAATTGTAACTATTGTTGAGTTTTAAGATATTGAAAAAAATCTGTTATCTAAATCGGTTTGTAATATCAGAAAAAAAACATATTAAAATTTAATAAATATGAGTAATTTGTAATTATTTAAATAAAAGAAATGGAGGTTGTATACATATATATGTGCATTTAGGGAATAAGGTTAAAAGAAAGATTAATTTTAAAGTCGAAACTAATATATGCTGACATACATTCTATCATCAACAGTCGGTCAACGAAATTTGTTGTGATATTACGTATACAAGGAATCATGCTTGAATTTCTTGGGTTGTAAATTACACAAAAAAATAATCATAAAATTTGAGAACTGAAATAGAATTCTTACATTTAATATGCTTACAACTTTATTCTATAAGAAAATAACAACGCTTTGTACCCGAAAAAGCAGATATCGACAAAAATAAATCGCTATTGATTTTTCTTATAGGTACCAAATGTAAATGTGTTTAAAAAAAATCCGTTATCTAAATTGGTCTTTAATATCAATTAAACAAGCATTAAAATTTATATAAACATGATCCTTATATAATTGTTTAAGTAAAAGAAAAAAAGCATTATGGCTCAGTTAGTAAACAAAGTTGTCATAAAACATACTTTAAAAACTGATACTATACCATACATTGTACCATCAGTGGTTTGAAATTATTGTGATTAAACTTATACAATGTGATATCTCATGTTTTCTTGGTTACAGAACATTGGTAGAAACATTTAATATAAATTTTTAGAATGCGCACTAATAATACCGAAAAATCATATTTTGTTGAAAAATTGCAACCATTCATTTAAATAGTCTTAAAAAATTTAAAAATTATTGAAAGCTAAACAATACTATTGTCTTCATGCCAAGCGTCAACATCCAAAGAAATCAATGATGGTCACCCTTTCAAGAAGCCATTTGGATTCTGATCATTTCTGTAGTTTAGGTATCAGTTTAATTAAATGTTTGGAATTTTCAGTTTTACGTGTTAGGTTTTATTTATTTATTGTTTTTTGTGAAAATTTTAATATTTTTTAGGAAAGAAGCTAAGTTGTTTTCATTCAGTCGAAAAAAAGATTTATAAATAAGAATAAAAATAAAAATTAGATAAATAGTTTTTTTCCTAAAAATGTAATTGCGTAATTACTTTTGTTTTTACTTTACTACAATGTTAAATATAAAATGCGTGTGAAACAAATCAAAACTAGTGAACATTAACAATGCTTTTAAAGTGCACCTTAAAAAATAAAACACATTTTAATTCATTTTTTTAACAATAGTAGCGTTAGATAACGTAGTGTGTTATTATTGATAGCTAAAAAAATAGTATCACTGGTTATTCAAATATGTGCCACAAAATTTATCTGAAATCGGTCATTAATTGATTATTGGAACCTTTTTTTACATTCCTAGCACTAAAGTAAAACAATGTAATTTTCTTATTTTTCCCAACTGAGGATTCTTGTTACTGATAAGGAGCAATTTAGAGCTCTCTTGAAATGAAAATCGATGAGAATCAAACAATTTACACCATCATTCTATAAGAAAGTATTTTTTTTTTTCATTTTTCTTTTTTTAAGTGTGGAAATCGATAGAAAGACGCTATTGATTTTTCTCTGAGGTACAATCGCGAATAACTCTGAAGAATGATGCATTCACTGTAAAATTGTACTTATGTTGAATTTAATGATATTAAAATCATTTAGTAATCTAAATCGTTTTTTGATTGTAAGAAAGGAAAAACAAGCACTAAAAATGAATAAACATGATTCATCCCCAGGAGCAAATCAATACTGGTCGAACGTTGAGCCAATATTCATTTATTGGAAATATTGCCAATAAAACGGCAATATAGGTTAAATATTGGCATTTCATTGGAAATATTTCCAATGAATTCCCAGTATTGTAGAAATGTTCGCGTTACATTGAAAATATTTCCAATAAATCACCAATATTGCACAAACGGTGGCGTTACATTAGATATATTTCCAATGAAACTCCATTATTGCACAAATATTGGCGTTACCTTAGAAATATTTTCAATGAATTCCCAAAATCGTACAAATGTTGAAGTTACATTGGCTGAAAATATTGGCTAAATAAGGGTAAAATGTAAACACGCCAATATTGGAGCAATATTTCATGCAAATATTGCGCCGATTTGCCAATATTGCTCCAAGATGTGGCCTATATTTGACAAATACTGTTTGAATACAGGGGATATGTAACCATTTAAATAAAATAAAATAAAGATTTTATGAATTTAATTTTAGAGAATTGTATTAACAAATTATGCCATGAAAATTAAGACTACATTATGCGTAGTGTAATGTAAGACGTTGTCTACCTAAAGAATGTATCAATCATCTCAGATTAGTTTAAATAGCATACATTGCACTATCATCAGTGGGGAGATTGTTGAGTTTTGCGTATAGAAGGGGTAAAAAAAATCAAGGCCATATCAAATTCTAAATATCAAATCTTAATTACATCTGCACTCTTTTAATACAGATAAAAAATATTTTATTAAAAGCATTTTAACGTAACTATCTGGTCTGGAAAGTAAATCAACAAGAGCTGTTTATTTTTGTCAAATAGAAAAAATATTTAATTTCGGTCTCAATTATTCTTTAATAAAATATCTTATTGAAGTATAAACATTTATATTTTATTGTACATATTTACGCAGTTTCAAAATCATTTCACTGGGAGACAACATGCTCATATTAATTTTCAGATGTAGAACATTAAATCACATTATGATTGTATTTCTTTCTAAAATAAACTTTCGTTGTGTTACAAAACAAGATGATCTGAGAGTGAACGTAAAAGCAAAAAAATTACGTAGCACGTTTCACCATTTTAACTGTAATTCTATTTTTCTACAGGACATATATAAGCGCCTTCGGTTACAGATTACTGCTGGTTTGTTTTCCTAAATTGATTACTCTAACAGATTTTTTTTAAATTCAATTAATTTTTAGCGCTCTTATTTATTTTTAAAATACCAATTATGTAATTTAAATATATTTTTCTGTTTAAAAATTTATTAAAAACGAATCATTTGCATGTACTTCCTGCCAAAATGTATCTGTTAAATAAATCGCCAACGTTCACTATTTACAATGAGCCTTTTCGATTTGGTTTATTTCTGCAATTAAAGCGCATAATTATATTATATATATGAACTTTGTGTTTTTTACGTTTTCTATTTTATTTAGGTATCGGTTAATGCTTTCAATTTTTTCGGTAATATAATCTGGAAAAAAATATACTGAGTTATTTAATTTAAGTGCAAAACTATTTGTTATGTGTAATCGTCTGCAGGCGGTTGAGATAGATTTGAAAGAAAATTTTCAAATAAACAAAATAAATAAATAAAATAAAAATTGGAATATATTTTTAGACAAATTGTGATGACAATTGTCAAAGAAATTTCTCAGTAAATTATGCTTTTTCTTCAGTCCAACCATAAATATTAAAAATGTATCAAGCTTAAAATTTTTCCTTAATTAATATAAATTTAATAAATTAATTAAAATAAATAAATAAATTATTATAAAAAATAATTTCCATTTCATTTTTTCATTAAAAGTTAAATTTAATCGTCAGTCATATTTATATATAGTTACGCGTGGACATGTTTGTCCTTTATAGTGTCGGAATTTATTTACTTTCTCATTAATAAAGACGCAGATAATTAAACCAAATTTTTCTTCACACACATAAGCAAAATTTGTATATTCTTTCCATAACAATGCGCTGAAGTGCTTCGAAATTGTATCAGAATTGCTGGAAAATACTTGTTGCTTAAGACTTTATTTTTAAAAAATCTTAAACAAGCAATCTGACTTAACCAAACGCTGTTTCAAAAAATCATAATTGTTAATAATTTTTGCAACAGCTGTATCTTTTATTTTGGTTTTGAAGATACAATACTGAATGACTACATACTTGCATTGCAGAAATACATTAACAAACGAATTTCATTTGGTGTTACTCGCACCTAACATTGAGACTTGGAGCGTTTGAAAGTCGTATATCAGTAAGTTTGAAAATTAAAAACATCTGTTAAAGTATTTTCTTTTTGCTGCATAATTTCCCGAAAATGCTGTTTTTGAGGCCACTTACAAAATTATTAACATACTTTTTTTTTAAAGAAAAGTATTTAAAAATATAAATTAGATAATACTAAATGCAAAATATTTAAATACGTTTAAAATACTTCAAAAACCTACTAATTTGGTTAAAAGAAATACGACATTAGATTTAGCGTTTTGGCGAGGGAAATTTGGCGTCTTTTCTAAAGTATAGTTTATGGAAACCCTAGCCGATTATCATTGCTCCAAAATAAGGCAAATGAAAATTTCCTAGCACGATATTTGGCGACTTAACTCACTTTTGGCGAGAAATAAACAAATAAGAATTCGATATTAAAAAACCTTAATTATAAAAGTTTATATAAAATAGGATTTTAACAAAGAATTTTTATCGTTTTGCTAACTTTGATATATTGGGCTATAAAATGCACCAGAACCGGATGCTAGGTGCAAGAAACAAGAAAATTATTTTCATAATGTATACTATCGATAATGTAAAAGAAAATTGTTTCCAAACGTAACGCTGACTTCGTTCGGAGAATGACAACATTTGATGCTTAAATTTCTGTTGCTAATCCTATTTTTTTTTCCAACAGCTCTCATTTTTAGATTTTAAACCACACACACACACACACACACACCCACACACATATATATATATATAATACGGGTGGCCCAAAAACAACTGATGGATTTTAAAATTCAATAGCTTGCAAACGATGACAGCTATTAAAAAAGTTTTTGCAGGAAGGCTATGTATAATGTCAGGAGTTTTTTCTGTGATTCTTGATTTTAAGTCGGATTTCAAACAATAGATGGCGTTGGTGGCGACTAGTGCTTAGTCGAAAATTGACGTCACTCAGCATTGATGTAAAGGGAGGAGGCTATGGAGTGCGTCTCATTCGCTAGTAAAATCTTGATCTCAGGCTCCGATTCTGAACTCATTCGATATGATTTCAATGGAATGCGTTGTTGACATGGAAATAACAGATTTTTTGATTGTGGAATACAGGGTTCAGAAGTGGGCATAAATGTCGCAAGCAGTGTCCGGGTTTACAGGAGATTTTGCATTTATGAAGTTTTATTTTTCCGGATTAAATTACTTTTTATGGCATGATTTAAAGAATATTTTATGCACCGTATTTTAAAACTAAGTAAAAAGGATTTTTTGTTAAAAATTTTATGATTTTTGTTATATTCTTAAGAAATTTTAGATCTTTTAACTAAGTTTTTGAAAATTCCAATAGGAAAGTTTGGAATTTTATAACTTAATTTTAAAATTCATTGCAAACTAATATTTTGGAATATGCTATGCATATTCAAATACAGTTTGTTTCAAAACTGTATCCTATACAACTTATTAATTTTGTCTTTCTTAAAAATTTTCAATTATATGTATACGTAAATGTACATTCATCGGTTGCGGGTTCCATAACGAAGTTAATCTATTAGAACTTAAAACAATATTAATAGTTCTACCTTTGTCTCTGACCTTTTTCCGATAATGAATTTTAAAACCGCGATAGGTCAGCGACTGTTCATTTGAATTTTATTGCTACATTTTCGAAACTTCATTTAGAGTTGTCAGAATAACGCTAAGATATTCGCATGTCCCCGAAAATTAAATTTTTTTTTCTTCATTTTAGAGACAAATATCTTTGTACTTTCTAATGACGTTTTTATATAAATGTCAACTAAATTACTACATTTTTATTGTTTAAAAGAAGAAAAGAGGAAACAGTAGAGATTATTTTATTTCGGTGCTTCATATCAACTTCCAGCTGTAATATTTATTAAAATATGTAGTATCAAATTATATATTTTTATAAAATTGAGAGAAATCTAAACTGATTTTCACAACTCAAGTTTCAGGAATCAGTTTAATTTAGAAAGAAAAAAAAGGCATTATTTTTTTTATTTATGCATTTTTTTTCTTTAATTTGAAATAGAAAAGCCTATTTTCATCTATTTACTATGGGGATAAAAAAATGTCATACAGACATTAAAAACAAAATGATGTAGGGATATATGTATGAATTTATCTAAACACAAATTTTAATTCAGGAACGTAAAGCGATTTTGTCTAAATTCTCCAAAACAAAGTCATTTTTGTATAAGTTCACCAGATTACGTAATTTTTATTAGTTTTGAAATTAGAAGAGAATTTTTAAAAGAATGAAATGTTTTTAGTCAGTAAAGTTATAGTACACTACAAATTTTATTCAGAAAATTTTTGACTTAGTTGAAGGTATAATTAATCATTTAAAAATTATTTAAGGACATTATTTTTATAATTTCCTTCTAAATATACAATGCAATATTTATTAACCTCAAAAGTTTCCATTGCGTAAAAAAGCAGTCAGTATTTTTAAGGTAAGTTAGCCACAGAATAATGCTGTAAATATAACGACTAATTGAGCACCTGTACGTATTCATTGCTTTCAGGAAGAAAGTTTTCGTCCTTCGTTATTTTCGTTTCTCTTTAGAAAAAGGGATATTAAAAATAATCGTGAATACTAGCACAAATATATTCAGTGTATTTCCAGAATGCTCTGTTGTTAGTTTTAACTATTCATTAAAATAATGATAAAATTTATCAATATGCCTGCAGTGATTTAAAATTTCATAAAATATAAAGTTGGGTGTTTAAAATACAACATATGAAATGGATGGTCACAAGACGAACAACAAATCTTAGATAAACAAACTAGTTGTTTAAGTTTAAAACAAGTTACAAAGTTTTTAGAACAAGTTACAGCAAATCTAATTATGTGCTGAACATCATGTTTCAAAGAATTGGTCACCTCTACCCAGATCCATTTTTTAATTTTTTATGAAACCTTTCAATAGCGGAAAAAGGCATTAACATGTAAATAATCACAATATAATAATAAATAAATTCATCTTATAAAAATGGACTTCTACTTTGAATGGAAATAATCCAGGGGAAATTTCCATGAAAATAAGACAATGAAAATTCATCAGCTAAGAATAAATCTGCGTGACATATTAAAATCATTTCGCTAATCATTAGAGAGCGTGGGATATTTAATACCACTTCATATATATGTATATATATATATATATATATATATATATATATATATATATATATATATATATATATATATATATATATATATATATATATATACACTATATTGCCATTGATTACGGGACACTTGCGGTTTTAGACATTTTACTAAATATCTAGAAAAATACATGAGGAATCATCTCGAAACTCTTAGTGCATAAATATAATAGTATACGTCATAGATCTCCGTGAAGATTTTTTACCGAAACGCCATAGGAGACCGTCAATAAATTAAAAAAGAATGAATATCTTTTGAATAACCCTGTCAAAACTAATGTAGCAAAAGCGCTCAAACTCTAGATTGTGATTGAATGCCTTATTGTAATAAGCCTTGTTCATTTTTATGCAAATAGCATGCATACTCGCAGAGTAATTAAGTTTTTTATAAAAATGATCCCAAATTTTTCCAAGTTTTTCCATTATAATTTTCAGAGTTCTTAATATAAAATAATATTCTTTTCAGAAAATATGACAAACAGCATTGCACACAGTACCCTGTAATCAGAATTAAAAAATAATAAAAATTGTATGAAAAATGAGTAGGTTTACTATATAATTTTTTACTGCGCATGCGTCAAAGATATCAAAATTTCATTTGCATATTATGTTAGCTAAATGTATAGAGCAACTTTTGTAAAAGTCTCAAAATCATAGCTTGAAAATTCTGAAAGTAATCGTCTATAGAAAAAGGACAAAATCCGTTTTTTCCAAAATGAAGCAAAAAAATGAGGGATTTTATCCAAATGCAGTAGTACATTCCATATTGTGTATTCTATATTGACACTAATCAATGAATATATGGATACAACCCCTCTTGTTTTTGCTTCATTTTGAGAATAACGGATTTTCGACTTATTCAATTGACGATTATTGTCAGAATTTTCAAGTTATGATTTTGTGACTTTCACAAAAGTTGCTCTATAAATTTAGCTAACATAATATGCAAATGAAATTTTGATATCGTTGACGCATGCGCAGTAAAAAATTATTTAGTAAACCAACTCATTTATTTTACAATTTTCATTATTTTTTAATTCTGATTACAGGGTACTGTGCGCAATGTCGTTTGTCATATTTTCTGAAAAAAATAATATTTTATATTAAGAAATCTGAAAATTATAAGGAAAAAACTTGGAAAAATTTGGGATCATTTTTATAAAAACCTTAATTATTCTGCGAGTATGCATGCTATTTGCATAAAAATGAACAAGGCTTATTACAATAAGGCATTCAATCACAATCTAGAATTTGAGCGCTTTTGCTACATTAGTTTTGACAGGGTTATTCAAAAGATATTCATTCTTTTTTAATTTGTTGACGGTCCCCTTTGAAGTTTCGGTAAAAAATCTCCACGGAGATGTATGACTTATACTATTATATTTATACACTAAGAGTTTCGAGATGATTACTCATGTATTTTTCTAGATATTTAGTAAAATGTCTAAAATCGCAAGTGTCCCATAAGCAATGGCAATATAGTGTATATATATATATATATATATAATTTTTTTTTTTAAATCCTGAAATATTCTTTTTAACCATCGACAGAAAAAAACTTGTTTATTCGCAAGGCTTTTTCTATTTGTAGTTTAAGTTTATTTGTCCAGAGAAGTCTTTTTGGAAACACCTAAGAAGTTTTGTACACTTGAGCTCAGATGTAACTTGCTTGCTCAGCGATAAACTGAAACACTTTCTCAAGTGCACTGGGTAATGATTTTGAAAGAACTGGAGAGCAACTATTGATTTTTTCATCTTACTTTTAAAATACATTTATTATTATTTTTATTTCATCGATTTTAAGAAACATTTTGGTTTGTATCAATGCCAGAAACCTAATTATCGCTTTAAAATGTACTTTCTTGAGTTCTTATTATTTTTTAATTTTATATATAAATAGATTTATTTTATCGTCAATAACAATGTGCAAAGCATAATTTAACCAAATTATATCAACATTTGTTTTGATTAATCAATAATAACTTTTCTTAAAATGGTTAATTTTTAAAAACATAATATTAACATTTATCACTGTAATGATATCTTTGCCCATTTTTTTACTCTTTCAATATGTTTTCATACATGATTGATAGAAATCTCTTAGACATTTAGATAAAAAGTTACAAAGTGAAATATAAATAAAAAAAATTAGATACAAAACCAGTATTGTAGATTTCTACAAAAATAAAGAATTATAGCATGATAAGTACCTGTCACAACTGCTTAACTTTTAAATTTGCGGGAAGTAAAAGCATCAAATAATAATAAAAATTATTATATAGATACGCATACATATACGTGGTAGTATCACAAAACTTCAATTACAAGTGAAGTGTTTATATTCTATTCGCATCACTACTTTTAAAACATACATTTCGTTGTATATTTCTTTTGCAAATGTTCTCAAAGCGTTTGTGAAAGATTTTTGTTTGAAAAAGTATCTGCGAAACAGTTTTTTAAAAAACAAATGGATAAGGAAAGGATCAATTTTGAATTAATTTAGTTTATTTTCTGCTACATTTTTTCGTATATAGTGAAAATATTTGTAACCATTATGACTGCTGCGCACACAGCGAGAAAGTGGCCGCGTTCCAGACGCTTAAATGCGAAACGGTCCTCGTAAAATAAGCTTAATGTAATATTAGATTTTCTAATTCTTGAGGCGATACATTTAGTTCAGTGACTCCGAACATGGAACGTATGCCTTACTGGAAGGGGTTATTTCAAATTTTCGGGGACAGTTCCAAATTTATTACACAGTCAGTCATTATACATACATACACATATATATATATATTAAGAATTTTAAAAATTATAAATAAATTAAATACAAGCTAAATAAAAAAAAATAAGTTCAATTTTATTGAATTAAAAAATAATTTAACTCAAAAGTTCCAAAAATTAAAGTAGAAACAACGCCATACACTTACTCGAGAAATAATTTAATTTATTTTGTCGTCTTTTTTAAATTATAGCTTAATTTCCCAATCTACAAAATATAAATATACATTAATGTAATCAAACATGTCTTATGTTAACATGAACAACAATTACAAAATGTTATGATTGTTATTTAAAAGAAAAATATATTGAAAATTCTAACATTTGAATGTTATTATTTTAACAATCTATCAATCCCATGTGTAAGAACTCAATCTTTGCTATAGCAATAACAAAAACCGTAATCATAAGATCAGAAGAGTAATAAATTCCAATCATACAATTCCCACAGTTTTTAACCGATTGAAAACCAAATTCATGGGTATTGAATATACTACTAGAACTGGAGAAGAAAACGCGCTAGAACTTTTAGAGCTTGTCATTGCCATGATCTACACTAAAATTTAACATGGCGGAGAAAAAGCGAATATTAGAGTCACCATTGCATTATTATGCACCAAATCCTGCATTTACCGTTACAATTGGAATCGGTATTCTCTACTCTGATTATAATTGATACGAGTCAGTAAAATGGTGTTGATATTTATTTGTAAAAAAATTAAAATTTAAAACTATGCAGTCTATAGAAATGAGAAAATATGAAATATTCTCTGAGATATCAAAAGACACCTCGTGGCACAAATAATTATATCATTATGCATATTTTTATATCCAGAATGAGCTAGAGGAGAATTGTATTCCTGAATTAATTTAACATCTGTTGTGCGAAATTTCATAAAATTGTTGAGAAATAATTAAAGAGTAATTTTAAGATAAAATCCGAATTGCGTCTTTTGACACCTTTATGGTAGAAATAGTGTTAAATATAGGTCTCAATTAGTTAGAAACTGTTTTGTTATTATTATTATTATTATTATTATTATTATTATTATTATTATTATTACTATTATTTCAAATTAAAAAATATTTGCTTGTACATACTTTTATTTCGTAGCAAATCTGTCAGGTAAATCGAAAACTTCGAATGAAAAACTGTGTTGTTTATTTCAAAATATTAATGCTTTTGACTTATTTAAATCAAATATTGCAGAAATTTTACTCAAATTATAATCAACGAGTATTATTGATATTTTATAGCATAAATTTTTTTCAAAAGTGTATTTCACTTATCTATACAGGTATTTATTTTCTGTCTAGTCAAATATAATTTTGTATTTTTTAAAATATGTAATTTATTGTAGAAAATATTTAAAAATTGCCATTTTTTATTAAGTACTCCATGCATATCACAGAGTTGGTCAATGTGGGTATTTTCAATATTGACTTCTATGAATTAGTATTTATTAAAAATCAAACTACAGTGTTTTTAGCTGGTTTATGTTTACATATCAATACTTATATTCAATCCTTGATACAGCCATTTAAAAAAATTAATGACATGGACTTTACATGTAGCATGAACAAAACGTTTTAATATTCTACTTGCATATGAAGTAGAATTTGATTCAATCTAGATGGCTTTACATCTTGAGATACAGGGCCTGCAAAGTTTATGTCAGATACAGACATAGTCATAGATGTATTTGTAATAATATGTTTTTTGTTATCTATGACCGCTAATACACGTAAATCCATTAAAAGCCGGAATTCGAAAAATTTCATGAATCCAGTATTTTCTTCTTGTAAAGATAAAAGATTGTTAAAGTTAATATGTATACATGCGTATTCTAATATGTCCTTCATATACAAAATATATCTATGGATTCAGCATAATTCACTTCCTATTTTCGAACGTATTTGAATAACTTAAGCAGTTTACCTTTCATATTATTGTGAAATGTTCCTACTACGCCATAATGAATACTATCTATACTGAACACATTGCAGAATCCTCGCAAGTTCCTTTCTATAGAAAATAACTTCTCACATCTTAAGTTTAAGATCGTAAGTTTAATTTCGAAGTTTATTGCCTTTGTAAACGAATGTAAATATTTACAGATTACGAATGTAAATATATACAGATATGTAAATATTTATTTTCTGCATGAAATACATAAAGCATTATAAACTGCAATGTATTATTAGAGTCTTTTGGTGCATTTGTTTTTATGTATAAATTAAAAGTAATTCAAAATGCATATTACTTTTTTAAATAATAAAAAAAAACTATTTGTTTAAATTCAAAAGTACTGTTTTTATTAAAAACATTCTGTTAGTTAAAGAAATATCGATAACAATATCTACCTCGTTTTAATATTTTAATATATCTATAATATGCAAGGTGTTAAAAATTTAAGAATGTGAGTTTTAGTTTAAAAGGCAAAAATAACACCAGATACTTATATTTTATAATATAGAATTTCATTTTTCCTAAATTGGAAAATATCCTGTTTCATATATTATTATTTTTTCATGAAAAAATGGTTTTAGTTACTTCAAAATATCTTATTACTTTATTTGTTTTCAATTAGACAAATCTCCAACAATTCTTTTTTTAAAAAGGAGATAAAAAAGGATAAAAAATACAATTTCTTTAATTTTTCTAAGGAATTTAACATACATGTTAACATTGTATTAACTAACTATCTCTAATAAAAATAACTTTGTTTGTAACAGAAATTAACATATTGTTCTTTGAAAATAAGTTAATTGCAACACTGTGTTTGAAATTTTTTTTTCATTTTACTTTTGAAAATTTCATCGTATTAAAAATTAACTAATAGTTCTTAAAATATATAAAAACAGTGTCTAAAGTCACCTCACAAAAATCAAAAATACTTACTTTTCAAATATTTTTTAATTAGAAGTAAAATTCTAAATAAATGATAGATTTCTTTTTAAAATTTACTTACTAGAGTGAAAAATCGTTTTAGGAGTAACAATTATGCCACCGACCAACCATATAAGTATTTAACTTTTACCGTGCAAATGTTATTGTTATTTAGGATTAAATAAATTTCTCAAGCATGCTAAAAATAATCTACTAAAAATCCTTTTTTATATATCCTGGAAATACTTTCAGAATTGTGTTTTCAAGCAACTACTTTGTGATTTAGTTTTTTGCTGGAGTAAAGCAAAATTCAAAACTTATGGACATAAAAAGAAGCGCCTTTCGGTTTTAACACTGCCTGTCACTGTAATCTAAAGCCGGGATAGACACATTTTCATTCCAAACATACAATCGGCAACAAGAATAATTTAATAAAGCAGTGGCGTAACCAGGGCGGGTGCCCCAAAACCTGTGATATTATAAGGTTTTCGTATCTTAGATTCAGAGCAGAAAATTTTCTGCTTAGATAAAGCGAACAGATTTTTCAAATATTAGACTATTCAGAACACTTATGCACCCACCTTAGTTACGCCACTGTAAAAGTTCGTAAGTTACAAGTGTAAGAAAGTAACAATATTTTAATTTCTAAAAAGTCGTTTCTGTGCCGGAAAGGGTTAAGCAGGAGTGAAATCTCAAAAGTTATTAAGTTCATGTTATTTTAACTCAGTAAATTTTAATTGTTAAATAATGTTTTTTGCTGGACTTTTGTTTTGCCTAGTTTATTGTGTGGAATATTTTACAAGCAAAAGTTATAATATCCAAGAAAAGTGTATATTAAGTAGTAAGTTATACCAAAAAATGTAAACTGCTTTCAATATAATATAAGATTAATCTTAAAACGATGTTTTCGCTGTAAGTATAACTCTTAGTGCTATGACATGGTGATTAACCGTTATTCACTTTCTTATCAGTTACTACTAATATATATATCCTTAATAAAGTTACTTTGAGAACAATTTACTTTATGTAAGACTTTAAACAAATCATTTTCAGCTTTAAATATTAACTTTTAACAATGCAAAGTTATTCTGCTTCATAAATTTTAAAGTAGAGAGAAGTTTCAATGACTTTTCTCGAAGAAGTGTGACATGCCTTTAAGCTAAAGGAAATATGTAATTGCAGCTGAGTTTAATGAATTAGGAAATAACTGGGTATGACTGAGGCGAATTTTAATTAACAGTATAAATATCATATTAACTTTTACGCATATTTGATGATAACTATTTGAAAAAAATATTTTTAATCATTTTGTAATTAGAACAATGTAAATTAAGTCGTAAGGTATGCCAAAAATATTAAAATTGTTTTCACTATATTATAGATCAACCTTTAAAGGATATTTCAGGCTAAAAGTATAAGTCTAATAGCTATGGCTTGGTTTTAGGTAGCTTTCATTACAAAAAGTAAAAAGCTACCTATTGCAGCCGTCCAGAGGAAAGCACTTCCAAACAATTTTGGTATATTTTCACCGATCATGACCCCCCAGACCCCAAAACCACCCTCCGTTCAAATGTTGACATATATATATACAGGGTGAGTCATAAATATCGAAACAATAGGCTATCTCCTTAAATATTGCTTCTAGACCCGTACTTCCAATTGCAAAAATTCATAAAAAAAGATGAAGTTTCAGATAAGGTAAGTTGCAACTCCATGGGGGGTCTATTTGAAAAAATACGAAAATTAAATTTTTATACGGCCCCCGTAGGACAAAATTCCCAATTAGGAAATTATTCCTTATCCATTCCTAAAATGAACAAAACAAATTTCATCTCCGTATCTAAAAATCCCACAGAGATATTAAATATCAAAATCCCCAAAAATTCCTGACTTACGCCACTTTACCATGCCTAGAAACAAAGAATTTCTCGCAAATTGTCAAAGCGAGTAAGGGGTCATCCATATATTGTCCATTTTTAAATATCGATTTAAGACAGTGCCTCTCATTTGGACATAACAAAGCAGTGTATTGAATTAAATCTAAACTTTTTTCAAAATATGTTGGTAGTCTGCACTTGAGGTCTGCATGGATCGAAATATTTTGATCCGGTCCCAAACCGACCCATATGGGGAAAAAGTTCGGCCCGGCCTGAAAAAATGTTAAAATCATAACTCGGACCGGTCCGGAAAATAGTTTTAATCACAGCCCAGTTCAGCCGCAAATTTCTACATATTTTTTTACTTCGGTGTGGGTAAAAATGGTTTTGTATGGAAAACTTCTGACCAAAAATTTCTTTTATAGCTTTTAGTTTTTTACATTTATACTTTTTATTATTAAAGAAGTGCAAAAGGCTATAATATTTATATTTTATCAATGAATCTCTATTTATGTATAAATGTATCACTTATATCTTAACATCATTAATCTCCAACGAATCCCATGCGTTGGAGACTTTGAAAAATGTTATACAGTAAAACCTTTTAAGACGGAATCACACAGAAAAGAAAAAATACGTTATAGAAGGATGCTCTCCCTAGAAGTTATAATTAGAGTTTAATCTTTTCCTCGGGTATCATTGTATTTATTTTGCATGAATCAATATATTTTCCGTTTAAGACAGAATTCCGTCATAGGCAGACATTTTTTTAACTGGTTTTATTGTATTTAATTTTTCAGCCTTTGAATATACTATTCTTTTAAAAAATGAATTTTATTTATTTATTTAGTAAAAAAAAAAAAAAGAAATTTTTAAAATCTATGTGTTTTTTGAAAAGATTTCGATTGAGCCGAATAATTTTATTTATTTTAAGCACGTATTAAGTTTAATACGGGTTTTGTCGAGACCGGAATTGAAAAATTCGTCCAATGTACACCTAGAAAGAAGATAGCAGTCTCCTCCTTTATGAAAAGTACGTTAGGCCCGGCCTGGCATGTCTTCAGAAAAAAGGAGCCTCTCGGTCCTGGCCAGGCCTGGGCCCAGAATACAGATTTTTTAACAGCCTCTCCAGGACTATAAAAAGCCTGAAGTTGTAAGAGCTAAATTTATAAAAAATACTTAATCTGCATCTTAGAAAAACCATTCTCTTAAATAAATGACAGACATTTAAACAGTATACTTCGTTTTTCTGCATAACGAATTTCCCCCCCATTAATTCTTGTCTTTAAATAATTAATGCTACGAATTTTTAAAGAAAAAAGAACTTGAAATACGTCATTTTTGATTTTTTTTTACATTAGTTTTCTTTCAGCAAATTGGAAAAAATATTTACTTTTGGAAATATGATTTTTTAAAAAGTTATATTGCTTTTTAAATAAATATTTTTAATATTTTTTAAATTAATATTAAAAAACAAAACTCTGGAACAAAACTAAAATCATCTTTAATTAAATGGAAAGAAACTGAAATCCGATAAATAATGTTACGAGTTATTACGATATTTAATTATCCCATTTTTAATTAAACCAGTACTAACCACACGAAATTTTTATAAATTATATGCGAAATGTTAGAATGTGATTTTCTTAACAAACTATAAGACTAACCATCATGAAAAAAGAAAAAAATCAAAATTCGAACTCAAAAAATAGATTTTTGCGCGTTTCCTAGAACACTTAATGTAACTTTGTTTTTTGAATAGCGCACATTTCAATTTGTGTCTAATCCCTTAAAACCTGATGAATTTTTTAAACGGCTATAACTTAGCGAGTTTTAAAGATAAGAAGATGCAACTTTTTGTGTCTTATTCAGGACTGAATAAGGAAAATTTTTCTAATTGGAAATTTTATCCTATGGGGGCCGTATAAAAATTTAATTTTTGTATTTTTTCTACTAGACCCCCCATGAAGTCGCAATTTATCTTATCAAAAATTTCAACTTTTTTTATGAATTTTTGCAATTGGAAGTATGGGTCTATGGGCAATATTTAAGGAGATAGCCTATTGTTTCGATATTTATGACTCACCCTGTATATATATAACCATATATATATATATCTGATTTTGTCATGTGATAACTAACGTATTTATGAACCGATTTGAATGAAACTTCGTATGTACATAGTATATACAAATATCTCGACCGAGTTCGTTGGCCAGCATCATCCGCCATCTTGTTTCAAAATGGCGGCCATTTAAAAAATTTAAAAAATTTAAAAATTTAAAATTAAACACGAAAAAATTTAAAGTTGAAAAATATTTTTCTTTTATGTGTTAGATCTTAAAACACCAATTCCAGAACACTTTTTATTTTGTCTATATCTTAAAAAATGACTGAGTTCTCGCACTTTGAATTTTTCTTATGGCTGACATTTTATAACGATCTGATTTTTGTCCTGCCATAACTAACGAATTTATGAACCGATTTGAATGAAACTTGGTATGTACATAGTACATACAAATATCTCGACCGAGTTCGTTGGCCAGCACCATCCGCTATCTTGTTTCAAAATGACGGCCATTTAAATAATTTTAAAAAGTTTAAAATTTAAAATTAAATGTGAAAAAATTAAAAGTTGAAAAATATTTTTATTTTATGTGTTAGATCTTAAAACACCATATCTAGAACACTTTTTACTTTGTCTATATCTTAAAAAATGATTGAGTTATAGCACTTTGAATTTTTCTTATGGCTGACATTTTGAAACGATCTGATATTTGTCATGCTATAACTGACGTATTTATGAATCGATTTGAATGAAACTTAGTATGTACATAGTACATAAAAATATCTCGACCGAGTTCGTTGGCCAGCATCATCCGCCATCTTGTTTCAAAATGGCAGCCATTTAAAAAAATTTTAAAATTTTAAATTTAAAAATTAATGTGAAAAAATTAAAAGTTGAAAAATATTTTTATCTTATGTGTTAGATCCTAAAACACCTATTCTAGAAAACTTTTTACTTTGTCTATATCTTAAAAAATTATTGAGTTATAGCACTTTGAATTTTTCTTATGGCTGACATTTTGAAACAATCTGATTATGTCACGTGATAACACTCGTATTTTGTAATTTGGTGTGTACATAGTACTTAATAAGGCCTGAACCGAGTTCGTTAACCAGTTTCAGCCGCCATCTTGTTTAAAAATTGCGGCCATTTAAATTAAAAAAAATTAAAATTTGAAATTTGGTACAAAAAAGTGAGAAATTGAAAAAGATTTATCTTTTATGCATTTGACCTTGATACAAAAGTTCCAAAGCACTTTTTGTTTCGTCTGTATCTTAAAAAATGTCTGAGTTATAGTACTTTTAATTTGTAGTGTTGCTCACATTTTTAGGTAGCTTTCATTACAAAAAGTAAAAAGCTACCTATTGCAGCCGTCCGGAGGAAAGCACTTCCAGAAAATTTTGGTATATTTTCACCGATCATGACCCCCAAACCCCAAAACCACCCTCCGTTCAAATGTTGACATATATATATATATATATATATATATATCTGATTTTTGTCATGCGATAACTAACGTATTTATGAACCGATTTGAATGAAACTTGGTATGTACATAGTACATGCAAATATCTCGACCGAGTTCGTTGGCCAGCATCATCCGTTATCTTGTTTCAAAATGGCGTCCATTTAAATTTAAAAAAAAATTTAAAATTTAAAATTAAATGCGAAAAAATTAGAAGTTGAAAAATATTTTTAATTTATGTGTTAGATCTTAAAACACTAATTCCAGAACACTTTTTATTTTGTCTATATCTTAAAAAATGATTGAGTTATAGCACCTTGAATTTTTCTTATGAATCACCTTTTGAAACGATATGATTTTTGTCATGCTATAACTAACGAATTTATGAACCGATTTTAATGAAACTCGGTATGTACATAGCACATACAAATATCTCGAACAAGTTCGTTGGCCAGCATCATCCGCGTTCTTGTTTCAAAATGGCGGCCATTTTTTTTTATTTTAAAATTTAAAATTAAATGCGAAAAAACTAAAAACTGAAAAATATTTTTATTTTATGTGTTACATCTTAAAACACCATATCCAGTACACTTTTTACTTTGTCTATATTTTAAAAAATGATTGAGTTATAGCGCTTTGAATTTTTCTTATGGCTGACATTTTGAAACGATCTGATATTTGTCATGCTATAACTAATGTATTTATGAACCGATTTGAATGAAACTTGGTACGTACATAATACATACGAATATCTCAACCGAGTTTGTTGGCCAGCATCATCCGCTATGTTTCAAAATGGCGGCTATTTAAAATTTAAAAAAAATTAAATTTAAAAATAAATGCGAAAAAATTAAAAGTTGAAGAATATTTTTATTTTATGTGTTAGATCCTAAAACACTGATTCTAGAACATTTTTTACTTTGTCTATATCTTAAAAAATGATTGAGTTATAGCACTTTGAATTTTTCTTATGGTTTACATTTTGAAACGATCTCATTTTTGTCACTTGATAACACTCGTATTTATAAATCGATTTGGATGTAACTTGGTGTGTACATAGTACTTAATAAAGCTTGGACCGAGTTCGTTAACTAGTTCCATGCGCCATCTTGTTTAAAAATGGCGACCATTTAAACTTTTTTAAAAGAAATATAAAATTTGAAATTAGGTGCAAAAAGTGAGAAATTAAAAAAGATTTTTCTTTTATGCATTTGACCTTGATAGGAAGATTCCAAAGCAAGTTTTGTTTTGTCTGTATCTTAAAAAATGTCACAGTTATAGTACTTTTAATTTCTAGTGTTGCTCACATTTTGAAATGATCTGGTTTTCGTCACGTGATAACACGCGTATTTATACACCGATCTGGATGAAACTTGGTGCTTAGATAGGACATACTTATGCCTGGGCCGAGTTTGTTGGCCAGTTCCAACCGCCGTCTTGTTTCAAAATGGCGAAATATTATTTTTTAAATTTTAAATTTTAAAATTAGGTGCAAAAAAGTAAGAAATTGAAAAAGATTTTTCTTTTGTGTTTTGACTTTGATACAAAGATTCCAGAGCATTTTTTGTTTGATATATGGGCATTTTTTGTTTTCTATATCTTGAAAAATGGATGAGTTTTAGCACTTTCTATTTCCAGTGAGATTGACAATTTGAAACGGTCTGAAATTTGTCACGCGTTAATACGCATATTTATAAACTGATTTCGATATAACTCCGTGTGTTCATGGTACATACCAATGTCTTGACCGATTTCATGGGCCAACTTTATCCGCCATCTTGTTTCAAAATGGCGGCCACTTAAATTTGACAAAAATATTTTAAATGTATAATGATGTATAAACAAAAAATTAGAAATTGAAAAAAGGTTCATTCTAAACTATTTATCTTAATAATGAATTCCGGAGTATTTTTTGCTTTGTCTTTACCTTGAAAAACGTCTGGAATATAGCAGTTTAAATTTCTAATGTGGGTGACTTTTTTTTTTTTTTTTTTTTTTTAAGTGAATTTGCCCGCGACTGCACTCGTATATATTAATCGATTTCGATGCGAGTGTGCATGTTCACATGAATTATGATTTCGATCAAGCTCATAGGGTTTTTTTTTTATCCATCATGCTGCTTTAAAATGGATATCGTTTAATTTGGCGACCATATAAATCGCTTAAAATAAAACCAGGTTGAATAAAAGATGTCTAATTTCTAAAAATTCCTATTAATATTCAATATTGACAAAAACTAGTATTCAATCTTACATAATCGTGTTCCACTATTTTGAGCTTCGTATATTTAATTTATATAACTTAATATAAAATAAATAAATAAGTATATGAAAGCTACCTCTTCCTCCCGGCATTGCCGGAAGGACTTTTTAAATGTTATTTTCTTAGTCATCAGTGATCATCAACATATATCCTCAAAAAAGTTACTTAAAAAATACTTTAAGTAAGACTTTAAACAAATAATTTTCAGCTTTAAATATTCACTGTTAACAATGGAAAAAATATACTGCATCTTAAATTTTAACACACATAGAAGATTCAATGACATTTTCACAAAGAAATATAACATGCATGTAAGCTAACGGAAATATGTAATTACAGCCGAGTTTTAATGAATTAGAAAAGAATTGCGTGTATTACACAGAGGAATTTTAATTAACAGTATAAATTGCATATTAACTTTTACACATATATGACGCTAACTAATGGGAAAGTAAATGTTTTGAAACAATTTGTAATGAATAACACTTATTCTTCTCTTTATGAGATTCTAAATATATGAACTTGCACGGATATTCGATATTGATTATTTATAAGGTACCCTGGGGTAATAACGCCACGTTAAGTTTCTAGCAATTTTCACGGCTCAGTTTTATTTTGTATTTTTCAAACAAATATATGATTTGATACAGCAACTCATTGACTATCTATATAAAAAAAAATTATTTAACAGATATGAATACATAAAATGTAATGGCGTGATTTCTTGACCAATGCTATTTTGCGTTATTACCCACCTATATGGGTAATAACGCCATGCAAACAAAACTATGAAATAAGTTGGAATAATTGCATGTAGATTGCCCAATTCTAAAAATACAAACTCTCAGCTCTAGAAATTGACAAATTGCATCCTAAGCTATTGAAAATGTTCATTTTTTTGTGAAAATGTAAGAAAAATAAAGGTGTGGTGTGGGGAGGGGGGGATGAGGCCAAAGAATATCAGACCGTGAGCTTCTTTTTGCTTAAAAAGAACCGCTTAAATAGAATTATTAGAAACATTGCACAGTTTTAACTGTGTTTATTTGAATCAGTATTTAGGATGTAGCTCGGCCGCTGCAGGGAATCAACCTGGGTAAAAATTGCAAGGATTGGCGTTATTACCCCGTTATAGTTATGGCGCTGTACATTTTAAATTACAAACTATCTCGAGAAGATATCCAAAATCTTCAACAACATTTTGAAAGACCATGAATTGTACTACAAATTTATGTAATTAACAAAGTATTTCCGTATCAAAAAAATAGTCTTCACATCACAAAACGTATCTCGCAAATTTTAGATCAAGCGTTAATTTTAGCTGCTTGTAAAAACAATAAGACCTAAAAATGAAACAAATTAACTTGAAGCTGTTTTTTGCGATTTATATGACTCAAAACCTATCTGCGCAGAACACATGGGTGTCATTTACCAGATTTTTTCAAAATTATGCAAAATATTAGCACTTGGCGTTATTACCCCGTCTGGCGTTATTACCCCAGGGTACCTTATATAAAATATATCTTTGACTATTTTTATTATTGGCGATAATGATAGTGAGGATAGTGATTTTGACTTTATAGGTATAAGAATAATCTCATAGCAAATTTTAAAATTATTATAATAACCTGCATATTGTACATCGAAATTTTTATTTTATTTGGATAATGCTAAATAAAAAACTAATACTGAATAAACTAGTCGTTGGGGGTCCACCGTAATACTTACCCATCATGGATATGTATATGAAAATAAAACATGTGAAAACTATTTATACAATGCATTGCAATTCATAAACAAAATTTAAATATTGTTAATATATATAGTAATGCTATATTAAAGAACTGTTGATGTACCAATTTCGACAAATTATATAAAACGACAAACTACTCAAGTAGTACCGAACTGCGTAAAAGAAACATCCTTATAACTCCAAAAATAATAATTCTATTAACTAAAAATTTATTGCGTCGGATTAAGCGTCTGTTTTCTAATTTAAATATACCTCTGAATTGAAATTTGAATGAAATACAAGGGCATGAAAAATCGAAGAATATGGAAAACATGATTACAAATATCTCGGCAACTAATAATCCGATCGACTTCGTTCTTGATGCAAAATTTGTGTTATTTTATTGCCTTTTACTTCCATTTCTTAAAATAAAAAAAATCGAAAATTTTTATATACCTTTCATCAGAACGAATTTTTCGAGAGTCCGAAAAAAATAGTTCCGAATAATCGAGGTTTTTGATATTAAATAGGTTTCGTCCCATCCTTACATACTAAGAACATACAAAATTTCAAGTCTCTATCTCAATTTGTTCGGGAGATAGAGCGTTTACAGGCAGACAGACTGACAGACAGACAGACAGGCGAACGGCAAATTGTTTTCAAAACGATTGCAAGATTTACCCTATACTACGTATGATGGGAAAGTAAAATGGACATTTATTTAAAATACTTTTTTTCCATTTTGTCATTTATTTATTTTTTATACTAAGTAAATGCAATTAAATTTCTTATAAATTAAATCTGGAATGTTTAGATAAGATTTTAGCATTTATAAAATATAAAATACAGCACAATAAAATAGGTATACAGCTTCCTTAAACACACCAGAATATTAGAATAAAATTTAGATTGGTTCAAAATATTAGAATATTTTATTTTACGCAACAATATTACCTTATGAATATGAAGTAAATGGTAGTTAATATTTTGTATCATCCCCTTTAGCTTTCATAACAGCGTACAATCGATCTTGCATACTATATACAAGGTGTTTACAAACATTTCTATCAATATTAGCCCAAATAGACTTTATACGTGCCACTAACTCAGTTTTACTTGAAGGAGGATTTTCTTGAAGTTTTTTCTTCATTATACACCATAAGTTTTCGATGGGATTAAGATCTGGTGAATTTGGTGGCCAAGGAAGTACCTTAATGTTGCGTTGGCGGAACCAATTCTTAGTTGACACCGAGGTATGCGGGAACGCTAAATCTTGTTGAAAGATGAAATCATCTTCAAATAAATCTTCTGATGATGGAATCATGTAATATTCTAAAATTTCTTGATATATCAGAGAGTTAACCTTTTCGTAGACGATGTATAACTTTCCAGGTCCTTCTGCACTCATACAACCCCAAACCATGACACTAGCAGCAAATTTTACGGAACGTTTGAGGCATTCTTTATCAAATGCTTCTTGCTTCATTCTCCAAACTCGAATACCTTGATTACCATATGAAACACAAAACATACTTTCATCACTAAATAATATATTTTTCCAATCTTCATTGCTCCATAAACGTCTTGATTTACACCAATTCAATCTTATACGCTTTTGTGTTGCAGTCATGAGAGGTTTTGTTTTCGGTACACGAGATTCAAATTTAAATTTATGGAGACGTCTTAATGTTGTCGATGTAGAAACTTCAACTCCTTCTTCTTTCCATTTTCGGTGCAAGAATCGCACACTTTTAAAACGGTTTTTCTTAACTATACGCTTCAGTTTCCTGTCATCTCTAGCAGATGTTTTTGGTTTTCGGCCACCATTTCGGCGATTATTTTGAAATTTTCCAATTTTTGAATATTGTGTTAGTATTTTACTAACGCTCGATTGCGAACAATGTAAATAATTCGCTATAAAACATTGATTTTTACCGTGCCGATACAAATCAACCATACGAAGTTTAGTAGATTCAGGAATATCACTCACACGGCCCATTTTAAGACGAAAAAGAAACAAACTGCAAAAAAGAATACTGATTTTAAATAAAATAGTCTGAATTTAATCAATGATGCCACCAGTTAAGAATTGGTAATAATTAAAGGAGAATTAATGTGAAATATTCTAATATTTTGAACCACTTGAATAAATATTCTAATATTTTGACTTTTCAAAATAATTTTTTTTGCAATTAATCTTTTCAAAAATGATATTAAATTTAAGATAACAAGTAAGTTTAATCAACAATAAGTTCTTAATAAAAATATCGTTTGCTTATTTTCATTAAAAGACATAAAATTACCAAACGATATTTTCAATTTCTAAAAAAAAGGTAATTATTCTAATATTTTGAATATGAGCTGTAGTTTAAATTTTAAAACAGAGTGGAGTTTCAATGACGTTTTCTCAAAGAAACATGACATGCCTATAAGCTAACATAAGTATGTAATTACAGCCGAGTTTTAATGAATTAGGAAGTAACTTCGCCTATGACTTAGAGGAATTTTAATTAACAGTATAGAAAGCATATTAATTTTTACTCAAATATGAAAACATTTTTTGGAAAGTTAAACATTTTGAAACTATTTATAATAAATAATACTCAAACTTCTCTTTATGAGATTCTATGATAAAATATTTGACCATTGCATGGATATCCAATATTAAATATTTATCTATAAAAATAAATCTTTCAGTATTTATATTATTGGCGATAAGGGTAACGGAAATCGTGATGGTGACTTTATAAAAATAAGAATAGTCATATAACAAACCTGTAAAATTATTGAAGTGAAATATATTTTGAAATTTAAATTCTTACTTTTGTTGAATAATTGATTGTTTAGAAATATATAAATATATATATTATAAATGCACACACATTTTTCAATATTTTTTCCTACTTTAACAATTATTCGAGCAATTTCATGAAAAATATAAATAACGTAGAATTTTTATCACAAAAGAAATGTTATTGAAGAATTTGAAATAATATTTTATGACAAAAATTTTTAATAAACACACACACAAATCAAATATATCAAATATATCAAATATAATTTCTTATAATTTATTTACTTGTGAGAATACTTTAAATATTGTTTGTTTTCAAATATTATTTCGCTTTGCTCTCAATGAAGAAAATAGCAGAAAAAGGTGACGCAAGGCCATAAAGAAGGAATTAACGAAAAAAAAAAGCTGCTTGTGATATGGAATCCATTTGAAAATAAACACGTTTAATTATACGCAAAACCTCAACCCAAGTCTTATACACACGGTGATATATATACATAGAATTTTTTTTCAAAATAGTTTTATTGTATTTTTTAAATGCTTTAAACGAGATATCTTACAAATATTCATGATAAAAATTCTATGAACTCAAAAAATAATTATGAAATTCTTTCATTTCAACAATTTAAGACGGTTGGGGACACAAAACTATCAAATTTTCTAAAAAAAATATTTATTGAATCAATATTGTTTTCTTGTTTGATGCTCAAATCATGTTTCTATATTAAATAGAAGAATAAAATATTATTTTATTCGTTTTGGTTTGTTTTCAAAATCAAGTTTTCAAGCGATGTTTGTTTTAAAATGACGACTTGTGAAAATGCGTTTTTTTTTTCAAGATTTTTCGAATTTTTATAGGATTTAGAGTATTATAAATTAAGAACTATTACAGATGAATTTTTTAAGTTTATTATATGTCTTTGTTGATTGTTTTACTTTAAATTTGATTCAGGAAATTTGGAGAAACTATAAACTTTAAATTAATTTTTTTTTTTCAAATTTTTAATTTAAAAAATTTTATTTTTTTAGAAAATTGATGTTTTTTAAAATGTTGAATCAAAACTAAAATTTAGATCACTGTTTAATCCATTAAATGCCATTTCTCCTATTTTGGGAAAATAAACGTACCACTGTTTTAAGCGCTTAACTGATTTGCCCGTATGTCGTACAGGAAATAAAAGTCTGCTTGATCCATCACTTAAAGTTTTTGACAGCACTATAATCTTTAAATGGAATTTCAAATTATTTAATGGAGGAAATGTTCAGATTAACTATTATGATTTTTTTAGCTGAAAAAAAGCGATGTTTATCCCATATTTTTAATTTTATGTACTTTAAAAAAGAGAATCAGTTACAAAAATATATTCTCAATATAATTTATGTATGGTAAATGTGTGAAAAGTTTTTCATTATTAAAAGTATGTTTTTCTATGAAAAACTTTATGTATGGTTTTAATTAAGTATAAAAGACATTGTTCAATGACAAAAATTATTTTAAATCTCTCTTCAACCAAAAAACCCTATTCTGCAGGTGAGTCAAGATTCAAATCAACAAGTCGACTCAGATTCGACTCTTCAAAATGAGTTTAAGACCTCGTGCATATGAAAACTAGAGTAATGTCTGCATTTCGCCACCCTAGTGCCACCATCTCCATCTTTTGGCCGAAATTCGAACTATTTGAACAAATTGCATTTTGAAAATGTATTGATTTTCTAATGACAATGCAGCAAACTGCGTATTTTTATTTCAAATCTGTTTTTTTTTTCGTTCAAAACGGGTCAGTCATTTACTGAATACACTGTTTACATGAATATGTACAGGGTGCCCCTAAACTAATGGTATATACGCTAGGGGGTGACAGAACACATCAAAATGAGTAATAGTAAATAGGAAACCAAGGGTCCCAAACGTTTTCCAAAGATTCCAGAGATGGCCGCCATTAAATTTTGGGATCCAAAATTTCAAATACACATAAAAAACGGAAAAATTGGTCGATTGATTTGCGGTTTCCACTAAAATTATTCTTTATGTTAGTATTTTCTTCAAAATTAATTATAAAGATAAATTTCGAAAACTGCTGATAGAGGGCGCTTTAGACTTTGAAGTAATGAAAAACTATTTTTTGCCGTGATTTTTTGCATCTTATTAAATGGTTTCGTAAGCTTACACTTAAACTTAAATTTTGAGCTCAAAATCTGAATAGTTGGGAGTGGTTAAGTAGCACAAACTTAACTGTGTTCAGAGGGTTTAAATTTCAAATGATTATAAAAAACGGAAAATTTGGTCGATTGATTTGCGGTTTTCACTAAAACTACTCTTTCTGTCGGTATTTTAATGAAAATGAATTATAAAGATAAATTTCAAAAAATGCCGATAGAGGGCGCTTTAGACTTTGGAGTAACGAACAACAATTTTGTACGCTATTTTTTGCATCTGATTAAATGTTTTCGTAAACTTAGACTTAAACTTAAATTTTACGCTCAAAATCTGAATAGTTGGAAGTGGTTAAGTAGCACAAACTGAACTGTGTTCAGAGAGTTTAAATTTCAAACGATTATAAAAAACGGAAAAATTAGTCGATTCGTTTGCGATTTTTGCTAAAACTAATCTTTAAGTCAGTATTTTTTTGAAAATAAATTTTAAAGATAAATTTCACAAAATGCCGTTAGAGGGTGCCTTAGACATTGGAGTAGCGTACAACTATTTTTAACCGTTATTTTTTTAAATTTCATTAAATGCTTTCAAATGCTTAGATTTCAATTTTGAGATCAAATTCTGAATCGTTGCGAGTGTTTATGTAGCGCAAAAGTGAACTGTGTTCGAATGGGGAGGGGTGGTTAATTTTAAACTCCTGAACACCCTTCCCAATAATTCAGAATTTGAGTTCAAAATTTAAGTTTAATTCTAAGATTTCGAAAACATTTAATAAGTTTTAGAAAGCATTTAATTAGATACAAAAAATAACGGTTAAAATTAGTTGTTGGTTACTCTGAAGTTTAAGGCGCCCTCTAAAGGAATTTTTTTTAAATTTATCTTTAAAATTTATTTTCAAGAAGATACTGACTTAAAGAATAGTTTTATTTTAAACCGCAAACGTATCGACCAATTTTTCCGTTTTTTATTATCATTTGAAATTTGAACCCTCTGAACACAGTTCAGTTTGTGCTACTTAACGACTCCCAACTATTCATATTTTCAGCTCAAAATTTAAGTTTAAGTCTAAGTTTACGAAATGCATCAGATGCAAAAAATAACGTAAAAAAGTAACGTAAAATACTTGTTCGTTACTCATAAGTCTAAAGCGCCCTCTATCGGCATTCTTTTTTAAATTTATCTTTCTAATTCATTTTCAATAAAATACCGACATAAAGAATATTTTTAGTGAAAACCGCAAATCAATCGACCAATTTTTCTTTTTTTTATGTGTATTTGAAATTTTGGACCCCAAACTTTAATGGCGGCTATCTCCTTTGGAAAACGTTTGGGACCCTTGGTTTAATATTTACTATTACTCGTCTTGATGTGTTCTATCACCCCCTAGCGTATATACCATTAGTTTAGGGACACCCTGTATATATATATATATATTTTTTTTTTAAATATTGTTCAAATTTTGAATACAACACATTTCAATGTTCAACTAAAAATGGATTTTGAAAAAAAAATCCCATCATATTTAATTAATTTTTTTAAATAGAAAAAATCGAATTATTTCATTTACCAACAGAATAATGCACAATGTCATAGGTGACGAATCGTCAGAGATAGGTATAGGATAATTCTAATAAGTTTGAATTCATGTCCTTGTCTCGAAGTTCACCGGACCTATATTCAAAAGGACATCTGTCGTTTTTCTGAAAATCTCAACTTGTGCTGCTTCGTTACAACTTCGCAATGTGCGAGAATTTCCGGACTCATTGGAGAGCACATGGTACCAGATACGTCAGACTACGAATAACAAAATTATCGAGTTAAAAGCATGTCGGACGTTGGCAATTTTGAGGGCAAAAGTGGTCCTACGTAGTATTAAACAGATATTCTTAATGTAATGGCTCTTCGTGTAACTGACATACATGTGACATTTTGAAAGTAGTAGCCAGAAGCATCATCGCCAGTTTCCCCAGTTTACAGCACATAAGTCATAGCAAGCGAGGAAAAAAATAATAAATAAATGTAGAAGCTTCATTAAGCTGCACATTGGCGGTTCCAAAATAGTTTATTAAAATGCATTCATATACAGCGGAAAATTCCCTCCCCGGAGCAGACATTCCATCAAAAAAAAAAAAAAACATAGCTTTCTTAAATTTCCTAAACCCGACACATCGAATAAAAGCCATACATCTCTGACCTCCTCACATAAGTAAAAAAAAAGTTTTTTGAAGGCAAATTAAGAATTTATATCATGTTTATAAAAATTAACAGATTAGGTCTAATAACAGGATTTTAATTTAATAAGTTTCAATAAATACGGAAGATTGTTAAAAGGAAATTAATATAGTATAAAGTTAAATTTGGCGATAAACAAATTTAAATTTGTAATACACATGTTTTACATTTCTGTTTATTTCAAAGCATCTTTTTTCAAAAGAAAAAAAGGCATTTAATAAAGAAAGATGATTATTAAATTCTGATGTCAAATAGCTTTTGGTTGTTGATGTATGAAATGTGTAATTGCTTACCTACATTAATGCAACTATACTATACATTATATTGCAGTTATATTCCTAATATTTCAATTAAAAAAATATATACATATTTTTACAACTTTGTCTTTCTGTTACCAATTATGATAAAATTTAGAATAACTATGGTAACCATACACAAACAGAGTGGTTATTAATTCACGTGAGGTGTTCAGAGCCCTCTAGCGAGTAAAGTATTTGACGAAACATAACCAAATTTCATGAAAGTGCATAGTGGACCATGGGATTTTAAATTCTAAAAAAAAAATGATAATAATAAAAAAGTCGCCGCAAGGGGGAGTTTTGGCGCTGCAAAAATGTATTAGTGTAAATATTGAATATCAAACAAAACAGTACACATCAATTTTATTGCCGATTTCCACAATTATGTTTTTACTTACGAATGGTCGTATCGCCTGAGAGCAATACTTGAATATAAGAGATTTTATACGGCTACAGCTGTAACATCTGATGCAAGATTTTCCTCACCGTTGAGTAGAGAATCTGCGTGGTACAAAACCTGTCCGAGTGCTGCTGGTACCCTTCGCATTTTCCATTTCCTGTTCGACAACAGCAGTTGCAACTTCGTCAATTTGTTGCTGACTAGTCACTTTGCGTTCTTGGCGTAGCTGTCGTGCTAGAGTTCCTGTAGTTTCTAAAACAGTCCCTGTAATTGTAGAACCATCTATCGTAAATTTGTTATGCTCATCGGTCCTTTTCACAACTTCTTTGATAGGAGAAATTCACAAAGAGCAGCATTGCAATTCTCGTTCTGTAGATAACACAGTTTGACTAGCAAAGCACGGTCCAGTAAAGTAAGAGCCATCGCAAAGCACATCGTCTCAGATTGATGAGAAGTCTCCCAGTCCTCCCTTTTGTACTCATGGTCGTTACAAGAACGGATTTTATGCAAATTAATGCATTTTAGTCAGTAAACAGCGCCAAAATACCCTTCAGAGGCTTTATTTATTAATTATTATTTTTAGAATTTTCAATCCGATAGTCAACTGTGCATGCTCATCTAATTTGGCTATGTTTCGCCCAAAACGTTACTCGTTAGAGGGCTCTGAACATCTCACGTTAATAAATAACCACCCTGTATTTCTTTCCAAAATATTACTTTGAAACTGATACTGACTTCTCAATAAAAAATGAAAAGCTAACTGATTAACCATTCATTATAAGTGATGATTTCAGCAATGTCTTTCAAAAATAGATGACGCTTAGTCTGTGATTGAATTTTGGAAGATTCCGAAACAAACGTTTACTAATTTTAGTTATGGTGTGAACTTGTCACTTTTTACGATTTTATGTCCACTGGTATATGAGATATGGTGCTTAAAAAATAATTTTCTTCCTATAGGTATCAGACTTTAAAAACGAATGATTAATACGAGTATTGTCCTGAGTATTAAAAGTGTCCTGAGTACATTTTAAAGCAACACGTCAACAAGACGTTGGTGAAAAACAATAACGAGATATACATACAAAATTGTAAGTTGAAAGAAACAGCGTAATAAAATGATGAGAAAAAAGCAGTAGAGTTAGAAGATGACAGTACTTTATGTCCATAGAAACGTATATTTTAGTTATTCTCACTGTGTTGTATTTTATTCTGTGCTCGTTATGACTTTCCTTCTTTTAATGACTTTAAAAGAAATCTGAATAACGTCGTGAAAGAGGAGAACCTTTCTTACATAGATGAACAAATTTTCTTACCTCACTCTCTATTATTAATTTCTGTACATTCTTTTGTGAATAAACCGCTAAAGAGTGTATAAGAAAATATTTAATGACAAAGTGTAAAAATGTGTCCAAACAACTGTTTATACCGATCATTATAAATGACAATACACACACAAACACACACACACACACATATATATGTATATGTGTATATATATATATACAGGGTGTTTCTAAATTCATGGTACAAAATTTAATGGGTGATAGTATACATCAAGACAAAACATATTAAATGCGAAACTAAGGGTCCCAAACGTCTTCCGAAGAAGATAGGCACCATTAAAGTTTAGGCTCCAAAAATTCAAATGATTATAAAAAACAGAAAAATTGGTCGATTCGTTTGCGGTTTTCACTAAAACTATTCTTTATGTCAGTATTGCCTTGAAAATAAATTATAAAGATGATTTTCAAAAAATGCCGATAGAGGGCGCTTCAGACTTTGGAGTAACGAATAACTATTTTTTACCGTTATTTTTTGCATTTCATTAATTTTTTTTAGACGCTTAGACATAAACGTAAATTTTGAGCTCAAAATCTAAATCGTTGAGAGTGGTTAAACGGCGCAAACTGAACTGTGGGGGGAGGTTCAAATTCCAAATGGTTATTAAAAACGGAAAAATTGGTCAATTGATTTGTGATTTTCACTAAAATTATTCTTTATGTCAGTATTACCTTGAAAATAAATTATAAAGATAAAATTCAAAAACTGCCGATAGAGGGCGCTTTAGACTTTGGAGTAACGTACAACTATTTTTTACCGTTATTTTTTGCATCTCATGAGTTTTTTTTTAAGCTTAGACATAAACTTAAATTTTGAGATTAAAATCTGAATCGTTGGGAGTGGTTAAGTAGCGCAAACTGAACTGTGTTCAATGGGGGTGGGGAGGTTCAAATTTCAAATAATTATAAAAAACGGAAAAATTGGTCGATTCGTTTGCCGTTTTCGCTAAAACTGTTCTTTATGTCAATATTTCCTTGAAAAGAAATTTTAAAGATTAATTTAAAAAAATACCGTTAGAGGACGCCTTAAACTTTAGAGTAACCAAAAACTATTTTTAACCGTTATTTTTTGTATCTAATTAAATGCTTGTAAATGTTCAAAGTTTAATTTTGAGCTCAAAATCTGCATCGTTGTGAGTAATTAAGTAGCGGAAAATTGAAATGTGTTCGAGCGGTGGGGAGGGTAACATTTTAACTCCTGAACACATTTCAGTTTGCTCTTCTTAACCTCTCCCATCGATTTAGAATTTGAGCTCAAAATTTAAATCTAAGCATTTGCAAGCATTTAATTAGATACAAAAAATAACGGTTAAAAATAGTTGTTGGTTACTCTAAATTTTAAGGCGCCCTATAACGATATTTTTTAAAATTAATCTTTAAAATTTATTTTCAAGGAAATATTGACATAAAGAATAGTTTTAGCGAAAACGTCAAAAGAATCGACCAATTTTTCTGTTTTTTAAAATCATTTGAAATTTGAACCTTCCCACCCCCATTGAACACAGTTCAGTTTGCGCTTTTTAACCACTCCCAACGATTCAGATTTTCATCTCAAATTTTAAGTTTATGTCTAAGCTTCTAAAAAAAATATGAGATGCAAAAAATAACGGTAAAAAAATAGTTGCACGTTACTCCAAAGTCTAAAGCGCCCTCTATCGGCATTTTTTGAATTTTATCTTTATAATTTATTTTCACAATAATACTGACATAAAGAATACTTTTGGTGAAAATTACAAATCAATTGACCAATTTTTCCGTTTTTTATAATCATTTGAAATTTGAACCTCTCCCTACAGTCCAGTTTGCGCTACTTAACCACTCCCAGAGATTTAGATTTTGAGCTCAAAATTCAAGTTTATGTCTAAGCTTCTAAAAAAATTAATGAGATGAAAAAAATAACGGTAAAAAATAGTTGTTCGTTACTCCAAAGTTTAAAGCGCCCTCTATCGACAATTTTTGAAGTTTATCTTTATGATTTATTTTCAAGACAATACTGACATAAAGAATAATTTTAGTGAAAACTGCAAACGAATCGACCAATTTTTCTGTTTTTTATAATCTATGAATTTTTGGACCCTAAACTTTAATGGCGCCTATCTCCTTCGGAAGACGTTTAGGATCCTTAGTTTCCTATTTAATATTGTTTGTCTTGATGTGTACTATCACCCCTTAAAGTTTGTACCATGAATTTAGAAACACCCTGTATATATATATATGTGTGTGTGCGCGTGTGTGTGTGTGTGTGTGTGTGTGTGTGTGTGTGTATTCTAAGAAAATAAAAAAAAAGTGGTTGAGAAATGCCTTTTTGAAGAAGTCATTTTAAAAGAAAACTACCGAAAAATGAAAAATATCCAATGCACTAAAATAATGTCCTAGAATAAGAGTTTTTATGTATGAAATTGGTATAAAGCAGGAGAAATCTCGTGAATGCAACCATGTAAAAAAAAATTTGGATTCCTATCGTATGTTATTGTTATAAAAAAAAGTTTTTAATTATATTTTACTTATCTTGGAATTTACGCATGGATTAACTGAGAAACATATACACTTTTGTTAAATATATTTTCCACGAAATTATTATGGATTACGCATATTTTCTGTTATTTCTTTTATAATATTCTTTCGGGATGAATAAATTCTTATAAACTGCATATTAAACTAAATATGAAATACATAATTCATATTGAATTTATCGTCTGATATTCCTGATAAAATTCTAGCATCTGAAGCTTTTTCAAAAAAAGATAAGAAAACTTCAATATAAAATACCATTTGGCTGAGGATATTTATCTCCTAGATTTGTAAAACTGTAAATTTTAAGCAGCACATTTTAGATTTGAGAATTTTATAAAAATAGAAAAGTTTGAATTTTATACTTTGAAATTTTGTTCTTTTTACGACTAATAAATATGTATGTTAGACATTTTTAAAAGAAGAAAACATAGAATTGTTTTTTATTTGCAAAAAGCTCTTCAATCCATACAATGAAAATGATTGATGTTAAAATCTTAATTGCTCAATTTTCATAATAACAAAATCCCTATGTAAATTTTGACTTTTTTTTTTCAAAATTTGTCACATATTCATTTAATAAAAATTCGAATGGTATTAGGTAAACTTGAATTTCTGAGGGTACAGATTAAAATTTTCTATTATCACATTTTTTAAGGAGTCTATTATTTTTTTAAAAAGTAATATTTAGTATTCTTATAAAATAGAAATATTCTACTTTTGCTATATAAATTAGTATGTGATTTTGCTACTTTTCCATATTTTAAAGTTGAGGTAGTATCTACCGTTCAGTTGTACAAAGTTATTTGAATGGTAAGTGTATGTTTGAAGATCTATTAAATAATTGGTAGAATTCTGCAGTCAACAGCATTTTTGAAATTTTATGAAAATTGCCTATCTATTGTTTATGATTTAGCAAAAAATATTAAAATAAAATAAATAAATAAATAAAAATAAACACAAGTTAACTTGTCGATCAATATTGATCATGTTATTAGTATTAACTATAAAATAAATGATTTTCACATAGTCATTGAAAATGGATACATATTTGATTCTGAAATTCTGAAAATTATAAAGAATAAATTATACAACAATTAAAATATTTATTTAATAATTTTTAATAATGCTTTATTTAATGATATATTGCTTAATACTTTGCGCATTCTTTCATAAAACAAGATACAATTATAATGCATAAAAAAACTGTTTATTTAATTGTAGGAAATTACAACATAGTTTACCGAAACCTTTTTTAAAATACTTTCATTGTGTTATTGCTAATAAATAGAGAATTCAAGTAGTAATGAACAGTGAAATAACATTCTAGCAACAGTAATAATAGTATCTGAAACAGTTATTTTCAGAAAGTCTGTAAATGGAATAGATTGAAAAAAATTGTCATTTATTCAGGTGAAAGCACGCAAATCCAGGGTACGAATGTTTTTTACTTTGCAACCAATAAATGCAAATAATAATTGTCACCTTAGTTTGCAGAAGACAATTATTACGAAATTCGCGATAAAATAAGTTAAAAATGACGTTTAAAAAATAGTTGTGATAATTCTAAAAACCATACGTACTTTGTATCTATCAGGCCCGGCCCGTGAACTCCCGGGTTAATAGACATATCATGTTAACGAATCTGACATGTATTATAAAGAAATGGTATTTATATGCTAATTTATATGCATAATTATATGATTTTCGTTAATCATTTAATCATGTTGTCACCCAAAAAAGGAAATTCCTTACAAAATAATTTTTAAAACTTTATTTGAGAGCCTTATTTCGAGAAAATCTCATGCCAGATTATACGATAAAAAAGTAATTATTAATTACAATTAGTTGTTTGTACTGAAATACCAGTAGAAAATATTTCTTCAATTTTTATGAACATGAAATTCCTTACCTAATTCATGTAAAAAAAATTTACAAAATCCCTTGTTCGAGAAATTCTCATAAGACCATATAAGTTAGGAAAAGCAGATTGTCTGTACTAAATTGTCAGTCGAAAATACTATACTTTTGTTCATGAGCACAAACTGAATTTGACATTGAATGATAACGTATTGAATAGATTTATCTATAAAGTACCACTTTATTATTATGTTAAGCAGTATTTCTTTTATGACTGTACACGGCACTGTTTTTGTACTATGAATATTTTTTCCCTGAAAGAGTTATGAGGTTGTATTCTATCTCTGCTTTTTTCAATTCAAATGTCATTTGTTTACTTTTCTATTTATTTATTAAAGTTATATGCTTATATTACTCTAATTCCTATGATATACATTTAAAAGAACACTTTTTCAGTTGTAACAATTTACACTTAACTTCTCCTTTTCCACGAAAGAAATTTATCAATTTTTTTTTTTTTACTTTGAATTTTTTTCAAATTTTTCTATGAATAAAAGAAGTAATTTTTCTATTGTTAAGAATATTGTTAAGACATCCATTACAATATTTTTATATTTATTGTAGGCATCATTTAAAGTAAGTTATATTTTTAAATGTTATAAAGCTTTATAGTAAAGAAAAAATTAAGTTTATGTACAATTGTATTCTAAGATAAAAGAAGAAACTTTAAGAAGTATCTAAAGAAATAATAATATTTTAGAATTAAATAGATAGAGATATATTTAAGGAACACATACATGTCAATTAAATACTTGGATTGTTTCTTTCACCACTCAAGTGGTACAATAAAAATTAATTTAATTGTTTTTCTCACTTGAGTATTATTTTCAATTGACAAAATGCAATTTCAAACTGGGATGAAATGAAAATCAATAAGAATCTGAACAATTTACAGTCCATTCTTTATCAAAGTAAGTCGTGTATCAAATTGAGCTGATATCGATTAAAGCATTTCATCGATTTTTTTTCATAAGTAAATCCCCCATAACATTAAAAACAAAGAAAAATTTTGCTTTAAATTCAGATACTGCTGATAAAGGGATATTTAAATAACAAGCAATCTTGATTAAATTTTTATAAGCAATTTTTTAAATCCAATCAATTGATCAATTTTAACTATGAAAAATTTGCAAAATTAAAAATGATTAAAAGTATTCTTACTGTTTAAAAATTATACACAAACGAATAATATTTTATCATACGTATAGTAAAATTTTAATTGCAATTTTTGTATATGGCGTTAATGGATACAGATTCTATTTTCGAGGTAATTTAAAACGCGAATTAATAAGAAACTATATACTTAGAGATTAACGAAATATTGAGATAAAACAATAGCCTTTCTTTACCCAATATACTGTAAAAAAATTTGTAATCCTATAGATGGAAAGTTGCCAAAATCTGTATGCTTACTAACATTTTAACTGTGCACCTTACAAAGAAAGTTATAAATCTACGAAATTAATTTTTGTAAAGCTACTGAAATCTATAACATTAGAAACGTATCTACTAAAATTACTGTAACCTTACTAAAATTTTATCTATAACATGGGTTGTAGTTACATAAATAATTCGTGGAATACCAGTTTCCTAAAAAATTGTTAGTAATCTTACAGATTTTTTTATTTTCACTGCAAATCTGTATCTGTTACAGGCAATTTTGCTGTTGAAGTTACATAAAAAGTTCTGGGATTCCCTGTTTTCTAGATAACTGTTAGTAACTTTACAGATTTTTCTTTACAATGTAGTTATTCGTAAATTTGTAATTTTAAATGCCGGTAAAATACAAGGCTAGTAATTAAATTATTGTATTTAAAGCTTGGAAATCTGTGATATCACCAAAAGAAGATCTATGCCCCGTCATTAATTATAAAAAATGTAAAAATTGCATGGTTATAAATAATTATTATGAATATATTAATAGCAGTAGAAATGTCTTCATTGGATAATTAATTGTTTTTTTTTCTTGTACACAGGATATCTGCCTATGCACATACTGACCAATATTTAAAATCTTACTTAGTTTAATTACCTGATAAATTGAATGTAGTCAATAAAATTAGAAAAGAAAATAAATGAAATAAAACAAGTAGATTTGAGTGACCTTTTCAACAACAGCACTGTGAAAATCTGTAATTTTACTAAGAGTTTTCTAAGAAGCTTGAACTCCTAAAAAATTTTATGTAATGGCAAAAACGAAAAATAATATAAAAGCTAAATAATCGTAATGTAAATGAAAATATTATGTGTAATATTACTAAGAATTTCTTAAGAAACTGGAGTGCGCAGATCTTTTTATGTCACTACAAGCCGTTTTACATATAAAAGTTAGGTGAGATTACTATATTTAGTATATTCTTTTCTAAAACTACAGATTTTTGTATCTTTAGAAAAAATATTTTGATAGATTTACATTCTTTTTTGTGCAATGTGCAGATAAAATGTTCCTAAGCTCACAGAATTATTTAACTATAATCCGTAAAAATACAATTTTTTATTTTTATTTTTATTGTTATTAGTTTTATTTTTACAGTAAGGAGATAGCCTGTATAGCACATAATTGTTACTGCCAAACGTTAAGCTATTTTGTTATAATAAAAAATGTATAAAACATGAATGTTATACTATATTAATCTAATATACTATAGAAGACACTTAGCGTGAAAATAAATTAAACATAATGCGTATGACTAATTATAATATTACACATGTTTACAAAAATTACATCGTTTCTGTTGAAAGTGTGATATTCAAAAGAAAGTTATATGAATTTAAAAGTTATTAAGGATTTTATATAAAACCTGTAAATATGTTAAAGTACAAAGGAATTTTTTTTAATAGAGAACTGGGGTTTCTCGAACTTTTTATTAAACGGTTACGCAAAAATTCATGTAATTGTTCCTGTTACATGAATTTTTTCTGTTACCATTACATGAAAATTTCTAGGAATCTCAATTGCCGATAAAATGTTTAGTAACTTTCCGGCTTTTCTTAAGTGTACAACAGTGTCATAATAAATCAACATAAATAAATGAAAAATTGTGAGACTCAGAAAATATAAATGCGCTTCAATAATTTTTAACAGCAATGAAATTATCTATTGGAATTTTACTTGTCCTGGATCAGACACCGTTTGTTAAAGGTACTCGAATTTTTAGACTTGAAAACTCTTCGTCATTTTTTTTTCTTTGTGTGTGTGTTTAAGAAAAAATATATTTCTTTTTTTTTAATCACAACTTATTTTGGAATTATCTTCTAGCCGTACATATCTTAACCGCACTTAAATAAACACTTTAAAAATGTTTCATGTAAAATTACAAAATTTAACACCGTACGGATTTAATAAACTTTAAACCTTTCGATTTCTTAATCTCTTCCAAAAAAAAGATTGATATTGTTTTTTTAAAAGAAATTAATTTAAATATACAATAGCAAAAATACTCTAATTAAATGAAGCATGGTTTAATTTCGTATATTATCAGTTTCCACGACACATCTTTTAAAGAAATTTGATGTCCGTTAAACTGAACATACAAGTGCAAAGTGTTAAAAAACACCCTGTTGAAAATATTTCAATGTATTTAATACATATTTGAATGTTCTGGATGCTGAAAATACATTATGATAAAACGCACTAATTCACATTGAAGTCTTCCAGTGAACTGACTGTCACTAGTAATGTAGTTGTTGGCAGTCAACATACAATCTATTACAGCCTTTGGCAATGTTCTATATCTACGCAGAGAATTGATCATGAAGGTGGATGTATATTCGGCGTTATCATATTAATACTACAGTAATCAAATTGCTAGCAAAATTTTAATTTGAATGAACTGGCAAATGTTGTTGAACATCAATAAAAATGATAGAAATAACTTTTCAGCATGGGAATTAACTGTATTTTATTCTTTGAAGAAATACAGTTTTATACAATTTAAGGAATAAAATGATCCAGCTTTTTTAAAAAAGCCAGTTATGATATTTTGTTGAACAGCATAAAATATGTTTTTTATTTATATATTTGAAAATAATTCCTAGAAATGTAACATTTTTATTATCAATCTAATATCCCGTTATTAATTATAAGATATTAAACGGTGTTTGAATTCCAATATTAAAATTAATTAAACTAATTTATCCCCATTTTAAATGATAGTGTCTAATTAGATTTTATGTTCAATATTTGGCGTTTATGAATAATAAAATAAATAAATAAATAAAGTTTTAGAACCACAAATCTGAACATGTTGTATGTTAAAAAATAAATAAGTAATACATCGTTTTAAAACCATAAATTTAAATATCTTGTATATCTCTATTAATAAAAAAGTAACTAAAGCTATTACTGCAGCTGATAATGAAATTCGTTATGAACTTCTCTTTTTTTTGTGCTAATATTAAAAAAAGTACTGCACACAAAAATATAAAAATAGATGGTATTATTGAGATATGTTCGACAAACACGTTGATATAGACCGATTTAAGCGTGACTTTTACCTCCTGGTGGGTCCTTGAAGTAGACTTATGCAGTGCAGGGGCTCTTCCTTGCCATTTTAAGTACGTTCAATAGGATTTAGGTCCAGAGACTTAGACTATCATTTCAAAGGATGTATGTACTATTTTTCAAGAAAATTATCAACAATGTGAGTTTAGTGTGGCTTTGTTTACTGTTCATAAACATGAAATCGAAGTCTACTGTTAGCCGGAACAACCCCACACAGGCTTTATAGAACCTCACACTCAAATACCGAGGTTCGATCGTGTGAATTTCTTTCATTGCATCTAACAGAAGGTCTCAGTTGTTGTGGAGTCGAAGACATCAGTCTTGGATTGAAAAAGCTGCAAATCTTTTCAATAATGAGATGAAATTCCTCACGCAGAGCAATTCTTCTCGAACCTTCCTCTGGGGAAGACATGGAGCTCGCTATTATCTCTCCTACGTAAAATAAATCGACAAATTTAGTCCAAAAGGAATCCTTGTACGGTGAGGAATAATGTCGGGCAGCCACTGTGCGACCACTGTGCGAGTCCGATGTGGATGTTGTCAATTCTTATCGATAGAAGGCTAAAGCCCTTGAAGCATATGTGAGATTTTACCGGGATGCTGTAAGTACGGAATTCATGTTTATAGACGACACACAGAACCCAATTTTTTTTGTGATTTTCTTGAGGAAGAGAATATTCGCCATATGAATTGGCTCTCGATATATCCGTATCAAAATCCTATGGAACATGTTTGGGATGCTCTTGGAAGAGCCATTGATTAGCATAACCCACTTCCCGGGATCTGTCAGGAGTAAAAGCCGTGCATTTGGAAGAATGAGTTTTGCTATCCCAGACGTTTACTGTCACACTCATAAACAATATGAAAGCTCGTTGTGAGGCTTGTATAGCAGTACACGTTTTTCTCACTCCATATTAGTCAGATTCTTTCGCATATAAATGTTTTTTCTGAAATTCATGATTTAACATTTTTGTTATATCCTGTTTCTTAATTCACAATTAAAATATTGTTCATATTGTCATGTTGTATTATTTCTCCCAATATGATAAACTTGATTATTAACTTTTTTGGCAACTCAATGAAGATTAGCTTCCTTAGATTTTATGTTTGTGTCCTTAATTTTTAAATGAATGTATGTACACTGTAAAGAAAAATCTGTAAAGGTACTAAACATTTTCTAGGAAACTGGGATTCCAAGAACGTTTCCTGTAACGGTAATAACAAAAATTCAAGTTTCAGAATCGGTAACATGAATTTTTCCTGTTATCGTTACATGAAAAGTTCTTGGAATCCCAGTTTCCTAGAAAATGTTTTGTACCTTTACAGATTTTTTTTACAGTGTACTTTTAAAAAACTAGAAGTTCTATTTAAAAATTTATAGCTTAAAAAAGTACTCTTCAGTTTCTAGAGCCGCTGTTGTCAAGGGCTAAATAAAAGAAAATCTTCGGCGAAGACAGAAATATTCCCTTTGAATGAAACGAACAGAACATAGTCGATTAAGTTTTTAAAGATAAAAAAAATCGTGAAAATCGCGATGCGATTGGCATCTCTGGTCCCAAGTGTGTTTCAGATATTTGTTGGGGAAAAAATGTGTACACTGTAAAAAAAAAAATCTGCAAAGGTACTAAACTTTTTCTTGGAAACTGGGATTCCAAGAACTTTTCATGTATTGATAACAGGAAAAAACCATGTAACCGATTCTGAAACTTGAATTTTTGTTGTTACCGTTACAGGAAATATTCTTGGAATCCCAGTTTCCAAGAAAAAGTTTAGTACCTTTGCAGATTTTTTTTACAGTGTATGAAACAGATAGCATCGTTTTTATGAACGAAGTTCCAGAAAAACTAAAAGAGATAATATATACAAAATAGATTGTGATTCATACGTTGATTACAGAAGAATTATGAGAGCTTCAGTGGACACATCATATGGTGGTCATTCAGAAATATTATTATCCCAATACGTGCAAAAAAATTACAATTTTTGTACTTTACTTAGTTTTTATTATTAAAGTTTGTAAGTGGACTTGAATTTTTATCATTTTATGATAATTTTTATTGCGCATTTGACCTTAAAATTATTTTAACATTTAACTCAGGAAAAGCAAAATAATTGTATAAATAGGTCTCTCTAAAATTATTTAAAAAATCTTTAAATAATAATGATTTGCTTGACAGGATTGTACTAATTATAGAAATAATTTGGTTTCATATGAGAAAGTCGATATGATAAAATTGTTACTAGTCTTTTGAGCTCTACTAAAATTTCAAAAGTTTATCATACTATATTTAAAAAAGCACAAAAGTTATCTTTTACTTTTATAAGCTAGTCGTTATAGCAATCCCAATACTTTCTTTATCTCATGCATGTTAATACTTCAAAATTTTCTGCCTCAGTGGCAAAATTTAATGTCAATCCATTCCCATCTTGTAGATTCTAACAGCATAGAATTCCGTGCATTAGCTATTTCAAAGGACTTTTGCGAATATTTGGGAAAATGCAATATAAAAGCGCCACATATTGGTTGATTAAAACTAATATACTATGATGTAACATGTTTTCAAGGTATCTCAGAATTAGAAGTTTGATGAAAATTTGTGTATTAGCTCTAGAGATAGATAGAGTTATTACGATAATTCGGAAATATTCATCATAAAAACACTACTAGGCAGGAGATTGACCCTATGCTTTAACTCTTGAGATAGAACTTGTGTGGAAATCATAAAAAATGTTGCATCTCCCATTCAGCCATTTATTCTAAAATGTAAACAGCATCGATTCTTAACATAGAATAAGTGAATAAGATGTTTGAGGGAATTCCATCCATTAATTCTTGAGATAGAACTACTGTTAAAAAAACCGTAAAAAATGCGGCATAGCAACACGACCTAATGAGTGATTACACAAAAATATAAAAAGCATTAATTCATACCAAGGTCTTACTGAGTTGAAGTATAGTAGAAATCCGTTCATTAGCTCTTGACACTGAGCTGCTGTGGAAATCGTACAAAAGACAGCACTACCTGTAGAGCAATTTGAATCAAATTGTAAACCGGATTGATTTATGCCAATGAATAAGAGAATATGAAGTTTGGGGAAAATTCGTGCATTAATTTTTCAGATAACAGCTGTAAATAGCAAAACACACAGCACAGCAAATCCTCCTGTTGACACACAGTACTAATCAACATCAACTTATATCGGGGACTACTTGAATATAATTTCTTTTTAAATTCCATACTTTTTTTCTTGACATAGAACACCCACAATTGTTATATCACATATAGGCTCACAGTCTCACAAACAGACATTTTGTAAAAGCATGTTTGGGGGGTTCTCTCATTTCTAAAACGTGAAAATCCGTCAAAAACATAATTAAAAAATTTTCCCGTATCCAAAACTTTTTTCTTGCAAAGGTAGTAAAAATTGAGATTTTTTTTGTAAAAGCAGAAAACATTAAAATATTAGGAATATAATTTCAATAATTTCAATACATATTTTTGATGGCGATGCATGCTTATACATATTTAGAAAGAATATTATAAAAAAATAATTTCCATATACCACTGTTAGAAACTCCTGCCTATTTTTGCATAAATCGAAAACTAGTGATGCTATAAATAAATGGAAAATCTAAGTTAACAGCCATCATTGTAAATGACAGTTATATTTCTCTTTCGATAAAAATCTTAAATTGCGTTCTTTTCCGATTTCAGAATGTCTTGGAATATCTTGCTTTTTCGAAAAGTGCCAGAGAATATGATTTATTATATCTGTTCTTGTCTTTTCCTCTATATTTAAAGTAAAATATGCTAAGTATGCAAAAATGTGTTCGATAATATCTTGAAAAAAGACATAACAGACAGCTGCGTTTAAAAAATAATGTATTAGTATGAGACTATGTATTAATAATGTAAAATTTTCAGATAAGTAATAGTATTTAAATTTATCTTGGCTAAGATATTTATTTTTCTTGAGAATGGATATAGATACTAAAACATGTTTTACATAGTACGGAGAAAAATAAAGTTAAAAATAATCTATAAAATTTAAAGGATAAACAACATCATAATTTATATATACAGGGTGTACCTAAACTAGTGGGCCGAACTTTAAGGGTTTATAGTATACATCAAGACAAACAATATTAAATAGGATACCAAAGGTCCCAAGCGTTTTCCAAAGGAGATAGCAGCCATTAAAGTTTAGGGTCCAAAATTTCAAATAAACATAAAAAACTAAAAAAAATGGTCGATTGATTTGCGGTTTTCACTAAAACTATTCTTTATGTTGGTATTTTATTGAAAATACATTATAAAGGTAAATTTCGAAAAATGTCGATAGAGGGCGCTTTAGACTTTGGAATAACGAACCACTGTTTTTTGCCGTTATTTTTTGGATCTCATTAAATGGTTTCGCAAGCTTAGACTTAAACTTAAATTTTGAGCTCAAAATCTGAATACTTGGAAGTGGTTAAGAAGCAGAAACTGAACTGTATTCAGAGGGTTAAAATTTCAAATGATTATAAAAATGGAAAAATTGATTGATTGATTTGCGGTTTTCCCTAAAACTATTCTTTATGTCGGTATTTTATTGAAAATAAATTATAAAACTAAATTTCAAAAAATGACGATAGAGGGTGCTTTAGACTTTGGAGTTACGAAAAACTATTTTTTTACCGTTAATATTTGCATCTCGTTAAATTTTGTTCAGAAGCTTAGGCATAAATTTAAATTTTGCGCAGAAAATCTGAATCGTTGGGAATGGTTAAGTAGCGCAAACTGAACTGTGTTCAATGGGGTTGGGGAGGTTCAAATTTCAAGTTATCATAAAAAACAGAAAAAATGGTTAATTTGTTAACGGTTTTCGCCAAAACTATTCTTTATGCCAGTATTTTCTTAAAAATAAATTTTAAAGATAAATTTCAAAAAATTCCATTAGGGGGAGCCTTAAACTTTAGAGTAACCAACAACTATTTTTAAATGGTATTTTTTGTATCTAATAAATGCTTGCAAAAGCTCATAGTTAAATTTTGAGCTCAAAATCTGAATCGTTGTGAGTAATTATGTAGCTCAAAATCTAAGCTTTTGCAACCATTTAATTAGATAGAAAAAATAACGGTTAAAAATAGTTGTTGGTTACTCTAAAGTTAAGGGCACCTTCAAACGAAATTTAAAAAAAAAATCTTTAAAATTTATTTTCAAGGAAATACTGACATAAAGAATAGTTTTAGCAAAAACCGGAAACAAATCGACTAATTTTCCTGTTTTTTATAATCATTTGAAATTCGAACCTCCTCACCCCCATTAAACACAGTTCAGCTTGTGCTACTTAACCACTCCCAATGATTCAGATTTTCTACTCAAAATTTAAGTTTATGTCTAAGTTTCTAAAAATTTTTAACGAGATGCAAATAATAACGGTAAAAATAGTTTTTTGTTACTCCTCTATCGCCATTTTTAAAAATCTAGCTTTATAAATTATTTCCAATAAAATACCGACATAAAGAATAGTTTTAGTGAAAACCGCAAATCAATCGACCAATTTTTCCGTTTTTTTATAATCATTTGAAATTTGAACCCTCAGAATACAGTTCAGTTTGTGCTACTTAACGACTTCCAACTATTCAGATTTTGAGCTCAATATTCAAGTTTAAGTGTAAGCTTCCGAAAATATTTAATGAGGTGCAAAAAATAACAACAAAATGTAGTTGTTTGTTACTCCAAAGTCTAAAGCGCCCTCTATCGATATATTTTTTAAAATTTATCTTTATAATTTATTTCATGAAAATACTGACATAAAGACTAGTTTTAGTAAAAACCGCAAATCAAACGACCAATTTTTCCGTTTTTTAAGTTTATTTGAAATTTTGGACTCTAAACTTTAATGGCGGCTATGTCCTTTGGAAAACACTTGGGACCCTTGGTTTCCTATATAATATTGTTTGTCTTGATGTGTACTATCACCCCGTAAAATTTTGCCTAGTAGTTTAGATACACCCTGTATGTACTAGATATAATCTTCAAACATTTGACGGTAAAGAAATAAGATTTATCAAGGAAGAATTAATAACTTTGATAACACTTTCCTTTATTTAATTTACATTTGAATCTTTTGTTGCATCTCAAAATCGTGTGCGCAATATAATTTCTCAAAATAAAGCGGGACCTCTTGTTCTATTTCACAGAAAATCGTAATTCAAATCATTGCAACTTTATGCTCATTTTGCATTAATATTATCAATAAAAGCATCAAGTTCCTCTAAAGATATTTTCTAGTTTAACTTAATTATTTAAAAATTGACTTTGATTCCGTTCATTTTATTATGGCGTAAAATCATTTGTCATGGATTTATCCATAAACATATCCAAGCATTGGACACTTGTTTCCGACATTTGTTTTTGCATATGGTGTTGGACTTGATATTTCTTTAAATATATTCTGTATTCCATGTTTCCCAGTTGTTACATTTCCCCGAAAAACGGCATGAAGAAGAAGTCTGTGGGAAACATTTCCTGTTTTAAAGAAATGTTGATGAAAGGAAAGCTGGGAAAATCTGCTTCGCTAGGCAGACAGCAAACTGAAGGAATGAGAAGAAAATAAAGTGCAACTTATTAGAAATAAACAGGCCGAAAAAATATTGCTTTAAACATGTTTTAAACTTGCTTTTTAACCGAAATCGAGCAGTTTTTACCTTGAATTGTCTCAGAATGAGGCCTGCCTTAAAGTACCGAAAAATGGGTTTACAGTAGAAAAGAAGAAGTGGATGGTGCGTATTTGATGATGCATGAAAACTGTGAATTAAAAGAATGTGCAGGGAATATGTTTTTCCAAGAAAAACTGTTTTTTGTGCTAGAAAACAAAATAAATCTACCCAATTTTACCAACAGCAAATTTGACTGCTCGTGACGCTTTTAGGTATGATTAAAAATATTTTCGTAAATTTTGCTTTCGTTCGATATATATATATATATGTATTTTTTTTTCTTTAGGAAAATATAAAAAAATTCTGACTGTCTAAGTTAGAAGGTGCTTTAAGAATCCTAGTTGAAAAGGTGAACGCAGTCAATACAATTGTTCTAGCGCTTCTAGTGTCAAATTATATCGTAAAAATAAACCATCAGATTAATTTTCTGCTTAAAAGGGTATTTCTTGTCGCAACACATTCTTTAAACTGGCAATTTGTAAATATATATGTATATGTATAATAAAATGTATAATAACTATAATAATATTAAATATTATGATACGTACAGTCATTGGAGACAAACACATGTATTTATAAATTTTCGTAATTTATATTGAGTTCACTAATAAAGAAATGATAATAAGATATGAATGGTTGAGTTACGCCACCGCAATCATCCGTAATTTCAATCAATCTAATCTTTAAACATTTAAACATCCAACTTTTTATAAACATTTAAACATATTTAATGATTTTTAAAATCCAAAAAAATTATAATTTCAAATAATTTTTTTTTTTTTCAAAATTAAAACAACTTTTAAATAATTTAATCATTAAGCTTAAAATTTTAAAAAGTAAATTTCTATTACTTTTATATTTTTTCTAATCCGGAACTTTCTTATGTCTTTTATTTTATCTTTCCATTTTATATTAACTTTTATGAGACTACATTTCTTGCTACTTTTTAACTTAATCTACAAAGTTTCTTTTTCATTTTATGCACGAACATTATAAAATTCTAGTTTATTACTTTTGCAGACGGTTGAATGAAAAATATTCACGGTTAATAAAAACATATTACGTTTTTTTCAAGATTTTTAGATTTTATAAATCTTTATGCGATATGTTATATAATGAGAACATTTTATATAAAAAAAATCTATGTTTACCCTTTTTTTTATGTAGTCTAATCCAAATATTATGTTGGCTATCTTTTTTTATATACATACATAATGAAATTACATTTTTAATATACAATGTTCAATCATAAAGTAGTCTAATACTGTAAAAAATTTGATTTAAAAGATTTTTATGAAGTTATGTAGTAATAATGATTATATGTATACGTGGTGTTCCAAAAATAACGATCCATTTCTAAAAAAAACTAATCTATCGATTTTTTTCACAGGTGTTTGTAGAAATGCTGTTCATAGAAGAAAGAATAGCGATCCTTTTATGGAACCTGGATGATAAAACACTTGAAGAGGTGCAACTGTAACATCGAAAATATGGTAACAGAAAGCAACAAAAACCAATATCAGATTACTTGTGAACAAATTCAGACGGATCGGTAGAATTCGTGAGGAAGGTGAAAGAAGCCAACGATCATAAATAGCCTGATATTGGCTGTTATTGGTGTATATTTTCTGTATTTTCGATGGTAAAGCTGATGCACCTTTTCATGTGTTCTACAAACCCACTTTCAAAAAACGATGGCTGCTCTAACTTCTAAGGAGAACATTTCTTCAAACACCTGTGAAAGAAATCAATAGATTCACAAAACTAAAGATTCTGTGAAACCTTGGTATAAACTAGATTTGATTAAGTTGTAGAGCATAAAGCTCAAAAGGTGACGCTGCAATGCTGCATTAATTACAATTTCTCAAGAAGTAGTGCATTGATTTTCACAAATTTTATATTTTGCTAGTACTTGATATAATATGGCACTGATTATGTTTTGGTGCAAATCGCTCAACAGGTAGCGCTACCATTAGCGTTTTTCGAGGTTATCGCAATAGCTCTATATCAAGAATTAATGCACACACTTTCTAAAACATTAGATTTAGTTAGTCTTTAATATAGATTAGTGTTGTTTAGTTGTTATTGTAAATTGTCTTACAGATGACGCTGCTTTGATGCATTTTTCATGATATAGCATTAGCTTTTTCTCAAGAACAAATTAAACGATTTTCTTCAAACTTCAGATTCAGTTAGTAACTGATACTAAACTGTTCCTAATTAGTTTTTGGTGCACATCACCCAACATACGGCACTGTTACGCAGATTTTTTAAAAAGATTTTGAAATAGCTCTATCTCAAAAACTATTGCACGGAATTTCATCAGAAGTCAGATTCAGTTATAAGTTGACAAGTGTTGTTACTGACTAGATTTTGATTAAAACTACATTACCGGTGCTGCTGCTATGCTGCATTTATAGGAAGTATTAACATGCATAAAATAGAAGAAATTTTTGGGATTGCCGCATCTGAATAGTTTAAATAATAAACGATCTACAGTTAATTTTTGCAAATAGCTATAAATACGTTTAAAATTTACGTGCATTTCTTAATATTTTTATTGTGAAGTTTTCAGGAACTTTATGTGAAAAAATGAAGATTTTCATGAAATATAAAACAATGATTATTGTTTGTGCAATTAAAGTTTGAGACTTTTTGAAAATATATAATTTATTTTTATGAGAATATTTTTCTTCTAATGCATTAATTAAATTTAAATATACGTACAAAGTACAGTCCGTAAAAATACAATTTTTAAACGAAAAACGTTCTCTATTACTTAATTACGTTAGAAGATGTTTTTTGCCTGCCTGAATTTTAAATGTTATGAAACCTTTTTCGCGAGAAAGAAAAAAAAAATCGTACATTGCAGTCGCTTAAATTTACTGCAAATTTAAGATATTTTTCCTTTATTATTTAAATTTTTATTTCTATTTCTTAGAACATAAATAAAACAAAAATTTTCCGCATGAAATGTTGCAATAAAAATCACTCTTAGACGCCCATTAAGAAATTATTAAAAAAATTATAATACTGCATAAAATACGCATATAAGCCACTGAGTTAAACTTGAATATATTATAAAATATCATCCAGAGTTGCCAAGTCTCCAGCTTTTCAGATACCAGTATTTTAATACACAAAATTTTCTTATATTTAATTGGAATATTTGGGGGATTTAATAGAACATTTTTTTTCTTTAAATCTATACTGGTATTCAAAAATCCGGAGACTTGGCAACTCTGATCATCTAATATAATATATAGTCTCTTAAGAAATCATGACAAAACAATGTTTCATATGATTTAATTTTGAACTTCTTATTGCATTTTACGTGGGTTGCTACACTGTTAAAAAAATCAGGAATTCATGAGTATATTTTTCCTGAAATAATAGAAAAAGTTCTTTTCACGGCAGAAGAGTGTTTTGCATTAAAAGTTGAAATATTTCCTTATATTACCCAAAAAACGAAAAAGAAGGATATAGAAAGAGATGACAGAGATGCTCCGTAATTTGCCACAAATTTATTTTGAATGCTTGAAAAACTGATATGTTGTTGCATAATATATATATATATATATATATATATATATATGAAAGAATCCTAGTTTTTTTTGTGAAAGTTGTATCGTTCTGCTGAATTGCAACTGCATTTTTTTTTCGCAAAATTGAAAATCTATTGACTGAATGGTCCATTAACTTTACTGTTAGTTATTTTGCCGTGAATTCATAGATTTATTTTTAACAGTGTAATTATATAATCGGAAAGTTCATAAGTGGTTTTCTAGACAACATCTGCAATACGCAATGTAAATTTTGATATTTTTTAAATATGTACTTACTTAGAGCAATTTGTCATATAAAAGTTATTTATATTGTTCAGTAATTCGAAAATTTCACCTGTTCCAAAAAAGGGAAATTAATTCGTATCATTTTTTGTTTAGACAAATCAGTCATGGCAGTCTTTCGCTAAAGGAGGAATTTCAAGATGGTTGTCCAAAATCAAACGTTTCGTAGAAGGTATCTCACTTTTGCTCGAACTGATGAAGCAAAATCGGCATGTGGTATCGTGAGATAGAAGCATCCCTGGACTTTAGCATGATAAGCAAATACAAGATTTCATAAGTACATTTAACGGGAAAAAATGTTCGTGTTCAATACCTAACAAATTGAAAGTCCCTCAAAATGGCCTTTTTGGATAAGTGTGAAAAAATGACCCTTAAATATATTTTTTAGTTTGACATATGCCTTATAAAACATCTACTTAATTTCCTAATCTTGTATCTATGTGCACGAGTACAAAATGAAAGAGCAATACATTGTGATGGGCAATGGGCTTTCAAGACCAGCCAACAGCAACAAAAGTTGTTCGCGAAAAAAAATGTAGCAAATAGTTATTTTTAAACAACAAATAGGGATGTTGGTACAATGTTTCCAAAAAATTGCAGAACAATTTATTTTGAATGGCACACAATCATTCTATTATCAGAAATCTTGAAGTACTCACAATAAAAGTACCAGCTACACAGCATCATTCTTCATCAGGACGAGACTAGCTCTCACCCAACAGCACGAATAATAGACTACTTGACCGGTCGAAGCACTAAATTGGTAGGACATCTGTTGTACAGGCCTAATATTGCATCGAATAATATCTTTTTGTTCCCGTCCGGAAGAATAAAGTACACTCATGTCCATAAATTAAGGATAATTCAGATTTACATAGAAATGAAACACTAGAATAAAAATTTCAATTGCAGAATTATCACACACATCTTCAAGACTAATATGCAAATTTCAGAAAGCCACCAGATGGCGCCGATAGTTCGTCAAAATGACGAAAGTGTGATAGAGGCACCCATAAGGAACGGTGACACTCAAGTAAAACTGTTAAGAAGCATTTTCTAAGCCTCTCAGGGACAAAAGCAAACAGTTATGATACAGAGGATACAGATGTGGATGATATTTTACTTGGTAGAATTATCGGCCGTCTGGAATGTGAACGTAATCAGATGGAAGTATCCGAGGAACATGGAATCACACAAAGTTTAACCTCTAGACTTTAACAACGATTCCAGGGTGATGGAAATGTCAGTATACATTACAGTACAGGTCGTCCCGGAGTTACAACCACGAATGAAGACTGTTATTTGGCAGTAACTGCCAAAAGAAACAGACGGAGCACAGCATCAGACTTCTATCGTCAGATATCTTCACCCACAGATACGACTGTTTCAAACTAAACCGTGTACAGACGTTTGGGAAACATTAGTCTATATGCTCGCAGACATGTTAGATGTGTTCCGGTCACGGCAACTCACTGTTGCTTGCGGTTAGCCTGAAGTAGAGAACATGCAATGTGGATATCGTCACAATGGACTTGTGTAATGTTTTCTCACGAGTCCAGGTTTAACTTGCAGTCTGATTCACGTCGGACTTTCATATGGAGAATACAAGGCACCCATTACCACCGAGACAACATCATTGAACGACATCATTATGGTGGTGCAAGATTGCTCGTTTGGGGTGGAATTATATTCCACAACAGATCTACATGTTCAAACTGAACCATGACAGGACAAATTCATCGGGACATAATTGTGGAACAACATGTACGTTTGTTTATAGGTGCTAAGGGCTCCGAATTTGTGTCTATGGATAATTACGCCCATACTCAACAAGCAAACATCGTAAATGAATGCCTTCAAGCTGGGGATATCACCCATATGGATTCGCCAGCATTTTCGCCTAACTTGAATCCTATAAAGAATGTATGGGATATGCTTGTCCGACGGGTTGCAGCCCATCAATCACCTTCTGAATGTGAACCGGAATTTTGAAGATCATTGCTTGCTGAATGGAGTAATTTTTCAAGATCAGCGAGAAAATTTGATACTCAGCATGCCTAGGCGTTGTGGCGACTGTATTTCATTGTCTGGGAGACATGCAATTTATTAACCATAATACTAACCATATAATGTTAAGTTTTTTTAAGAGGGGTATTTTTGGTGATTCCTCTTGGGAGCAACAATTGTAGATTTTATAAATGTTATCATACATATACCTTCGTTTTTTTCTTTTGTTTAATAAATGGGATTGACGAATAAGTCACGTTTGTTTTGTCTCCGTACCTTTATTTGCTGGAACTGACATTATCATTAATTTATGGACATGAGTGAACATGAACAACTATTTCTAACGTGATCTATCTAGATAAAGCGGCTGATGCGTTACGAAGCAGCGAACGTGTTTTGGAGATAACTCAATCGGATTGGAAAAAACTGCTATGAAAATTGATTCAAACGTATACAAAACTTTATCCATAATCACTGAGAATATTTGAAAAATGTTTGCTTTTTTTGTTATTACGGTTATATAAATAGCTTTCTTATGTACTTACTAAAATTTTAAACATAATGAATATGAACTTTCTTTTATAAAATAATGACATTGACACAAACTTTTGCAATTTAATACAAAAAAGAACTTTTATTTTATATCGTTTTTTCTACACGTTACCTTTTCATTAGATTTTTATGTTGATTTCAAAGTTACTTTATTCCCTTATAGTGTTACTTCATTTATGGTCTTCTGCAAGAGTTTATTTCATTACATTTTCTCTCAAAGCAGAATCAAAAATGCATTCCGGCAGATAAAAAAGGTTATATAATGTCTTTTTTATACTTTATTATCTTTTTTTTATTCTTATCAAGTTTATAGGAAAATTCTTTTTGCGCTACACTGTTAAAATTGTGACCCATTTGCTGTAGCGTCACTTTACAACTTTTATAGAATACAGCTTTTATGACCAATGAGAATGCTCCATAACACAGTAAAGTAACCGTTTTCTATAAAAGCGGTGGAGTAATGCTTCAGCAAATGGGTCAAATTTTTAGCAGTGTAGAAACTACTTGTTCAGTATTATAAATGTATTTTCGTGATAATTTACAAAACTCTCCTAAACCACTGGACAATAATTTTAATGGAAAGCTAAATAATTAAACGCATTTTTAAAGCTCTCTGGTGGGGGGGAGGGGAGAAGTATCTTTTTTAGATTGTCATATTTTTTTAATGTATAAATTACAACAGGGTAAATTAATTTTACAAATCCGAGCTTTCATAAAACTTAAATGATGTTAAATAACAAAGGGCTGTTTATTGAATGATGGAAGTTCTTTTGAAAGTTTCACTTGGTGCTAAAAGCGCTACGTGACCATATTGATTTGCACAAACAACGATAGCAAACTAATGTTTTTTTTTTTTTTTTTATCTCATCTCATAGTTAAATTCTCCATTAATAAAGAACCACAAGCTGATAAATGCTTGAAAAGTTGAGAAATTTTGATTTATTATTATTATTATTATTATTTCGAAAGAGTCTTAGAAAGTTGATCTTTATAACTGAATAATAAATACAGAAGTTCACTTCCGCAAACGCGCTAATTTTTTGCCAACTAAGAGCGTACTGTAGACGATTTAAAATAAGTAAACTTTCACACAAAATGTTAAAAAATAAAGATTCAGTTGATAATTTTAAAGTTAAAAAACACGTGTCAGGACACGTGATTTTAGCTAATGACGTGATTAGCTAATGACGAGCTGTATTTTTGAAGCTCGAAACGCGTCCTGTTTAATTTACTTTTTATGGTGATTTTACAAAGTTTTTTTAGCTTATTTATAAATTTATTGCCAGTGATTTCGGTGTTTCGATCAAAAACATATTTATGTTAATGTTGTTACACAAAAATCATGTGTGCCTGTAATAAAAGTCTGTTAAACATTAGCATACACTCTCAAAAAAACTTCCGTCTTTTCACAGAAAATGCACTGGCAGCACTGCTGCCAGAAATTGTCTGTATATTGACGATTTTCTGTTTATTTTTTTCTCTGTCAAAAGAGGAAAAATATCCGTCACTTGAAAAAAGTTTGGAAAAAATCAATGCGGAAGAGGCGGGGATCGAACCATGGACCCCAGGATTACCAGACCAACGATAATCCACGGCGCTACGGCTGCTCATGATGATTGTGCGTTAAAATAGAACTCTTCATTTCATATGGTGTGGGTTGGTGTATTTCGTTAAAAAGCTTTTAATTATGCAGTTAATCTCGGAAAGATTTCATCTTTAATGAAACTGTGGCTGGGTTTTTTTTACGTTTAGTATTAATATAGTATAAAAATGTGAATTTTAAATATATTACGTAGAATGTTAGAGAAAAAACATGGATGTTCTATTTGTGAGAATTTTTGAACGAATAAAGAAAGTAATTGTTATTTATTTTTAAATTCGAAAACATTTTTGTCTTTTAAAACTAAATTAGACATTTTAATCAATAGAATATTTTTGTTTTTCATTTTAAAAATAAATTCGAACTTATTACTAACAGACCCAATGCGCATGCGTGCTGGATAGAAACGGAAACTTTTCCTCATTTTTCGACGCTCGGAATGAACTCACAGAACAAATACGTTTTCTGGGAGAACAGAAATTATTTGTGAAAAAATAACGATAACTTAGTGTATATTGACGAATTTTTCTGACAGTGTATTTACTTACTGAAACCATAAGAAAAACCGATATTTCAAGTTTAGAAAACTGTTTAATACACTGTATACAGTACCAGGAAACTAATCCGGTAATCATTGACAACAAATAAGCAGTTGTTTATATAAATGTTTGTTTATCACTCTAAAACATGTTGTTTTCCATGGTTTTAGCCTCTAGTTTGATTCGTGGTTATAATATTTGTTCTTAGACTTTAAAAAATATCTTTTTAGGTGCGCACGTAATTGTGTAAATACGTAGCACATATAGACGTCGTTTAATCCGTCCGTCCATCAGTCAACATCTGTCTGCCGCATATAGCAAAACAAAAATTTTCCAACCAAATCATTTGAAATTTAAAATACGTAATTTTAAATTTTATGAAAATCAAATGTTTAGTTCAATTACAAGCACAATCAAAAGTATTCTCTTAACTTAAGGCCAAAGAGGAAAAAAAAAACTTTAAAGCGCTTTTAAACATGTTACACTCTTTCGTACATAATAAAACTGACATGCCTTTGTGAAATGTATACTAATTTGTATATTATGTGCAATGTTTGTAACGAAGAATACTTGGCATTAATTTACAGGAGCACTCAAATCTTCCATTGCATGATGATATAGAAGCAATTGTTATTTTGGGCGCGTGTTAATAATATTACATTATTTCACACTTTACAAAATTATATATGTTGCATATTAGAAGTTACTTTCTGCATAATACAAAGCAGATGGTACTTAAAAGGATGCACTTTCACATAGTATTTTTGCTACTATACTATAGTTGAAGTACTGTATACTATTGTAACAATATCTAAATATCGTTAAAACTTCGTTTTAGTACAAATGTACCTCCCTTGCAATGCTTGACGTGCAGTTTCTGAATTCTTCATTTATTGCTTTTGTAGCAAATAATATCAGCTGTAAGTGTAACTGGGTACATTGATACAGTTTTTTTCTAAAAATTTTTTGGTGTCCAGAAAGTAGAAATTTCAAGTTGTTTTTCTATGTGGTGTCAGCGAAACTTGTGTAGTGTGTTTTGAAAATGTATTATCGTTGTTTTATATTGTATTATTGCATATAATAAAAAAGTCATTTGTATTAATGTGCACCATTCCCGGGGCAGATTGATACATCTCATAGGGAACTAAGATACGTTTCAGAAAAATGGAGACAAAAAAAAAAAAAAAAAAAAACAATGCATATTTTTCATAGAAACTTAGTTAGCAAACCATTTTATATTTATTTGTAGAAATTCAAATCAACCACAATTTATTGGTAGGCAATATTAAAGCAATAAAAAATAAATGTATAATGACTTGATGTTCTGGCTGTTCCTTGTCTGATTGTTGGCTGTGGTAACTTTGTCATATCTGGAACTTCAATTCCAGCATTATCTTCTTTTCTAGAAAATATGACAAAATTACCAGGTTTTATTTTTATCTATCGGCTTATAAACAGAAAATAAAGGATAATTATATTAAAAATTCTGTTTATAATATAATTATCCTTTGCTGTTCTCCAGCTTGTTTCTCTTACGTAACATTTCTCATGTCGAAAATACTTTTTTTTTCGGGAGAATCGATAGAAATTCCAGATTTCCCAGGTTGCCATTCTTTTCTTTTGTAAGTTCTACTAACACCAGCTGTTGGGTAAATTCGTACGTATTCTGTTTTCAAAAATACTATAAAATGTTCGAATATAAAAAATTAGAGCTATTTCTCTTCAATAAAAATTAATATTAGAAAATTTTGGCAAAAAATGGTTGGATTAAGTAGTGTATGGTACAAAGAATAATAAAAGGTAATGAGAAAATGAACTAGAAAAAGATTTAGGTTGCTTGTAGCTATCATAATGCAAATTGATATGTATCAATGTGCCCCATAGAGCCATTTTAAATAAAATGTATATCAATTCAAACACTTCATAATTTACCTAACAATAAAGAATAAGAACTGATAAAGAGTAGCTTTTCTTGCCAGGGAGAGTATTATTTTCGGCTGAAAATACTGGAACAAATGTATGGTACCATTGCAGTTGTACAACTGAAATTTTCTTTTGACCCGCAAAAACAATAAATCACCGGTCCCATTTCATCAAACTACTGAATCATGACAAGACTTTCAGTATGTAGTTGTGTACACTGGCATCACCATTTGGAGTTATTGTGAAACTTCCTATAATGACCCTATGAGCATTTAAAGGGGTGTATTAATGTGCCCCAGTTCCCCTTACTTGATATATTACCAAATATATCAATGTACGTGTTTCACGTGTATTTGTAGTGCTTCGTTCAATCATTATTGTCCATAGTGTATATAAAATATTCGTACTGCGATGGTTGATGTTAAACATCAAAGCCTTGTATCTTAAATATCTATATGCTTAATAGGGACCGTTCAAGTATTACGTAAGTATATTTTTCGTCATTTCATACCCCCTCCCCCCCCTTGTAAGAAAATATAAGCAAATGCTAGACCCCCCCCCTTTGCTTATGTAAGATTTTATGACAGTTTATACATCAATACTTCTTGACTTATAAAAAGTTACTAATCAATTACATTATTAATCCTACAAATTTATATAGGCATATAGAGATTATGATATCAAAATATATAAAATCATTTTAATATATTGTTGCTAATTGCATTAAACAAACCACAGAATACAAAATAGGTTTAAATATATTGTTATTTATCACTTTGAACAATAAAACAAGATATACAAGAAGTTTTAACTTACTTAGGCATCATAACTAAAATTTTTGCCATAAATCATACAAATGTTGGAGTTTAATTTGGTGTTCATATTTTAATCTGATGTCCAGAATCCTTGAACCCATGTTTCAACATTGTCTGTTATAAGGTTTTCACTGGAACAGTGGCCTGGGGTATTGCAGGTTTCCGGTCCTTGTTTGCTTGTTGAATTTGAACTGCAGTTGCTTCTTTGTTTAATGCTTACGTAAGAATTGTCGTGACTCCCCCCTCCCCCTTGTCAGAAAAAATAAGCAGACTCTGGACTCCCCCCTCCCCCTTTAGTGCTTACGTAATACTTGAACGGTCCCTTATCAGAGTCGTAGCTGCTATATTAACAAAGTATTAGAGGTAGGGGTGACCTTTTAACGACCTAAATTTCTGGAATCTTTGAAGGAAGGAATGATGGCAAAATGTTGGTTCGGAGCTTCTGAGGCTACATTGATGACAGTGGATGAGATGTTGCTACATTACTATGATATAGAGTCCAAACGACAATAGTTACGTCTCACCCAATGTCACAAATGTAGCCATGTTAGCTTAGTATAAACCTTTTAACACAACCCATTTTCATCCCTCCCTCCAAAACTATGTGAATATAGAAACTTCGCATGTGAATTCAGCGTATAAGATATTAGGCTTAGATGCTCTACAACAACCATCGCAGTACAAATACTTTAGGGACAATTAGTGCGAATATTTCTCTAAGGACAATAAATATTGAAGCCCCATTGTATGTATATTTAATAAATGTCAAAGATATTATCAAATATTCAATCAAATATCAATCGCAGTACAAATACTTTAGGGACAATTAGTGCAAATATTTCTCTAAGGACAATAAATATTGAAGCCCCATTGTATGTATATTTAATAAATGTCAAAGATATTATCAAATATTTTCAATTTTACAAAAGATTAAAACAATTTAAATAAAATAGAGCGGCAAAACAAAAATGATAAAACAAATTACGAAAAATTTTTTTACGAAATAATTACGATAGTTAAGAAATGAGAACTATTTTATTTACTTACTTTTGGGGAAATATTTATCTGTGGCGTGCATAAAATCTTTGATGATGAAGAATTTATTCATGAAATTCAAAAGGATTTCTAGACAATTTACTTTCTTATTTATATAAGGTACCTGTACCTAATATGGACAACCTAAGGTCAATATTATTTCTTTCACCCCCGTTACACGTGATTGGACTCTAAATATATTTGACCACTATCCCTAGACTGTTGACTATCATTATTAAAATTAGCGACCTCGTAACTATTCTGGTTTATCTTAAATGATAAAAATAAAGACGTTTACAAGTGTCCATATATGGAGCCACCTGTCTCTATTATGGACAGGTGGATCCTTATTGATCTACTACACAGGATGTATGGAAGAACCACTCTTCTATGGAATTTAAGAGGAGAGGGAATACAAAAAATGTATCTTAAAGTATTGCGGGGGAGTGGAGGGCACAGTTAATATATTCAGAACATGCGCTTTAGAACGGGAGTCATTTTCGGTTGTGGCTCTTCGAAGGTCGATGCAAAGCACCTTAGTTACTACAAATTTTTATGAAATAATGTAGTTGGTTTCATTTAGCTTTCTAATTTTTGTGAATCTGAAGATTCACCTGCCGTACTTCCAGTGTGGACATAACCCCAGTAGCCAAACAATATTGGGCCAATATTGGCTATATCTTGGAGCAATATTGGCATCTTGGCGCAATATTGGCATGAAATATTGCTCCAATATTGGGGTGTTTACATTTTGCCCTTATTTAGCCAATATTTGCAGCGTGCCAATATTGGCATAAAATATTGCCCCAATATTGGCACAAAATAGTGCCCCAATATTGGGATGTTTACATTTTGCCGATATTTAGACAATATTTCTGAAATATTGTATCTATATTTTATGACATTTTCGGTACATAATTTCATAGCAATATTTCATACCAAATATTGGCGCAACATTGTTTACCAATGTTGGTTAAATATTGGCAAAATATTAACACCCCAAAATATTATTGCAATATTTAATACCAATATTAGTGCAATATCCGTTACCAATATTGGCTAAATATTCGCAAAATGTAAGCAACCCAATATTCGGGCAATATTTCACGCCAATATTGGCACAATATACGTTACCAATATTGGCTAAATATCTGCAAAATGTAAACACCCCAATATTGGCGCAATATACGTTACCAACATTAGTTAAATATTGGAAAAATGTAAACACCCCAATGTTGTTGCAATATTTCATGTCAATATTGGCATAATATTCGTTGCTAATATTGGTTAAATATTGGCAAAATGTAAACAACCCAATATTGTTGCAATATTTTATGTCAATATTGGCAGACCATTGTTTAAAAATATTGGCAAAATATAAACACGCCAATATTGGTGCAATATTTCTCACCAATATTGGCGCAATATACGTTACCAATATTCGTTAAATATTGTCAAAATGTAAAAAACCCAATATTGTCGCAGTATTGCACGCCAATATTGGTGCAATATACGTTACCAATATTGGCTAAATATTGGCGAAATGTAAACACCCCAATATTGGTGCAATATTTTATGCTAATATTGGCGCAATATACGTTACCAATATTGGTTAAATATTGGCGAAATGTAAACACCCCAATATTGTTGCAATATTTCATGCCAATATTGGCATAATATTCGTTGCCAATATTGGTTAAATATTGGCAAAATGTAAACAACCCAATATTGTTGCAATATTTTATGTCAATATTGGCGCACCATTGTTTAAAAATATTGGCAAAATATAAACACGCCAATATTGGTGCAATATTTCTCACCAATACTGGCGCAATATACGTTACCAATATTGGTTAAATATTGTCAAAATGTAAACAACCCAATATTGGTGCAATATTTCATGCCAATATTGGCGAAATATTCGTTACCAATATTGGCAAAAAGTAAACACCCCAATATTGGCGCAATATACGTTACCAATATTGGCTAAATGTAAACACCCCAATATTGGTGCAATATTTCATGCCAATATTGGCGCAATATACGTTACCAATACTGGTTAAATATTGTCAAAATGTAAACAACCCAATATTGGTGCAATATTTCATGCCAATATTGGCGAAATATTCGTTACCAATATTGGCAAAATGTAAACACCCCAATAATGGCGCAATATACGTTACCAATATTGGCTAAATGTAAACACCCCAATATTGGTGCAATATTTCATGCCAATATTGGCGCAATATACGTTACCAATATTGGTTAAATATTGGAAAAATGTAAACACCCCAATATTCTAGCAATATTGCATGCCAATATTGGCGCAATATACGTTACCAATATTGGCTAAATATTGTCGGAATGTAAACACCCCAATATTGGTGCAATATTTCGCCCCAATATTGGCACAATATTAGTAACCAATATTGGCGAAATGTAAATGCCTCAATATTGGTGCAATATTTCACCCCAATATTGGCGCAATATTCATTACCAATATTGGTCAAATATTGGCAAAATATAAACATTGCAATATTGTTGCAATATTTCATGCCAATATTGGTGCAATATTTCTCACCAATATTGGCGCAATATACGTTACCAATATTGGTTAAATATTGTCAAAATGTAAACAACCCAATATTGGTGCAATATTTCATGCCAATATTGGCGAAATATTCGTTACCAATATTGGAAATGTAAACACCCCAATATTGGCGCTATATACGTTACCAATATTGGCTAAATGTAAACACCCCAATATTGGTGCAATATTTCATGCCAATATTGGCGCAATATACGTTACCAATATTGGTTAAATATTGGAAAAATGTAAACACCCCAATATTCTAGCAATATTGCATGCCAATATTGGCGCAATATACGTTACCAATATTGGCTAAATATTGTCGGAATATAAACACCCCAATATTGGTGCAATATTTCGCCCCAATATTGGCACAATATTAGTAACCAATATTGGCGAAATGTAAATGCCTCAATATTGGTGCAATATTTCACCATAATATTGGCGCAATATTCATTACCAATATTGGTCAAATAGTGGCAAAATATAAACATTGCAATATTGTTGCAATATTTCATGCCAATATTGGTGCAATATTTCTCACCAATATTGGCGCAATATACGTTACCAATATTGGTTAAATATTGTCAAAATGTAAACAACCCAATATTGGTGCAATATTTCATGCCAATATTGGCGAAATATTCGTTACCAATATTGGCAAAATGTAAACACCCCAATATTGGCGCTATATACGTTACCAATATTGGCTAAATGTAAACACCCCAATATTGGTGCAATATTTCATGCCAATATTGGCGCAATATACGTTACCAATATTGGTTAAATATTGGAAAAATGTAAAAACCCCAATATTCTAGCAATATTGCATGCCAATATTGGCGCAATATACGTTACCAATATTGTTGCAATATTTCACGCCAATATTGGCGCAATATACGTTACCAATATTGGCTAAATATTGTCGGAATGTAAACACCCCAATATTGGTGCAATATTTCGCCCCAATATTGGCACAATATTCGTAACCAATATTGGCGAAATGTAAATGTCTCAATATTGTTGCAATATTTCACCCCAATATTGGCGCAATATTCATTACCAATATTGGTTAAATATTGGCAAAATATAAACATTTCAATATTGTTGCAATATTTCATGCCAATATTGGTGCAATATACGTTACCAATATTGGTTAAATATTGGCGAAATATAAACACCTCAATATTGGTTCAATATTTTACGCCAATATTGGTGCAGTATTTCACCCCAACATTGGCGCAATATACGTTACCAATATTGGTTAAATATTTCCAAAATGTAAACACCCCAATATTGTTGCAAAATTTCATGCCAATATTGGCGCAATATTCCTTACCAATATTGGCGAAATGTAAATATTTCAATACTGGTGCAATATTTCACCCCAATATTGGCGCAATATTCATTACCAATATTGGCAAAATGTAAACAACGCAATATTGGTGCAATATTTCTCGCCAATATTGGCGCAGTATTCGTTACCAATATTGGCATAATGTAAACAACCCAATATTGTCGCAATATTTCATACCAATATTGGCGCAACATTCATTATCAATATTGATTAAATATTGGCAACGAATATTGCGCCAACATTAGCGTGAAATATTGCAGCAATATTGGGTGTTTACATTGTACCCTTATTTGGCCAATATTGGTATGGAATATTGCCCCAATATTGACAGGTATATTTTGGAATTATTTAACCAATATTTGTCAGAAATATTGCCCCAATACTGGCATGAAATATTTCCCCAATATTAGCATGAAACATTGCCCCAATATTGGCTCTTTACATTTTGCCAATATTGCACCAATGTTGGGTGTAATATAACTCCAATATTAGTATGAAATATTACCCCAATATTGGCATGAAATATAGCACCAATATTGGGATTTTACATTTCACCATTATTTAGCCAATATTGGTATGGAATATTGCATGATTATTTGCTTGAAATATTGCACCGATATTGGTATGAAATATTCCACCAATATTAGCATGAAACATTGCTCCAATATTGGCATGAAATGTTGCACCAATATTGGGGTGTGATATCTCTTCAATATTAATATGAAATATTTCTCCAATATTGTGATGTTTAAATTTGGAATTATTTACCCAATACTTTTAGCAAATATTGCCCCAATATTGGCATGAATTGTAGCACCAATATTGGGGTTTTTACATTTTACTATTATTTAGCCAATATTGGTATGGAATATTGCACCAAGATTGGGGTGTGATATCACACCAATGTTGGAGTGTAATATTGCTCTAATATTAGTATGAAATATTTCCCAACATTAGCATGAAATATTGCTCCAATATTGGTATAAAATATTTCCCAATATTAGCATGAAACATTGCTCTAATATTGGTATGAAATATTTCCAATCAATAGCATGAAACATTGCTCTATTATTGGCATGAAATGTTGCCCCAATATTGGTGCTCATAGCACAACCATATTTTATGCCAAGAATGGGACATTTTATGCCTATAATGGTGCAAGATATATTGCCATTATTGGAGGAATATTATATAAACATAAAACACTTAAAGATAAATATGTAGCATCAGGCTTGATTGATTGGATAATTTTACCTCCCCACACAAATCCCCCTTCACCTATAGTCACTATTCCTCTATCTTGCATTGAAGAATCTCAACTGCATATTAGAAACAGCTATTTTCTGCTTTTTATGTATTTTTAACATCAATTTTCTGCTTTTTAATATTCCGACAGAAGTTATTTACTATTTTTATTAGCAATTTATTTGGTCAAATAACTTAAATGGTGCTAGTACCACAGTATATATATATATATATATATATATATATATATATATATATATATATATATATATATATATATATATATATATAGAACCATTAGATAATATTACAAATCAACATCAATTATATATTTATATATAATTCATACTCAATATTACTATTTGTTAACTTATTAAAACAATTTTTTCCATTGTTGGCAGTATTCTGTCATAAGAAATTAATTTTGTATTAAAAATCATACTCAGTATCTTAAAAATCTATTTATGTAGTCCTGACTATTGAAATAATTTGAAACCTAAGTGTTTTCATTTTTTGATAATTGAATTATTTATAGAGTTTAATCAACAAGTTTTTCTTCTTCCAGTGTCATGTCTGGAAATTTGTTCAAAATGCTAAATTTAGTATATTTTCAGAAAGATCTTTTTGTGTTTACCAAAAAATGGAAAACCTTTTCACACAGTGAATAACTTCTGTCAATTTCATTTATTTCTGAACAAAAATTAAATTTGTCAGAAAGTAATCCTTGCAGATTTGAGAACAGCCGTAATATTAGAGAAATTTCTGAAAATTTTTAAGTAGTGTAAAATAGCTTTTCTTTTCCCTAGAAAATGATATTTATGACAAATATATTTATATTTAAGAACAGAAAATAATAAAATTTCATTTTATGCACAGTTAATTTTTTTTTTCAACTTCAGATGAATACATTTTTAAAGTTATATTTTCAAGGTCTTGCAGTCACCGAATTTTTGACAGTTTTTTCTGATTCATTAACTATATTCTTTGTTATATATCTTATTTCTGCTGAAATGATTTTTCAGTTTGTTGAATTGAGGAGTTAGAGATCACTCTGAAACATTTTAAAATGGTCATTTTTTTAGTTTTTTTAAATTAAAGTTCAACATGTTACCAAATGCTTTGAATAGAGGTTCTGGTGATACTGCTTTTATGAAAAAATATGTGCAGTAATATTTATCCACTGGTAAATAAATTTGAACTTTATTTTTCTCAAAACAGATATTTTTCACTCTGTTCACATCATATTTATAAAATGTAGTAACAAAAAACTTAATATTTTTTTGCTATATTGTATTTATATTTTTTAACTATTTATTTTTACTCTATTTTTAAAATATTACAAAATACAGAAATATAAAAACTAATACAAACAAAATAAGAATATGTGCAGTATAAACACTTTATTTTTTTTCTGAAATAACATAAAAATTGTTAATTACGAACAATAAAGATTAATTTTTAATGACAAATTATTTAATGCATTGTTATTATAGCAGTTGTTACATTTTCATTACAACTGGTTCTCTCTTCATAATAGCACCTGTAAACAATAAAAAGCAATAATTATAGTTTTTGAAAATTATTGAAAATATACATGTTGAATGAAAATTTTAAACTATAAAAGAATTTGTTTAATAAATATGTCTCTTAATACATTTACAGTAAAATATATTTATAATACAATTCTTTATGCATTTTTGTATATAAACATAACTTCTCACAGGTAAACAAAAATTTTGAATTTAAGAAACTGCAATCTACATTTTAGAATTATTGTCACCCATAATTATTTGATGCTTTAGAGAACTAAGTTTCAGAGCTTATATCATCTTTACCTCTTTAATTATTAAATTTTCTAATGAAAAAAAAATCTATCATTTAATTTTTAAATTATTAATGTAATTCTTCTGTTTGTCATATTTGGATTCTATTGGTAACAACTTTTAACACATTCGTCTGGCCACGATGTAGCGCGTGAAATTCTCAATCATTCAACATGGAGGGCAGAGTTATCGGCAGCGAGAATGTTAATAATATATTTGTGTGATGCAATACCAGCTGTATAAAAGCAATAAACTTCATACTTTTGCAAAAATAATAATTTAATTAAAATTACATAAATCAGGGCTTATGCGTATAAAAAATTAAAAAATATATATATCCATTTTAGAGACAGGATTTTTCATTTTTGTAAGCATTATTTGCCTTTTTAATGCAAATTCTTCCTTAGTTTGGATATAGCGACCACTACATTACAAAAATTCTGGTACTAAAACAACCAATTAAAAAAAAATATATATATATATATATACTTATGTGTGCAAACCCTGTATTGAGTGGGTTTCTCATTACGTCTCTCATGTCTTTTAAAGTTAATTAAAAATCTATCCGAAAAAATGAATCACTGACCAAAGTTGTTTTGCTCATTTGCAAGCTCCTTTCTACACAAGTTCTTTTAGCACAATGTCAAGTTTAAACTTTGATCAAGGGTTTTGTGTTAGCGACACAGGAAAAAGAAAAGATTATTACTATGCTGAATTTAGTTTTATGAATTGACAAATGAGCTTTAAATATGCACTATCTTTTATTCTCAATCTCAGTACTGAAAATTTTTCAAACAGAAGTAAACTAATCAGATGTGGCAATCCCAAAACTTTTTTCATAACTTATGCATGTTAATACTTCCTTTAAAATGCAGCATAGTGGTGGGGTCATTTTCAAAATAAGGTACATTTTTAGCAATTTATTCTTAAATTTTAAAAGTATAATTTTTTCCACAAATTATTTTATTAAATTTAATAAAAAAAAGTAATTGTAACTCAAATAATGCAATGGCTGAGCTTAATTGGCTCATTAACACAAATACAGTAATTAATTAAAAGTATTAGTTAGACCAATGCGTTAAGCCAGTGACACTTTGCATTAGATTGGTAAAATTTTTGTATTAATCCGAAGACATTCTTTATTAAAGTTGTGAGTAATCATAATGAGTAATCAATTTTTCAAGAATCCAATACGTTATTCTTGTAAAGATAAAAGAAAATAAAATTGAAGATGAAAATTTTACTAGTTTGCAAATAATCTGAGATCTACTAGAGCTTCTAATTAAAAACAGTTTTCATCTCCTGTGTACGCTGGGCAGTTTATTGGGATTCTTTATCTTGGGTAGTCCGACATAATCCAAAAATAACAATAAGAATTCCTTCTATGGATTTAAAATTACATTTTATTGGTTTAATTTCACTTCAAACTGTCTAAGAAAAACGCCGGAGTCGGGTTGTTTTTTACGACTCCGACTCCCTTTTCTCAAAAATGGGCCCGACTCCGACGCCCTGGTTATGAGCTATGTTGGCATATTCAAACCAATTGGTTTTTCAGAAAAAATCTAATATATTTTCTCATTTTTGTAATTTAAGTGTTTCAAATTATTGGATGAAAAAAATTTCTATTTTTAAGTTTTATCTCAATAGTCACCATAAGACATAGTCAAGGTCATGTTAGTATGCTTGTAGAATGCAAATTTCATGCATTGATGAACATATTTGAAGCTCTAAAGAAAACACTTAAATTATGTAAATTTAGCAAAGATAAAATAGATGAAATATGCAATATTTAGATTTTAAAGTGTTTGCCTTTGAGAGATGCAGATGTACAGATAATGACATAAAATGATCGTTAAAACTTCGGTCTACAAGCTTTAAAAGAAAATTTTCTTCATTAGAGGGATTATCTTTTAAGAATAAAAAAGAAGCTCAAAATATGAAATTGAAAAAGAAGACATTCAAAAATTAGGCGCTAGTAAAGCACCTATTTACATTTAACTAAAATATGCAAAAGATATATTTAAATCTTCTATTGCATAACCAAACCCATTACTTAGATCAGCCAAGAAAATCAGCAGAAGGGGGGGGGGGCAAGACAAGGTTTGCTTGAGACGTAATAGAAAAAAAGTCTCATAAAAATGCCTAAAATTATGTAATTTTTAGTTCAGGCATTTAAAGATACTAAGTGTTCTAATAAAGCATGCAGTCCAATGGCTATTTAGATGCTTTAGTAGAATACAGTATTTATAAAACTACTTTATATTTTAAGATCAATGTTTTTCAAAAATCTAAAAAGTTATTAAATTGTATTTTTGCTTCTTTTACTGTCATTTTTTTTTTCTTTTAACCTGGTAGTTTCAGAGAAGTTTCAAATAGCAATACACAATACTTAAAGTGTGTAAAGTCTCTACTGTTAAACTCAAATAATTCCAAAAATTCTTTATAAAAAGCTTTATTTTTCAATAAAAGATAATTCATGTAGTCTTCTAACAAAAAATCAGATATCACATGTAACAAGTATTTCAAACTAATTATTTTGAATAATCAGTTGAAAATAATATATATGAAGTTTTATATATGAATCTATATTATATTTATTTATAGTGCTAGTAATCAAAAGATTGTTTATTAATATTTTCAAGTTATCAATGTTTCATTATGTAGAACATTTTATTTATAAAATATAAGACATAGCTTTTTCTAAAAATGTTTAAGTTTTAAATGATTTCAATTTTCTACATAATTGATTGTATATTAAATAATTATATTAATTAGAATTACTTGTAAATCAAATTATCACTTATATATTAAAAATTATTTGTTTTTGTTGATAAATATGCATGTATATGTAACAGGAAAACATAAAAAAAAAGGTTCAACCCCCCCCCCCCCAAAAAAAAAAAAAAAAAAAAAAAAAAAAAAAAAACATGGTTCTTGGGATAAAAAAAATGGGTTTTTACCAACCCTGGTTTTGTGAAATTCTACTCATTAGTTCTTGATTTAGAGCTATTGCAATAATCGCAAATTATAATGCACCATGGCTGTGCCACCTATTGAGTGATACATACCAAAAACTAATCAGATATAGTTTTACATTAGAATTACTTTTAAATCAAATTATTACTTATATATTAAAAATTATTTGTTTTTGTTGATAAATATGCATGTATATGTAACAGGAAAACATAAAAAAAAAAGGTTCAACCCCCCCCCCCCCCCCAAAAAAAAAAAAAAAAAAAAAAAAAAAAAAAAACATGGTTCTTGGGATTAAAAAAAAAATGGTTTTTTACCAACCCTGGTTTTGTGAAATTCTACTCATTAGTTCTTGATTTAGAGCTATTGCAATAATCGCAAATTATAATGCACCATGGCTGTGCCACCTATTGAGTGATACATACCAAAAACTAATCAGATATAGTTTTACAAGGTCTCACAGAATCTGAAGTTTTGTGAAACTTTGTGCATTAGTTTGAGATAGAGCTACTGCAATAATCACAAATAAACCATGGCAGCACCCCTGCAGAGCAATTTACACCAAAAAGTAATCAGCACCATATTTTAACCAGTACTAACTAAATCTAAAATTTTATGAAATTTTAGAGCCTTACCAAGTACTCGGTAAATACTCGGTACACGGTCAATTTGCTGAGTACTCGGCTAATACAGAGTTGTTGAAAGAAATTCATTTTTTAAGCATATGAATTTAAAAAGTTATTCTGTAATACAGTAAAGTCTGTTAAAAGTTATTTGAATATGAATGTATAATATATGCAGTAATTCATAAAATTCAGTATATAATAATATGCCTGCAAAATATAGAAAAAATTTAGAACTAAATCCTCATAAAATATCTCTAAATTAAAATTTAGTTTCACATAATATATAGGAAAACAGAAAAGACTATTTTGGATAAAGGAACTGAAAATGCAATAAATTCAATTAAATTATACACTATATTGCCATTGTTTATGGGACACTTGCGATTTTAGACATTTTACTAAATATCTAGAAAAATACATGAGTAATCATCTCGAAACTCTTAGTGTATAAATATAATAGTATAAGTCATACATCTCCGTGGAGATTTTTTACCGAAACTCCAAAGGGGACCGTCAACAAATTAAAAAAGAATGAATATCTTTTGAATAACCCTGTCAAAACTAATGTAGCAAAAGCGCTCAAATTCTAGATTGTGATTGAATGCCTTATTGTAATAAGCCTTGTTCATTTTTATGCAAATAGCATGCATACTCGCAGAATAATTAAGGTTTTTATAAAAATGATCCCAAATTTTTCCAAGTTTTTTCCTTATAATTTTCAGATTTCTTAATATAAAATATTATTTTTTTCAGAAAATATGACAAACGACATTGCACACAGTACCCTGTAATCAGAATTAAAAAATAATGAAAATTGTAAAATAAATGAGTTGGTTTACTAAATAATTTTTTACTGCGCATGCGTCAACGATATCAAAATTTCATTTGCATATTATGTTAGCTAAATTTATAGAGCAACTTTTGTGAAAGTCACAAAATCATAACTTGAAAATTCTGACAATAATCGTCAATTGAATAAGTCGAAAATCCGTTATTCTCAAAATGAAGCAAAAACAAGAGGGGTTGTATCCATATATTCATTGATTAGTGTCAATATAGAATACACAATATGGAATGTACTACTGCATTTGGATAAAATCCCTCATTTTTTTGCTTCATTTTGGAAAAAACGGATTTTGTCCTTTTTCTATAGACGATTACTTTCAGAATTTTCAAGCTATGATTTTGAGACTTTTACAAAAGTTGCTCTATACATTTAGCTAACATAATATGCAAATGAAATTTTGATATCTTTGACGCATGCGCAGTAAAAAATTATATAGTAAACCTACTCATTTTTCATACAATTTTTATTATTTTTTAATTCTGATTACAGGGTACTGTGTGCAATGCTGTTTGTCATATTTTCTGAAAAGAATATTATTTTATATTAAGAACTCTGAAAATTATAATGGAAAAACTTGGAAAAATTTGGGATCATTTTTATAAAAAAACTTAATTACTCTGCGAGTATGCATGCTATTTGCACAAAAATGAACAAGGCTTATTACAATAAGGCATTCAATCACAATCTAGAGTTTGAGCGCTTTTGCTACATTAGTTTTGACAGGGTTATTCAAAAGATATTCATTCTTTTTTAATTTATTGACGGTCCCCTATGGCGTTTCGGTAAAAAATCTTCACGGAGATCTATGACGTATACTATTATATTTATGCACTAAGAGTTTCGAGATGATTCCTCATGTATTTTTCTAGATATTTAGTAAAATGTCTAAAATCGCAAGTGTCCCGTAATCAATGGCAATATAGTGTATTATAAATATTATAAATATATTAAAAATAATTAAATTTATTAAATTTCAAATTATGGTGCAAAAACACTAAACGCTCTACATTATCAGTAGACAGGGCATTTTTTTAATACTATAAATTTGGCCTGTTTTTTGAAAATATACGTTCAGAATAAACAGTTGTTAAAGGTGCACTTTTTTTTTTTTTTTTTTTTTTTTTTTGCAAAATTGCACATAATCGGTAATTTTTTTTTTTTCCTCCTCACCATGCAAATGGAGTGTCAGTCTTCTGTTAAGAAAGCCGGTACTTTTTTTGTACCAATTCTTCATGCAGAGATTATAAACTAGTACTAGTGCCACATTCCTCTTGCTCAAGTAATTTTTCACATTATTCAATAAATTGTAACAACTTTATATCCGCATATTTACCAATTATATCAGGTATTATCATAAGTTCAAAATGGGGGAGTTTTCTACGTCCAACTACTAAAAAATTCAAAATTCTTTTTAAAAAAAATAGTATATAAACATATAATACTCTATGTATATTTCAACAGGTTTATTTATATTATATGAGTTATTAATACAGTATTCTGTACAATTTATTATATATGTTACAGGCCAAACCCGATTTTAGGCCAAACTAGATTGGCCTAGTCCAAACTAGTCTATCCTAATGCCCATCGGATAGACTAGTTTTTCCTAGGCCAAACTAGTCTATCCTAATGCTCATAGGATAAACTAGTTTTTCCTAGGCCAAACTAGTCTATCCGAACGCCCATCGGATAAACTAGTTTTTCCTAGGCCAAACTAGTCTATCCGAACGCCCATCGGATAAACTAGATTTTCCTAGGCCAAACTAGTTTGGCCGAACGGTCATTAGGATGAACTAGTTTAGCCTGCTATTCATTGGTTTGAACTAATTTATCCTAGGCCGAACTAGATTGTACTAGGCCAATTCAATTTGTCGTGATTTTATTGAATCTAAAGATCGCCATGGTGCCAACTTTCTAGTTTTGATCTAATTTATCCTAGGCCGATGCAATTTGACTTGCTTTTAGCTCACATACTATCAAAGCCTGAGAGCTAATGTGCTCGTAGATTCTGTGTGTGTGTATGTAACCATGTACATATGTATGTATGTACGTACGTATGTACATACTTATGTACGTACGTACGTAGGACTAATATATAGCGACTAATATAACGGACTAATGTGGAATTAATATAACACAAGCACCCAAGTGTTGGAATTTGGATGCGATTTATTTCAAATCAACCGACTTCGCCCGCTATCGGGCCCCTTGTTTTATATAAAATCTCGAAACGGGCGTATGTTGAAGCGAATGAACCTCGAAGAGAAAAAAAACTTAATAAATATTTAAGAAAAAAGATTCCGCATCGAAATACCACTATTTCCTAATAGTAATTTTTAATGTTATATTCTTGTTGGAACATTTTGAAACTTACAGTTTATGAAACTTAAAGTTTTGAAACTGACAATTTATGGCATTTGATATAAATTTATAAAAAAAGTCACATTTCGGCGTGAAAGAGGGTGTGGATGCGAACAAAATCGCGAAATATAACGGAAATTCTAGCTTTTAAAGCACCCCGACCTCAAGTAACACATCTACTATTAGGTTGTTTAACGGAGTTTCATTCAGATACAGTTTTGTTAATAATAGAGTGCACTCCTTGGTGTTGGAATGAGAAACTAATATAACGTGGCTTAGTTAAAACTTGCTGGCTTCGCCCGCTATCTGACTGGCCTAGGCAGCAAGGTTATGGTTGGAAATTCGTTCGCTTCGAGGCTCTTTCGAAAAAGAGGATTACATTCGGCGGTGCGTACTCAGCACGCTTGCTACGATTTGAATTTCGTTCGCTTCGAAGTTCGTTCAAAAAGAAAGAGGGCATTCGGCAGTACGTGTGCAGCACACCTGCTATACGCTGTCGCAAGCTGTAGGGATGCGGCTGAAGAACTAATGCACGAAATTTAATAAAAATTTACATTCAGGTAGTCTCTGATCTAAATTGATGCTGATTAGTTTTTGGTGTAAATCGCTCATCAAGTAGAGCTGCTGTTTTGCATTTTTTTATGATTTACGCATTAGCTTTATCTTAACTAATACACGAATTTCCGTCAAACATCAGATCAGTTCGTCTATGAGATGAGTTGGTGTTGTTTCTATTTTGAAGTAAATCACTCAACATGACTATGCTATGCTGCATTTTTAACAATTTTTACAATAGCTGTATCTCAAGAACTAATGAACGGAATTTAATATAAATTTATATTCAGATAGTCCTTGATATAAATTGATTCTGATTACATTTTCATGTAAATCGTTCAAAAATCACTATTCGTCAATAGTGGCATTAAACGCGGAACATATTTTTATAAATCTATATCATGTGTCATAAACTATCTTAAAGTTTCAACTAAATCAACCTAGAATTTCCGTTATATTTCCTGATTTTCTTCGCCCACCCCTCTTTACCTTTCGTAATAGGACTTTTTTTACAATTTTTATCATGTGTTATAAACTATCACAAAGTTTCAAACAATTCCCACAAGAATTTGACATTTTTACAAAAATTACTAATAGAAAATAGTGGTATTTGACGCACCATCTTTTTTCTTAAATATTTAACATCATGTTTTATTATGTTTCTAAAAGTTTCAAATAATGATAATATTTAATTATCAGCTAAAACCTTAAAAAGTGCTGCGATTAAAAAAAAAAAAATATATATATATATAGCGTTCTCTTTCTCTACCCCTCCCCCATCCTAAATTTTAAGTGTCATGCTTTATTTAAGCTTTTTCTTATTTTTAAAAGGATTCGGATATTTAGTTTCTTAATATGAACAATTTCGCTTGTGCAAAAACCAAAATCTGTTACGAATTAAAAATCTTTTCATAAAACCGAAAGTCTCTATCCGATTGAAAAAATAATCCGTCCTACGTTTATATCTCAGAACCCCCCAAATTAATCAGGTAAACGCCTTATCAGAAGGAACATACATCCAAAATTTGAAACAAATCGGTAAATTTTCTGTGAAAAACCTATTTTCATAAATTAAGAGTCTTACCTCCCATTGCTCCTTTCTTTATACGTAAACAATGAACACCCACAACTGATCATGGATGTACCTTATCAAAATGATATTATACCTAAAATTTTAATAAAGTCTGATCATTTTGCATGGAAAACTGACTTAACTAAATTAAGGAGGTGTGTGTGTGGGGGGGGGGGGGTTGCGGATTAGCCTTTTGTTCTCCTCCCCTTATTCTTATTCAATGAACCCCTGAAACTAATCAGGAAAGTTCATTATCAGGCTAAATCTATGTCCAAAATTTGAAGCAAATTGGATATTTCTATCAGGAGTTATCGCATTACGTACACACGTACGTACATACTGCCATACGTACGTAAATTGTTACATACACATACACAGAATCTGCGAGCACATTAGCTCTCAGGCTTTGATAGTCTGTGAGCTAAAATCGTGTCAAACTGCATCGGCCTAGGATAAAATAGATCAAAATTAGAAAGTTGGCGCCGTGGCGGTCTTTAGATTAAAAAATATCACGCCAAATTGAATTGGCCTAGGACAATCTAGTTCGGCCTAGGATAAACTAGTTCAAAACAATGAATAGCAGGCTAAACTAGTTTATCCTAACGACCGTTTGGCCAAACTAGTTTGGCCTAGGAAAATCTAGTTTATCCGATGGGCATTCGGATAGACTAGTTTGGCCTAGGAAAAACTAGTTTATCTGATGGGCTTTCGGATAGACTAGTTTGGCCTAGGAAAAACTAGTTTATCCGATGGGCGTTAGGATAGACTAGTTTGGCCTAGGAAAAACTAGTTTATCCGATGGGCGTTAGGGTAGACTAGTTTGGCCTAGGCTAATCTAGTTTGGCCTAAAATCGGGTTTCGCCTGTAACATATACAATAAATCCAATTCACAATTCCTTTTTAAAAAAGTAAGTATATTGCATCGAGTCATTTAAAGAACGTAGAAAACTCCCCCATTTTGAACTTACGATAATACCTGAATAATTGGTAAATATGCGGATATAAAGTTGTTAATACAGGTATTAAAGAAATTTTAAAGAGAAAAAACTTTGGGTTTTTTTTTTCTTAATCCATTTTAAATTGTAACAGTAACCAATAAATATTTTTATTTTTGATAGATTTCAATGGTCAAAATAAATTGGAGGGTTAAAGAAAATTTTAATTTTATATTGATTAATAATTGTACTTGTTACGTGTCAATTCTCCTTTTTTATTAGTCTTGAACTGTCAAAAATTGTCTTTAAAAAGGTGTACAAATAAACTACAAATTTAATGAGTAAATTTATATATATACTATATATGTAATTATGTTATATGCATACACAGATATATTTATATATGTACACCTAAGCTCACATCAGTATTTTTTTTTTCCTTATTACACAACTACTCAGTACTCGGCCAAAGTACTACGCGGTACACCACTGTGAAATTCCATGCTTTAGTTCTTCAGATATGGCTATTGTGAAAATTGTGAATAACATAGCAGTGCCATCTGTTGTGTGATATTTTTGTTTCTTGCTGAATCTAATGGCCAAAAATGTTTACTTGGACACTGGGATTTATTACTCAAAAAATAAAATAACAAGAAGTATTTGTATATCACATAACAACCTCAAAATAATATATTCATGAAACTGCATCAAACATTTATTGGTCAATTATTTATTAATCAAAAGATACTTCATACGATTTTCTTTCAAGGTATCAATGTTTCACTAGGTAGAGCAGTTTATTCTTTGAACATAAGAGTTTACTTGTATTGACTTTAAGCCCTTTTAGCAGGGCACAATGTTGGTGACTCTCAATTTTCTTTTATGTGCCCATTGACTTTTAAAATCTTTTGATATGCTTGGTATCCCTTTTCAACACTTCTTATGCACCCTGTGGAAATGCAATTGATCCCAGGAAAATATCACAAATTCAAGGGGACTCTTAACAAACCAGTTGAAAATATTCTGGGTCAAGAAGGACAAGTGTCTCTTTTTTCTAGAGTAGTGTTCTGTTTGAGCATGTCTGCAAAATGTCCGTTATGCTTAAGTAGTGTTTTCTTGCCATTATTTCCGCACTTAAGTGTTGAATGGCATAAAATACAGTAGCAACAGCGTTTATCTTTTAGCTTTCGGCACCACGTGCTAATATTTCCCCCCCCCCCCTCATCATAGGCTCTTGTAGCCATTCAAATCTCCACTTGGTTTTCAGTCCTGTTTTGTCTACTTTTAACGAATCCTATTCTTCAATAAACTCGATTCCTTGCATCTTTAAACGGCAAAGAATTTAATACATAAAAATATTAAGCCTCAAAAGCACACACATGACAATGTACAAGCGACATCACAACGTGTGTATTGTCACAAACGACTCTGCAACATCCTCTCTATACAAGACCCGACTATTGCGCATTCTGTTTCACACAACATGGAGAAATTTCTGTTCTTCTGGCTCCCAGCCAATAAGGAAAGGGCAGCTCACATCACTGTGGTTCAATTACTGTGGATCAGCGAAAAAAAACTGTCCGTTCTTTAACGACCGATAATGTATGGATGAGCTTCGGAAAACATATTCGACGCGTATTAGAAAACAAGTAAATAAAAACTGCGATGTTGGTCATCTTCTCAGGCTAGCTTTTCTCAATTAAAATATTTATGATCGAGAAAGATTTTTTTTTTTTTTTTAATTTTGGAATTAGAATTCTAGAGAAATGAATATTTTCTTTCCTAAAACTTCTTTATAAAACTTTCACCCTGTGTACATTTGATTTTTGCAGTTTTTTTTTTTTTTTTTTTTTTTTTTTTTTTTTTTTTCTTTTAATCTTTCAAGCAGTTTACTTAAGACTAAATTCTGACATTTTAAATTTTTTCAATTTATATTTATTTTTAGAAATTAGTTTTTACCATGCAGAAAAAATGTAATTCCCAGAATGGTAAATACCGGTTTTTAACAGGGATGGGAAAAACCTTGCCTATACGCTTGACATACGTTCAAATCAGCGAAGCAGTTAAGCTCATTCATTGATAGTCTATAAGTATAAATATATTGAATAGAAATGTTCTCAAATATAACAGGTACATCAATTTTTACATTTCATTTAATTAGTGGTTTATAAAAATAGAGCAATTTTAGCTTAATGGATATAAAAATTATAAGATAGGCTTAGGGAGGGATAAAGTTATTTGATGTGTATATTAAAGAGAATACATTAAATAAATTTAAACAAATAAAAAAAATCTAATGTAGAAATAATTAAGGACAGATGTTTTATCATCACTTTTTCCGCTTCTTTATCATACACAGTTCTTTTGATTTTACCTTACATTTACATAGAATCAGGTTGGCAAGATTTTGACAGTGTGCGGTTTTATCCGGTTAAAACTGTGGTTTAAACCATCTTGTCAAAAATCTTGTAAGAAACCTCAAGTACTACACTGATGTGTAGAATTTCACAGTACACATCTGTCACACATATACAACATTAGATGTAATATTAAAAATTCATTGTTACTGTATCGTATATTATCATTTTTGGGGGAAAAAAAAATCTGTCATAAATCCGAAAATTTGGCCTGCATCCAAACTTGCTCAACCAGCAATAGCAGTTAGCAATGCTTCTGCTGTCAAGCCCTGCTAGTTCAGCATCAATTGAGAGAGTATTTTCTAACATTGGCTTCATATTCATACACTCTAAACTCAGAAATTGTTTGGGTGTAAATAAATGTACTAAATTAATTATGTGCTATAGAATGCTGCGGGGTAAAAGTGATCAAGATTATTAACCGTAAAAAATCATTTTCTTCTGTATGAACATTCTAAAACACAAAAAAATTTTATTGCAATTAAAATAATTTAATTTTTTGCAATTATTCAATTACAGTAATTAATGTTTAATAAAAAATTACTTAAATCATTAAGACTAATACAATGTTTCCCTCTTGTTCTTAGAATGTTTTAAAGCACATTACATGTTTTTGATGGTTTAAACCAGTTTTTGACACTTGTCATGTCAGAAACCCAACCCTGCATAGAATATTTAAGAAAAAAAAGTTTGTCTTTTTTCTTTAATGAAAATGGTCTTTGACTTGTTTTTTGTAGTGTAGCATAACTCTGAAACCATGCAGTGGCGCCAACTTATATAGGTCCATGGGGCGCGAGCTCACCCAATAACTTGATATATCCACCCACCTATCATTAAAATTGAGCCCACCCAATATTTTTAAAAAGTTGGTGCCACTGAACTCATGCACATAATATTGAAACTCATCATTTAGTCAATTTTAATTTTAAATAAGAGATATTTTTCACTTCTACGAAAATACTTAATTTTATCTGCCTTCAGTGTTTAAGCAAATAAATATTTTTTTTTAATCTGGATTGATCTAAATGAAAAAAGAATCAGATATCAACCAAATAACACTTGACTTATTTTACACTGTAATTTTTTCCATGTTAAATTTTGAATACAAATATAAATGTTACTCTATAAAAGAACACTTATTTAAGCATATAAAAAAAAAATGAAATGAACATTAGTCATTGTGCATTTTTAAAACTAATAATGCTGTACTAATTGTTTTTTTTAATTAATTACTTGGAAAATTTGGATGAATACTTTAATATATTTAGACAAAGACTGATAATAAGTTTACTTACCAAATCAACAAAACAATTATTTGGTCGACCCCTACTCCTAGTTCTAGATAAAGTAAATATTAATACAGTAGATTCTCTTAAATTTACGCAGCTTGGGACAGGAGGTTGTCCAGATTTCTGGTCATTGCTTTGTATTTTTTAAACAGTAATTTGTATGCAACTAATAATGCAATTGTAACTATAATAAATGCCCACAATGTGATAAAAATATAGGTACTACTAGATTATCCCGTCAACCAAAAAATTATCGCCAAACTATAAGATTAAATGGTAGGATCTATATAGTGGCACCAAAGTCTTATAATTTAAGCCTCAGTTTAATAGTTACATATCTAATCAAATTAAATGTAACTGGACATATTACTGGGGTTTTTCATGACTTAGAAATTATTAACAATACTCTTTGCTTCAGACATACTTCTCAAAAAAGATATCACAGAAATTACCCAAAAGTGTTGTATAGTATAAATAGTACAAAATATTCTATTCCAAAAACCCTTCCTTTCACTTTGAATTTTTAATGTCTTTAAAAAAAAAAAAAAAAAAAAAAAAAAAAAAAAAACATTCTTAAAAGACATTTTGAACATCTTCATTTATATGATTTTCAGATACTAATATGACATAAGCTCATTTTTCATTTTATGTCTTTTTTTCACAACAATTCAAGAACAAACTCCAAGGGTTTGAATAGACAAAATGTCAGGCGATTTTTCAGCCCTCCACCCCTTCTCTAATAGCCTCGTAAAATTTTCTTTGCATTAATCCAGAGAATGTCCAAAATTGCTTAAAAAATAGGTGGATCATCATGCCTGTATTGTTTTGTGCCTTTCATGCCTCATTTTTTCTTTATCTAAAATAAAAATTATGTCAATATGTATAACTTGGCTATTAGTTTGGCAATTTGTATAATTTAGCGAAATTGGTCGACGGGATAACAGTAGTACCAAATATAAATAGAAATAATAAACTGAAATAACAAAAATTTAAGATAATTTTTTAAATGACTAAAATATTAAAAGCAAAGATCAAGTTAATAACCAGTAATGTATGATTAAATATTCATTATAAAGATGAAACACATTTCTCCTAAATTAGTCGATGAAATTTGCCTCATAGAGGTACTCTACTATCTTACATCAAAATTATAAAATAAGAAAGTTTTACTTCAGGTTTAGCCAAATTTAATATAAAAACCAAAAAAAAAAAAGCTTGATTAATATATACAGTAAAGCATCGTTTATACGTTTACATTTATGCGACGTTTTAATGTGGTCCCGATGCATTCCTATTCATTTTAATGTAAAACTATATCTTTTATACAACACCCAAAATCGTTTATACGTCGATTTTTCGATTTGGTATAGGTTTATTTTTGTTTATTTTCCTTGTGTATTTTAAAAACGAGCGGAAGTTGGCAGCTATGAATGACACCAAAGAGTGATTAAATGCACTCCACATCATAAAAATGTGAGCTGGTATTCGATTAGTCTGAAAAATCAACTTACGTGTAACAGATTATACTGGGAGGGGTCATTCTTTTTTTGGGGGGGATCGTCAGCTTCCCCAACCTGTTTTAAGTTGCAAATAGACTATCCTTATAACTGTTATCAGTATTGGCGACTTTTAGTTGGCCAAGCGGCATATTTTTGATCTTTGACTTCAAATAGAAACGAAATGATGTACTGCAAATGAGGAACCTTTCGGTTGCTAAATTGCTTACTTATCCCCCCCCCCCCTTCTCATTTATTATTATTATTATTATTATTATTATTATTTTTTTTTTTTTTTTTTTTTTTTTTTGTAATTTGTTTATTTTTGTTTGTTTAATTTACTACTTCAATCAAATCATCATGTTAAACATCAAAATTAAATGAAAAAAATTAATTCTTGTTTTGGAAGTGAAAATCGTTTATACAACGTTTTTCGGTAGTCCCTTCGGCATCGTATAAACGATGCTCCACTGTAAATATATTTACTGTAAAAAATATCATTAATCTGCTCCCCTCCCCCCCATTTTGTGATGAAAAATATTTTGTACAAAATTTGTGTGGTTTTCTTCGTGATATTTGTAGTGTTTTACTGTGATATCTGACAAAATTTGCAGGTTTTTGTCCACGATATCTGATTTATATTGTAAAGTTTTTTGCGATGCTTGACGAACTTTGAAGTTTTTAACAATATTTGACAAAATTTGCATGGTTTTTTTCCTCCCCCAGATTTTTTAATGAAAACCACATTTTCATGCAGCCAGCCTTTTGAGAAAATAGTTTTCAAAGCATTTCTTTTGAGATCCTTTGATGAAATGGGCATTTTTCTCATGATTCTTTAATGGAATTCACATTTTTGTGGCTGTGGCAGTTATTTTTCAGAAAATGCATGTTTTCTTGACTAAATTAACTTTTTAAAAGATTTTTTAATAGAATTCACATTTTTCTGTGATTTTTTTGGCAAAATTCTTGTGTTTTTTCTGCAATCGTTTGATAACCAGCTTCCCCAGGTTTAAAAAGAGGCAGGGCACTACTGTGCTGAAAAGGGCACTTTTATAGAATTGAGTCTAGAATCTACCGGTTCAAAAATCATAGAAAATAGAAGTTTCGTCAAAGAATCGAGAGAAAAATCCAAAAATTTTGTTAAAAAATTAAAAGAAAAAAAAAAGGTAAGTTTTGTTAAAAGATCGCTAAAAAACTGCAAATATTGCAAAAAAAAAGAAAGAAAAAAAACGGCAAATTTCATAAAAAGATTGCGGAAAAACGGCATACTTTGTTAAAAGATCACAAAAATGGCAAATTTTGTTAAAAGCAGGGGTTCAGAATATGTCCAATCTGGCGATCTAGGATTGGGGGAAATTTTGGTCATCTAGGGAAATTTTGCACAAAAATGTACAATTGATTTTAACAATGAATTACAAAGTTACTCAAGACAGAAAAATTGCCCCTACAATTAAAAAGATCTGTATGGTGACCTTTACAAACTCGATCTCAGAATAATATATACTCGCACATGTATTGCGAAAGTTTGGGAAAATATATTTTACCTATGGTAATACAGATTGATACAAATATGCATTAAAATTTGATGGCATTTTTAATGAGGGGGGGGGGGCAGTGTAGGTAGCAATAGCAGATGAAATACGAGAAAAATGGGAGTACAAACTGCACCAAATAGAGCCTCGTTCTTCTAAAGATCACAGAAAAAAAACAAAAGATAGTTGAATTGTCATAGAAAAAAAATCAATTTTTGTCAACAAATAACAACAATTTGTCTAAAAATCATGAAAAAATGCAGATTCTATGAAAAGTTCCAGAAGAAAATGCAATTTCCATCATAGGATTGCAAAGAAAATGACATTTCTGTCAAAAGATCCCAGCAAAAAAAAAAAATTACATTTCCGTCAAAGGACATGATTTGAGAAGAATTACGAAAAAGATGCAATTTTTGTTTAAGGATTGTCGAAAAAATATGGATGTCGTCAAAGGATTGTGTAAAATATAAGATTTAAAAAAAAATCATATAAAATATGTGATTTTTGGAAAAAGATCATGTAAGACACAAATTTTGTCGAAAGATTAAAAAAAGATATCAATTTTGTCAAAGAATTGCGAAAGAGAAGCGAGTTCCATTGAAGAAATTTTAAAAAACATGAAAATTGAGAAACAATCATGAAAAAAAGCAAATTTTGACAAAAGATCATAAAAAAATATGGAAGTTTCGCCGAAAAAATGCAAATTATGTCAAATGATTATGGGAAACACTCAAGTTTTGGGGAAAGATCATGGAAAATATGCACATTTTGACAAAAAATCATGTGAAAGACCTCTAATTTTGTTGGAAGATTGCAAAAAACATGCAAATTCAGTTTGACTGAATTCGTCAAATCAATACGAAAAAAAAATTACAAACTTTATCAAAAGTCCGCTAGGCTGTAAAAGTTCAGCTTTTTCTTTATTGTGTCTGTACAATGTCTGTATTACATATAGTAAACGTTTGGGGAAATTTTTATGTGGATTTGGGAAAATGTTGAGATTGAAAACATTTTCTGCATCTTTTGGTTAAAAGATCACAAAAATAGCAAATTTTGTCAAAAGATAGCAAAAAACCGCAAATTTTGTCACAAAAAAATTCAAATTTCGAAAAAAAGGCACAAAAAAAAGTATCAAGAACAAGCTAACAAGTATCACTATTGTTCTCAATTTTTTTAAAAAGGGGCAAGACAAATTTATTTAAACAGACTTTTTTTTTTTGTAAAAGAGAATATTTCTGTTGAATAAAGGATTCTGTTTTGTTTAATAAACGGGTGCTTTCAGGAGTCACATTTAGAAAGTTCTGGACATTCAAAAGCAAATTGTGAGAAGAATCGAGCGAAAGGGGTAAGTGAAGGGGGCAGTTGCCCTGGGCGTGGAAATTTAGGGGGCACTAAATTAACTACAAACGTCATTTTGGGGCAGTCACAAGAAAAAGTTTGGGAGGAGCGGGGCCGTCAACTTCTGATTATGCACTGGATGCAATTTTCTCACGCCCTTGATTGTGAAGCAGGAAAATCCATTTTTTAAGCATTAAAAACAAAATTTTAAAGCAGGAAAATTAGTTTTTAGAGCAGAAAAATTCACTTCTGGCATTAACTTTTTTTTTTAAGCTCCTTTGACGAAATTTGCGTTATTCGAGATCTTTTGGCGAATCTGCCTTTTTTTCTGGTTATTTTAATGAAATTTGCTTTCTTTTCGCGAATATTTGGTGAAATTTGCCATTTTATCTTGAGTTTTGGACTAAATTTATTGTTTTTTATGATTTTTTTGAGGAAATCTGCCGTTTTTTGGGAGGTGGGGGTGATGAAATTTGCCATTTTTTCATGAATCTTGCCGGAATTTAGCCTTTATTTCTCGATTTTAAGAAAATGAAATTTGCCTTTTTTTTATGAAATTATGCATCCTGTAGGGCACATAAGAGCCATTTTTTGCGTTCAGTCGCCGGTTTTTTACATAATTTACGCTCTATAGCACGTCAGCATCATCGCTGAAGGGCCTGTGTCTTTTAAAATGTCAGGGGCAAGAAGGGCACTATTTTTTTTTTTGAATGAGCGACAAGAGGGGTGCAGTTTTTGCATGAGGGGCAGAAGGGGTGCTATTTTTTAACTAAAGGGCAGGAAAGTGTCCCCCTGAAACCATCTGGGGGAAACTCTGGATAACATTTGCATTTTTTCTAATTTTGCAATGAAACTTTTACTTTTTTTGCAATTTTTTGACAATTTTTTTTTGTGAATCTGACACACACGTTCCTTTCTGCAATCTATTGACAAAAGTGCATTTTTTGGTGATCCTTCAAAAAGTTCATGATTTTTTGAGTCTTTCTTTTAGAGATTTTTTTTAATGTAATTCATGTTTTTCAGTTATCCTTTGATAGAATTTTTTTAGAACTGACATAATTCCTGTTTTTTATTTTTTTTAACAATCTTTGGATAAAATGTTCGTGTTATAGAATTCTCTTTTTATGAAATTCATGAATTTTTGGTGATCATTTGAAGAAATGTGTGTTTTTTTTACAATTCTTTGACAAAATTCACGTTTATTTAGGAATCATTAGATAAAATTCCTCTTCTGCGGTTTTTTAGCATAATTTACGTCTTCCTAGTGATCTTTAAGGAAGGGGAGGTGCTTTCAGAAGTTTTTCAAAAATTTCAATTTTTTTTATTAAGTCAGGAGAGAGTGATCAGGAAGGGCAGATTAATAGTAATGGTAATAAGATGACTGTTACTACCTATGATATCAGCAATATCTCGAATTTTTCAGAAATAAACTAACCCTTCCTTCATGAAAAATATGAATTCAGTAACATTAACAAATTGATATAAAACTAAACAAGTCACATTTTTCATTTTTTACATCCTTAAATTATATGAGAGTTGTGGATTTTGGGGTTGCAGATTTGAGAGAGTCAGTCTACTGCATTAATTAAAAGAATTATTATTAGTTTAATACTTCATATTAGTTTATGTAATGTACTTACCTTTAAAAAGTTGCATGAAATCCAAAATAAGTTTCCCCAGCTCCCATAAAGCATGTATATGAAAAGGAAAAAAAATATATTAAGTATGATTTTCAAAAATACATGTTTTATACATATAGGAATACAAACATATTCTATACATAAATTATTTGACTGATTATTTTCACAAGTAGTAGATAGTCATTTTTTTACAATTGTAAAAGGTTATTTTTGTTTCTGAATTCAACATTCAACATGACACGACAGGGGTCAATCCAGGTTTTATTTTTGGGGGTCCATTTTTGAGAGAAAAAAAAATAGAGGAAAAAAGGCATTTTTGTGAAAAAAAAAATATATATATATATATATATAAACAGTAGACTCCCTCAAATCCGCACAGCTTGGGACCAGAGGTTGTGCGGATTTTAGAATTTTGTAGATTTCTGGTCTTTGCTTTGTTTACATTTTTTAAACAGTAACTTGAGTGTAATTAATAATGCAATCAGTACTTTAATGAATGCTTACAATATAATAAAATATTAAGATAAGTAATAAACTAAAATAATAAAAATTTAGGTAATTTTTAAAATGATTAAAATATTAATAGCAAAGATCAAGTTATTCGTTATACATCAATAATGTATGATTAAATATTCATTATGAAAATTAAATGTATTTTTTCCAAAATTATTCAACAAAACTTGCCTCATAAAAGTACATTACTAATTCACATCAAAATCATAAAATAAGGATTTTTTTTCAAGTTTAGCCAAGCTTAATAACCAAAAAACTTGATTAATGCATAAATATTATTTGGTAAGAAGATTGTGATTGTCAGTGATAGCAGCAATATCTTGAATTTTTTCCAAAAATTTTTTTTCTTTCTTCATGAAAAAACATGAATAGATTATTATCAAGAAAATTACAAATTAAAAAATATATAGAATTGATATAACTAAAAAAAATCAAATTTTGTCCCAATATCTGAATTGAATATTTCATTGTTTACACATCCATAAAAAAGTGCGGATTTTAGAGAGTTGTGGATTTCTGGTTTGCGGATTTGATGGAGTCTACTGTATATATATATATATATATATATATACAGAGGATAAACAGTACAGTCATTGGCACTATTTATAGTTATTGGCACCTTTGGATTTAAATGAAAATATTAAGGAAACTAAAAAAGTTTGTTGAAAAAAATTTTAATGATTAGCTCATTCCTTTCCAAAATCACATGAGGAATATTAGTGGTGTACTGAGTAGTGCTTTGGCCGAGTAGCCAAATATAGAGTACTTGGCTACTTCGGCTGAATACCGAGTAGTTGTGTAATAATAAAAAAAAATCACTGATGTGCAGATGATGTGAGCTTGGATGGACATATATAGGGTGGATGCTACAGTTTTGACCACATTAAGAGAAAAGTTGAAATGGAAATTTTATAGTTTCTGACTGAATTAAGCATATTAAATCACAATAACAATATTCTTTAGTAAATTTAGTCTTCTTTCTTTTAATTATACTAACTTTCTATGAAATATTTTAGATTGTGAGTAATAACTCGTTAAGTAATTTGTTACAATTTGCACCAGTTTTGGCCACCCCAATATCTTGTAATTTAGCAAACATTATATCTGATAATAAGTAAAAATAAAGCATTTTTATGCAAAATCTGCTTTACCACATACATATTTGTTTGCTGTATAAAAAAGATTTGTATTTTTTTTTTAATGAAATCATAAAAACAACAAATAAAATATACTTAAGTTGATTTTAACTGAAAATTTGAATTTAAAAACAAAAAATATATTTAATTTATAAAAGAGACTTATAGGACATAAAAAGCCTCTTTTAACATTTTGTACATTTTCATTTATATATATCATATATTATACTATACTAATATTTACAGTTATATAACTAGATTCTTGAAATTATTCCATTTTTACATTAAATAGTATTTTGACAATCTCTAAAATCCATTTTATTTTTCAATTTATTTTTAACTTTAATTCCTAGTACTTAGCTGCCTGTCAGCCTAATCATTTGGAGTTAGTTTTCTTCAAACCTTAGATTTCCTTGTGTAAATATGGGCTAGGATCTTACAAAGACCTTCATAGAGGGCACCCCCCTTCTCTTCGGTTCATATCTCTCATGTAGATAATTGACCATCATAAACATGACGATATTGAGATTCAACAATAGTAAAAACTAGTCTCCATTCAGTAAACTTGTGTTGCAAGGTAGAACAAGGTACTAGATTCAACAATAGTAAAAACTAGTCTCCATTCAGTAAACTTGTGTTGCAAGGTAGAACAAGGTGCTACAAAACTTAGACAATGAATTCTGAAATGCATTAATTTTATACTTCCTAACTTATAACAGTGTTCAATCTAGACCATTTTTTAAGAGTACAGAATTGTCTTTTTTAAACTTGTTGAAATGAATCCTATTTAAAACAGTGTAAAAATTTTCACATTATTTGTTATTTCTAAATTCATGTACTTGAAATTTTACAAAAGTTATGCACCTTCTTCATTTTGTTTTGAAAAAATACAAGAAACCACTAAATCATGCTGTAATTTTATTGAACTTTTAAATATATAAGTCATAAAACATTTCTAAATATATTGCTAAAATTTTCACTATAGTTAATCTTGCGGCCAAAAGTGGAGCATAATGTTGTACCCTTTTTGGCCACTCCATGGCCATAGCTGGTGCACATAGCAAATTTAAAGTACCAGTTTTGGCCACCCCCCTTTAAGCTGTAAAAATAATTTAAATATGACACGGCAAAAGAGAGAAAGCCTACTTCATAAAGCTTCATAGCAATTTGTTTCAGAATAAAGTTCGATAAATGCCTAATATTGAAAGATCATGAAAACTTGTTACCTAAGCAAAAACCTTAATACATGTAAGCGAACACTATAGTTTCACACATTAATTTTTTTTTTTTTTTTTTTTGGAAGTCATATTTTATCAAAAAATAAACAAATGGGGTTGTAAATGATAAAAGAGTGTTAGATTAAGGAGTAAAAATGCACATAATTTGTTAAAATCAACTTACAGCCTAAATAGAGGGTAAACCAATCCAATGTGACATTAATTATAAATAGAAGTTTTCATATACGTCCATTAAAAACATTTCAAAATATGCATTAAAGTATTTAATTGCTATAAAGGACGTTAAATACTAATAAAAACATTAAAAGATCTTAATAATTTTACATGTTTCGATTGAATTTACTCAATCATCATCAGAAAAAAGAAAATACAAATAAACATAAAGATGGAAAATGACAATAAACTAATGTTTAATCTCTTAATGTTTAATGTTTAATTAATGTCTTTAATGTTTTTATTAGTATTTAACGTCCTTTATAGCAATTAATCCAATGTGGCCAAAACTGGTGCAGTGGCCAAAACTGGAGCATCCACCCTATATAAATATAACTGTGTGCATTTATCTATACCTGTTTGTACATATATATAATATACAATATATAGCATATATAAATTAACTCATTAAATATGGAATTTTTTTGTGCACCTTTTAATGACAATTTTTGACGGTTCAAAACTAATAAAAAAGGAGAATTAATACATAACAAGTACAATTATTAACCAATATAAAATTAAAACATTCTTTAACCTTCCAATTTATTCAGACCATTAAAATCGGTCAATCAAAAAAAAAAAAAAAAAAATATTTACTGCTTACTGTAGCAATTCATTGAATAATAAAAAACATTTCATGTTTATTTTGTAACTGTCTGTACTTTAATTTCTTTTGATTAAAAAAATTGTACTGGCTTTGCAGTTTTTTTTTTTCATTTTTCATGTGTACAGATTAAGTTACGTTATTTTAAATTTATTATTTTTTAAATATCTCAGTAAAATTTCATTTGGATTTTTTGAACAGAAAATGAATTATAGAACAATAAACATTTACTTACCAGCAGACCAACACGAACCTCACGCTTCCTCCTTCCTGTGAAAATTACCGCGCTTTCGTTTCAGGGGCGGGAAAAGTAGTACACAAAACAAGTGTTGCCAAACTTAAACGCTAATTAGCTAGATTTCTAGATATCAGATCTCGTCAGATCTCAGATATGATCTAAGTTCAGCACTTCAGCATGAACAAAGAACAAATCTTTTTTTTATTTATTTACTTAATAATAATAATAAATTTTATAAAAGCATTACTTCTAAAAGTAAATAAAAATATTAAAAACTAACATTTGAAATCTTCAAAATAATAATAATAATAATAATAATAATAATAATAATAATAAATACACAAAGGGGGGGGGCGAAGGAGGTGATCGCCCCGGGCGCGGAAATCTAGTGGGCGCCAAACTTATACTACCAGCGTCATTTTTTACCTGTCACAAGAAAAATTTGGGAGAAGAGGGCTTCAAATTCTAATTTTGCCCCGGGCGCAATTTTCTCTTCGCACGCCCCTGAGCATACTAATTACCATTTTTTGATTTAACAACTGCATTTAAAAAATAATGCATAAAAATACTGATTATTTTTAAGTATCAGTTCAGTTAATATTTTTGGTTTTGATACTAGTATATTTTGTTTAAAAAAATAATATGTAAAAATGTATAATACTTGACTTTTACGAAAGATATAAGAGTGACCAGAGTGTCACAAGAGTAACAAAATTTTGATTTAATGTACAGAGAAGTAAAATACTTTTCGTTACGAATTAGATGTATGTTCGTTACGAATTAGATGTATGTTACGTGAATGAATCATGGGTATATATAACTGGTTACATCATTTCTTACCTTAATTATATTTTTAATAAAATTATTGGGATAATTTATGAGAATTTCTTCGAATTGTCCCTAAATTTCGGAATGGACGTTCCCATGTATAATTGTTTCAGAATTTTGTCATTTCAAAAATTATTCTCGAATATTATAAATATTGTAAAATTTCATTCTACTAAATCCACTCATCATGATAGGTAATGATAATAGGTTGCCACGATGATTACGTTTTTTTTTTTTTTTTTTTTTTTTTTTTTTTTTTTTTTTTTTTTTTAAGGAGTCCTATTATTTCCGTATTACTAAATTTAATGTGTTAATATTTAATAATTTAACAAATTTTGCTTTCATTGATATTAGTATAAGATTACAACAGCTATTACATCAAAATCTGATTATTTATAAGACTAGTTATAGCAAGAACGCATCTCATTTCCCATCTTTGAGTACAATTTCTGATTTGTTTTATACTAATTTATGTTAAACAACAAGTGGGATACTCATTTTTGCTAAATCATGGAAAAGTGGGCCAGGCGTAGAGGAAACATGGATGTGAAGGGGGGGGGGGAATTATGTGGAATGGTTATGTGAATTAGTCAGTGATAGCACGATGAGAAAAGAGCATTTTGAATGTGGGGTTTAAAAGAACAATTTTTTTTTCAACATATTTCAGTCCTTTAGAAATTTACTTGTATGCACTTTTATTAAACTATTAAATTACGAGTAGAAATTATGTGATTTTTAAATATATAATTTACAGAGTTGATGTACATTTATATACAAGTTGTTTATAAACCATATAATATTATCTTTCATACAATAGACCGTAAATCTCATTTTCAAACATATCCTTTGACCACTAAAATAAAAAATCTACAGTAAATCAATGAATATTTAAAGATAATCTGAATATATATATCCTTCTATAGTAAAAAAAATAGCCTTAAAAGGAATGACTCCTGGAATGATGCTGATGTGGAAAATTTCCGGAACTAACGAATCCGGGTTGTCCACTCCTTCCATGAGTCGAATAGACCAATCAGGTAAGGGCTCCGTCTATGCATCGCCATATGGGTTACCATAAAGAGAGGAAAGGTTACCATCGCCAACAATCGCCAAGTTTGGCGACCAAAATTAGTTGTCGAAAGTGACGCTAACTTGGCAATAACTGTAATATTTCGCCAAATTTTTAATTTCTTTACAACAGTCGTTTGATACATCATTTGAGAGGTTTGCAACTGCTTATTCATTTAAAGGATGTCTTGTGTGTTATCCCCCATTCTGCTCCCCAGGGGGGACACATTTTTAATTTCTGTACAACACCAGTCGTGTTACACAAGATTTGAAAGGTCTGCAACTGCTTATTCATATTATAGATGTCTTGTGTGTCACCCCCACACTCTGCTCTCCCCAGGGGGGTCACATTTTTAATTTCTTTACAACACCAGTTGTGTGACACATCATTTGAAAGGTCTGCAACTGCTTATTCATATTATGGATGTGTTGTGTGTCATCCCCCACTCTGCCCCCCAAAGGGGCACATTTTTAATTTCTTTACAACACCAATTGTGTGACACATCATTTGAAAGGTCTGCAACTGCTTATTCATATTATGGATATCTTGTGTGTAACCCCCCCCCCTCTGTCCTCAGAGGGGGCGCATTTTGTAATTTCTTTACAACACCAATTGTGTGACACATCATTTGAAAGGTCTGCAACTGTTTATTCATTTTATGGATGTCTTGTGTGTCACCCCCAGTCTGCCCCCCAGGGGGGCACATTTTAAATTTCTTTACAACACCAGTCGTGTGACATCATTTGAGAGGTCTGCAGCTGCTTATTCATATTATGGATGTCCTTTGTGTCGCCTCCCCCTCTGCCCCCCAGGGGGGCACATTTTTAATTTCTTTACAACACCAGTCGTGTGACACATCATTTGAAAGGTCTGCAACTGCTTATTCATACCATGGGATATTGGCGAGCGCAGCAAGCAGGGGTAGCCAATAATTTGGAATCGCGAAGCGATTACGCGGGGGGTTGGCGAGGAGGGGGGCGGGGCCCCCTAGTATATATATATTTTTTTAACCTAAGAAATGAAAACATGTCTTATGTTTCATATTTTAATTAGAATTTATGTAAATGCGACGTGCATTTCAATATTGTTGAAATACAATGGTATTTTTTTAGATCAAAATTGGAAAAAATAATTGACCTTAAATGCAACAGTTGTTATTTTAGTAGTAATTTATCGACAGTGTAGGTAATGTTGACTCATTTTAGGACAAATTTTTCACAATTATGCCTATTTATGTAAACAAACAATTAAACATATAATATAGTGGATTTATATATAAATATAAAACATATTAAACTGAAAAAATGAAGATATACATATATATGAGATTACATACCTTTGCATATTGTTCTTCTGTTTAACTTCTATATCTTACACAGTGCCTTAATTCAATACGTTGCCATTATGGTAAAATTTTGCCAACCTTGTTCTCTCCGTTTGTTTTTTGTTTGCTGAGCAAGCTCGGTTGAGGATAAAGGTCGAATAACAGAACTCAGCGTTAGTTTTCAGCTTCAAGCGCATAAAGCTAGGTAGATGGTGAATACCATTTGAGTGTTCGACCTAAGTTTCGTGCATAACTCGGGGTCGAAGTGGTTGGCGTATATGAGCGCTAGGAATTTGTTTTAGCCCCTAACCATCATAACGAATCAAATTATCTATCCCTTATGTCGCAATTCTCAGACGTAACATAAATGCACCTCAACATTAATTAGAATGCCTTTATATGAGAGTGAGAACATAAGGTACGTAAAATTTGATTAAATGAGGATAAATTAAAGAAAAAAGGATCACCAAGCATTGTCGAAACTGCCATTGCTACCGAACTAATGTTTATTAATTAATCTCACTCGATTATGGCTAGGTTCTAAAATATAGGTTTTCCAAAGTTTGTGAGCCATCAGCGTATGTTGACATTCACATACTGAGGTATCCTACGTCTAACAGTGGCGCTACGTCTAACAGTGCCAATCTGCGTGTCCACCGGAAATTGGATCCAGACGACTAGGCCGGGAGGCGGCAGCACAGACAATCTCATCGAGTTCCCGGCTAAAACATGAAAATGGCTTGTCAAGTGATATCTAGATGTAAGACACCTGAAAACTCGATTTCAGCAGTTGACTGCTAGGTTTACTATTGTGTTTTCCTGCTCTCAATCCAATCCTTAATGATTGCATACCTTTGAGTTCAGGAAAATACATTAGCAAACCTATTACTCAACCGCTAAAATCGGGTAATTAGGTGATTTCCACCAAGATATAACTTGGCCGACCAATTACACTTTAATATGCAATTGGTCGGTTTTAATTTTATCAAAATTATTTCTCAAATTTAAAGTTTTTACTATTTCTAAAATTTCAGCCGTGAACTTGATGAAGTGATAACCTGTACTGCCACTTCCTGGTTTATAGTCATTCGATAAACATTAAAAGTCTCTAGTAGTCACTCGAAAATTCTACGATGATAATGTTAAGTCTGTGGAGGCGTTATTTTAAAATTTCTCATTCAAATTTCAATATTTTTACATGATTTTTTTTGCATTGGATAGTAGCTTAGGACGATCAACAACCGAGCTAGTTTTTACTTCTTCAATTTTGGGTTCAGGTTCTTTTTTTTTTTTTTTTTTTTTTAAGTACTTCAACTTTTGGAAGCGGTTGGAACTTGAAACTAGCATAGTATAAAAAAATGTAACCAAAATAGAAAAGGTAAAAACTAGCCCGGTTATAGATTCGTTCTCAGCTATTCTATGCGAAAAAATCATGTAAAAATATTAAAATTTGTTCAAGATATCTAAGAAAACGCCCCATAGACTTAACATTATCATCCGGGTCTTTTTGAGTGACTTTAGGGGCATCTTTAATAGTACATTACTTCGCCAGCTGATGCAATTCGCAGTTTGCATCAGGGTTTTTTCACTAGTTATTATGACGTCACGAATGGTGGCTCGAGGCTAACTAAAAAGACAGTCTACTTTGGTGTATTCCGCATATCTTTTTTATAGACCGCTAGAGTGACATCATGCTCCTTTCGTATGCTTTCATTGGTGCATACGCGCATCCGGTGAATCCAGCGGTCTGTAAAAACGATACCCGTAAAGCACCGCGGTAGCCTTTCTTTTTCATTGACCATGACTGGGATTACGGTGCCTCGCTCTGTCTTATCTTACGCTCGATCGTAGGATGGGCGTTCCTGCGATCGATCGTAACTTCGTATTACGGTGCCTCAGCGTAAGTCCTCGCGCTTAAGCGTAAGTCCTCTTGCTCTCAGCCAATCAGAGGCCGTAGTCACTTTTGTTGTGGTTGCACGCGCATCCATTTGTGTTGAAACTTACGACACCTTTCGAGCTGCCTTAAGTTTACGCCGCTACCGTAATACCGTTTGCGCTTTGTTTACATCGTAAGTCTCTACGTCGATCTTAAGTGAGGCACCGTAATATCGCCCCATGTCATGGTCAATGACCTCTGATACCTAGACACCACATCAGTCACCTTTTCTTACGCCGACATTTTTCCCTCCCGTCACGTGACGGAGGACAGATATAACGAGCCAAACCGGTTTTTCTCCCGCCGAAACTCATATTGTTATGTTTGTCTTGAGTTGACCGCACTTCTACTTTTTTCTTTGTGAAATCTGAAAGTTGCCAATAAAGCGATCACCGCCAAAATACTGTATCTTTTCGCCAAAGATGTTGGATTCGAACCCGTGCCGAGAGAACAATGGAATGTGGCGTCTACGTACATTAGAAGTCTGTGGTCGTGGCTGGCCTCTGTCTACGACAGGCGGTTAAAGGTGCAAAATGATGAGTGTGCCGCTTTATGACAATCGCTGTGTGCCATTGATTGCGACCAACCGACATTTGTAGCATCGTGATAATGAATGAGCAAACCCAGTTAATAAGGAAAGGGCATGTTTACAAACAAACACTTCTGTCAACCAAACTACCGCTACATTTTTGTCATAGCGATCATTGTAGGAATCATTTTGACGACGTAGTCCATTCATATCATAGTTATTTATACATTGGCAAACTTAGACCAATCAAATTTCTGGAGATCATCCGTACAGTATCAGTCGTTAAAGAACGGACAGGTTTTTCTCTCTGATCCACAGTAATTCGACCACAGTGACGTCAGCTTCTCTTTCCGAAGGCAACACTACATACCGGGCCTTGCTCATTCCTTATCATGACGTCACAAAAGGTGGCTACTCACTATCAAAGACATCCAGCGATTGGTACAAAACGATGGGGGCGTCACTTTGAGCCCTGTTTCTACCAATCGCTGATAGCGGCCAGCCAGTTTTTGCGACGTTGTAATAAGGAATGATCAAGCCCGGTATCTAGTGTAGCCCTGCCTTTCCTTATAGACCCCTTGCACGTGACGTCACATGCTTCATCTGGCGCCCAAACATAAGGCAAATGTGGTGTTTTCACATTTATAAAAATAGTAATTTGCGCTTCATTTTTTAAGTATTTAGAAAAATAATGCAAGAATAAGAAAAATCAAAATTACACAGAAAGACCACAGTTGCTTTAAACGGCAAACGGGGAGTTATGATGGTTTGTTTGGGCTCCAGATTATGGCGTCATGTGCACCAGATAAGAGGAACAGCCGCTGTTGTGACGTCAATGCAAGGGGTCTATAGAGAAGCCTCGACTTAAGATCTCAGTTCAATAAAGGAGATGGTTTGTCACCTCCCGGTCTAACGAAGGCAGCCTATATTGTTAAAACATTGCGAATTATTACTGGTACAGAATATGCTGGTACAAAATTGCGGCTCTACGAATTGAATTAATCCTTTATGAGTAAATAATGAATTTGCTTATTCATCTGCTTTATGATGTGTATCTTGCAATCCTATTTCATAACATTGGGGCCATGTTAGTTCTACATGCTATTATGAATATGAAGTATGATAAATTTCTTTTTCAATTTAAAGGTGAATTTACCAATACAGATATTAATGGAGTGAGAAATTGTTGCCATAAACATCTGGACTTTGGTCTAGACACAAGCATGACGTTGGGGTATAAAGCCAGGTTGCACTTCGCATCATAGATAGATGCACAAAAAAGGCGATTTGGGGAGTTAAAATGAACTGATGATATTAAAAAAAATAATGTATAAATAACAGTCTTTTTCAAAATTTTATGATTTGTTGTGTGACAAGAGGTATTCAGCTGTAAGTACACAAAATTTGAACTCTCTGGCATATATAGTTTTTGTGTACGAACTCTGTGACAGGCAGACGGACAGACAGACAGAGGACAGAGACAAATACGGTTCCATCAGATGAAGGTAACCCTAAAAAAATGAAAAAAAAAAGACGGTGCAGAGATGTGTCTCAACCATTAAAAAAAAAATTAAAAATTTCAGAATGCAAACAAATTGTTAATGTTGCGATGCGATATAAATATGAATTAAAAAATGTCGATTACTTTAGCAGCAGACTGTAGTTTTATTATTAAAATGCGTTCTCTTCGTGAGCAATGACTGCCTTGGCGGCGTCCATAACAAACTGGAGGGAAACATCTGTGAGCGGGGGGAATATGCTTACGTCATTCGACGTCATAACAAAGGTGCGCCAACATACCGCCCCACGTTGAAATATCATTTCAATATACAATACAATATCTAAATTTACAATGAATAACATACAATACAATAAAGATGCATAATATAATAATAATGAATAGAACAATGAATAATTAAATAGACTTCAAACATTTGGTTACATAATAAGTTTACAGTGAAATGGTTAAACATATTCATATAATAATTTGTCAGTTTATTGACAAGGAAGTAAGCATAATTTCGATATGCCTCTTTTGAAAATACCCTGAGGGGTTTTAACTAATACCACTCTAACCTTACCATCTGGTCCGTTAACTACTTCCTGAACTCTACCAATTGTCCATTTGCAGGGTGGAAGATTATCCTCTTTTAAAAGGACCATTGAATTTGGAATAACATTGTCTTTTTCAAACTGCCATTTATGTCTGGCTTGTAAATTATTAAGATAATCTAATTTCCACTTTCGCCAAATAAATTGGACCATTTTACTTAATCTTTGCCATTGAGACAAATAATTATCGCGTTCGCCAGTGAGATCAGGTTCAGAAACACTGCTTAGAGGTCTACCTATGAGAAAATGGCCTGGAGTTAGAATTTCAAAATCATTGGGGTCAGAAGACATGGGCGTGAGGGGCCGACTGTTTAAAATGGCTTCAATTTGTACGGTAACTGTTAAAAATTGCTCAAAAGTTAATCGCGAATTTCCTACAGTTCTTCTTAAATGATGCTTAAACGACTTCACCCCAGCTTCCCACAAACCACCAAAATTGGGTGTCCTGGGTGGAATGAAATTCCAGGCGATTTCCTCACTTGTTAAATAATCAGCCAAAACATCTGGGGGGTTTCTAATCATGTTTGCCAAACGTTTTAACTCTGCACTGGCTCCAACAAAATTTTTTGCATTGTCAGTACAGATAAAAGAACTTTTACCTCTCCTACTGAAAAATCTCTTTAATGTTGCTATCATTGCTTCTGAAATTAAGTCAGTGACCACTTCTAAATGTATGGCCTTTGTTACGAAACAAATAAAAATAGCAACATAACATTTATTGTAAATACCTTTTCTTTGACCCTTATATTTAATATAAAAGGGGCCACAGAAATCAATCCCTACATTAGTGAATGGGGAACTAGGAGTAATTCTTTCTGAGGGAAGATTTCCCATAATTTGCTCAATACATTTAGGTTTATTTTTGAAACAAATTATACAGTCATGGACAATTTTTCTGGCAGTATTTCTACCACCCAGTGGCCAAAATTCTTGCCGAATAAGATGGAGTAAAGTTTGGGCTCCCACATGTAAATATTTAAGATGAAAATATGTCATGATCAATAAAGTCAATTTATGATTTTTTGGGAGCAATATCGGGAATTTTTTATCAAAGGATAAGTCAGAATTATTTAACCTACCACCTACCCGTAACAATTTCTGCTTATCAAGAAAGGGATGTAAACAACTCACCTGGCCCTTCTTGGGAATTTCTCCCTTCTCAAGGATTTTGATTTCATACTCGAAAGATTTTACCTGCACCATTTTGATGACCCAGTACTTGGCATTACGAAGTTCCTCTGTTTTTAGTGGACCACTTCGTCGAATGTTATTTTTAACATTAAATATAAATCTGAAAATAAAACTTAGAATACGTATTAATTTTAAGTAATTGTTACTTAAATTAAGAAAATCATTTACAAATGAATTTTCAGAAGTAGAAAATAAATTGACATTGTCCGTTTTTTTAAGTTCATGCGAGTACAGTTCTTGTGATAGAATGTCTATATTGTCATTGGGTTCATCAGAAGATGAAGGTGTGTGAAAGTTCGGGGGTCCATTCCACCAAAGATTCATGTTGGAAAGTTCTTGAGGACCTAGTCCACGTGATATAACATCTGCTGGGTTTAAATGCGATGGGACATGTTTCCAATGACAGTTTTCAGTTAAGGTTTGTATCTTGGATACTCTGTTGCCAACAAAGGTTTTTAGTTTGTTTGGCGGTGTACTGATCCAAGCAATTGCGATTTTTGAATCTGTTTGCAAATAAATGTCACTTACTGGCATTTTTAAAGAAAGCCGAATTTTCTCTATTAGTTTAGAAAGAAGTAGGCAAGCTGAGAGTTCCAGGCGGGGTATGGAAATTGTCTTTAAAGGGGCTACGCGAGACTTACTCGCAACCAGTTTAGTTGTTACAGTACTTGTTTCACTTGTACAATGCATATAAACTGCAGCTCCATAAGCTAATTCCGAAGCATCTGACAATCCTAACAACACTAATTTCTGAAAAGAATCGGTTAGAATGTATCTGTCGATTCTAATTTCTTCGATTAATTTTAGAGATGACACAAAATTTATCCATTCACTTGCAACTGGATCTGGGATTTCATCTTCCCAACCTAACTTCAGGAGCCATAATTTCTGAAGAAATATCTTTGCTCGAGTAATAACTGGTCCCAAAAGACCTAAGGGATCGTATAATCTTGCAATGGTGCTCAGCACGTCTCGTTTCGTGTATGATGATTTCTCTGTTACTGAAATCTTGAACATAAATTGATCTTCAACGGGTTTCCAAATAACCCCTAGAGTTTTGCTCGTTGATTCTTCATTTACGGAAAAATTATGTTCTTGAACTTCCTGTGGCTGACTGTTCATCAATTCCTTTGAGTTGGAATTCCATTTGTGAAGGGACATGCCGCAGGTTTTTAGCATGTTGCATAACTGCTGCTGGAGTTCTGTAGCTGTTTCTAGGTCATGTGCGCCTGTAACAATATCGTCCATGTATACATCTTCTCTTATTACTTCAGCAGCCAAAGGGAATTGTGATGATTCATCGATGGCTAATTGTTTCAGAGTCCGTATTGCGAGAAACGGTGCACAGCAAGTTCCATATGTGACTGTATTCAATCTGTAAACAGCAGTTTCCTCGTTCTCATCTGTCTTCCACACAATTCTTAGAAGGTCGCGTTGAGATGGATGAATTAAAATTTGTCTGAACATTTTTTGAATGTCTGTAGTAAAAGTATACTTGTAGACACGAAATCTTGTCATAATTTCAAATATGTCTTCTTTCACTTCTCCTTTTAGCAGACAATCATTGAGACTGAAACCAGATGTAGTTGCCGCTGATGCATTGAATACCACCCTTAATTTTGTTGTGGTTTTGTCTGGTCTGAGAACTCCGTGATGTGGCAAGTAGTAACATAAATTATTATCTGGATGTTCGGATTGAGCATCTGTAACCTTCTCCATGTGGCCTAACTCTAAGTATTCTTGCATGAATTGCTGGTATAATATCTTCATAGTTTTATCTTTGGATAATCTTCTCCACAACTGATTCAGACGTTTTTTCGCAAGCTCTTTAGAATCATCTAACTTTTCCAAATCCTTGGTAGGCATCTGTACTATATATCTACCAGCGTCATTTCTTTTATGCGTAGTTTTGTAATGTTCTTCACAGTATTCTTCTTCTTTACTCAGAATTTTGCAAGATTCATCAATGGTTTCCAATTTCCAAAATTTTTCTAAACATTCATCAATGCTTTGAGACTGCGAAATAAAACCACAATATTGCGTATGACTGATCGTATCTGCGGTTCCTGTTGCGATATATCCGAATACTGAATTTCGGAAAACTAAATTGCTGTTTCGAATTCGAATTTCTCCATCCTTTATTATATCAAAGAAGGATTGTGCTCCGAGTAGCATGTCAATTTTGCCAGGAACGCTAAATTTTGGATCTGCTAACTGATGAGGAATTTTCAAGTTATGAATATTCAATTTTGTTACTGGGAGTGAATCGGTTATTTTTGAAACAACAAGGAAATCTAATGATGTTTCAAAGGATCCATTTCCATTTAGAATTTTCGCATGCACCTTGTATTTAATGTTCATTTCTTTTCCACCTAATCCTGATATTGCGATTTTCAATCTCTTTAATGGAATTCCCAGTCGATCAGCAAATTCTGATGTTACAATATTGGACATACTTCCTGAGTCCAGTATTACACGTGCTTGTAAATAACTACCAGAATAAGGGTTAAAAACCCAAACTAAAGCAGTGGAGAGAATAACAGATTTATTTCCGTTATTAACGCAAGATAAAGAAGGCGATAGAAGTGATTTAACTTCTGTCTGTCCGAAAAACTCTTGTGCATTCGGATTCAGTTTATTACCTTGCTCGATGGGATTAACTTCATTAATTTTGTTCGGAAAGGAAGTGTTTGCATTTCTGTGAAGTAACGTATTATGTCGTGACTGACAAATGTTGCAGAAACTTTTAGATTTGCAATTAGCAATCGTGTGCTGATTGCTTAAACAATTAAAACAAAGTTTGTGTTTCATTGCTATTTCTTTTCTCTGAAAGGCATTTGATTTCAAAAATATATCGCACTTATAAATTGCATGATTTTGCTTACATAACACACATGAATTAATTAAATTAGTTGACTTAACAAGGAGAGATTTTTGTTTAAAATTACGTTCTTGATTTGACTTGGGTTTTGCTGAAATGTTTTTACTGATATTTTCCAAGATTTGAGAGCGTTTCTCTAAAAATAGTATTAAATTGTCTAATTCTGGAACTTCATTTGAACTGATACTCATTTCGTAACTTTTTCGCGTATCTTTATCCAATTTTTGAAGAATAATATTCAAAATTAGAACGTCGGAAAGATTGTTCCTTGTGTAATCTAAAACCTTTAATGCGCGAATGCTTTTCTTTACGGTGTCAACTAAATTCCGCAAATCTTTAGCAGAAGGTTGTATAATTTTATATGCTTCGAAAAGTGAATTTATATGTATTTCTACAGCTATTCTATTGTTTTCATACCTATCTTTTAGTGCCTGAATTAAAGAAGCGAATGTATCTTCTGTTGTTTGCAAAACTTTTGCTTCGTTTGTTAAAGCTGCTGATAAATAATGAAGTTTTTGAGTTTCAGATAATTGCTCATTCGATGTTATAATATTATCAAATTGTAATTTGAATGAACTCCAATCTTCCGGTTTTCCTGAGAATTTCGGGAGTGGTATTTCCGGTAATTTAATATTAAATGAGTCATTTGTAAGAGTAGGTTTTAGTTGACTGTGATTGAGAACCTTACCCTCTTCTAAACGCTTAATTTGTTTCTTAATTTTGAATTTAGCTCTTACAATATTCTCAGTATATTCTTCACTAATGGTAATATCATTTTCATAATCTTTCGCAATACTTATGGCAGCTTCTATCTCGCTATTTAAATTTTTCAGCGATTCTTTCTTTTCATTTAACTGTTCCAAAATTTCTAAATACTCATCGGTTTCCTTATTTTCTTCATTAATTAAAGTATCAATTTTAGTTATAAGCTTAGTTACAGCTGCCCTTACAGTTGCGCGTTTCTTTTTTATTTTTTCAATTGCATCCATTTTAGAAACTTATGAAATCAAAAGGAATAATCGAATGTTTCTTACCTTTTCTGGGAAACAGGTGATTTCGTATTTCGTTTGTGCTTACTCTTTCTTGCGATGATTGCGTAACACTTTTATTAAAACTGCAGGTGTTGTTCTATGACCGAAGATTGAATTGTTCGAAGAAAGAAAAAATAAATTTCTTCGTCTGCAATGTCAATTCACTATTTTAAACAAACTATTATTATCTTTTAAATATAAATACCTTTGAGCTCGACGGCCCATAATGTTAATGTTGCGATGCGATATAAATATGAATTAAAAAATGTCGATTACTTTAGCAGCAGACTGTAGTTTTATTATTAAAATGCGTTCTCTTCGTGAGCAATGACTGCCTTGGCGGCGTCCATAACAAACTGGAGGGAAACATCTGTGGGCGGGGGGAATATGCTTACGTCATTCGACGTCATAACAAAGGTGCGCCAACACAAATATTAGAAAATAACCTCCCTAACATCTTAACTATACTTAAAATGACTCAATTATGATAACTTGTAATGCTGCAACAATGAGCTTAGATACCTAGACACCACACCGGCAACCTTTTCTTAGGCAAACATCCTTGCCTTCCATCACGTGACGGAGGACAGATTTAGCGCGCCAAACCGGTTTTTCTCCCGCCGAAACTCATATTGTTATGTTTGTCTTGAGTCGACCGCACTTCTGCTTTTCTCTTTGTGAAATCTGAAAGATACCAATAAAGCGATCGCCGCCAAAAAAACGGCATCTTTTCGCCAAAGATGTTGGATTAGAAACCATGACGAGAGAACAATGGGATATGGCGTCTACGTATATTAGAAAGTCAATGTGCTGTAATTATAGTAGAGAATAAAATCTCAATAAAATAATATGATAATAAAACAATATAATATAATATAATAATAATAATATAATAATCTATTAATATATAATAATATAATTATAATAATATATTTATAATAAATATTTATATGTAATATTATAATAATATATTATTATATTTTATTATATATTATTATATTATTACTATAAGAATAAAATCTGTCACTTGTTACATTATTACGTTCTTCCTGCACTTTTCGAGACGTTACCGAGTTTCACACATAGCAACAGCAATGTGTTTCTGTGGAAATTTTCATTATCCTATTTATTATATAATTTACTATGTTATTATATTATAAACATATTATAATATTATTATAAATATATTATTATTATATAATAAAATATAATAATATATTATTATAATATTACATATAAATATTTATTATAAATATATTACTAGCAAAAGCCGTGCTTTGTTTGGATTCGCGAAGCATTATTTCATAAGATAGATATTTGAAAGGAACATTACTTTTTTATATTATTTTTGCATCTTTATTAAGCAAAAACGTTATCTCATGTTTTGGCGCATTTAAATTTTAGAAATGTAAATTCAGCCAAATAACTAAGAATTTCCTCGGAATTTTTTATTTATGATATAAGGCTGGTATAAATAAAAATATTTTCGAAGCAGAATTTTACAAAATATTTTTTTTAATTTTTAACTAAAAGTTTTAAAGATGTATTTACATTTTCCAATGGCCAGTAACGGCGTTCGTTCTGGCCAATAAGTGTTCTTTTTCTCGACATTTTTAAATTACTAATACCTTCCAGAAATTAGTTATAAACGTAGTTAATATATTTAATTTGGTTGACTTAAATTATTCTTCAATCAATTAAAATATTCTTAAATTATTTTTTAATCTTTCATTTCGAATACCAGACTTAAGAAACTTACCAAATTTAACAAAATATTAATTTTAAATACCAAATATAAGAATTAATTTTACTTGTTTACGATTCTTTTTGTTGCCACTTTACCAAAGTAAATACCTAAATAAATAAATCATAATGTAATTCTTTTAAAATCCGTAAGTATAAACTGCGTAAATAATTTTGGCAGAATAATGAAAATATATTTTATTTAATATATTAATCATGATTCTATCTATAATTACTAACCCCATAGTTTATTTTCCTTCTTAAAATAAAAAGATACGGGTTCAATTTTTTATTTGCAAACGATTTTGGAGGAATAATGAAAATATATTTTATTTAATTAATTAATCATGATTCTATCTATAATTACTAACCCCATGGTTTATTTTCATTCTGAAAATAAAAAGATACGCGTTCAATTTTTTATTTGCAAAAATGTATCCATAATAGAAAAACATGTAGAATAAATTAATTATTAAAATAATGTTTTTTAAAGGTTATTCTGTAAAAAAAATAACATTCTGCAAATCTACATGTCATAATTTATTCTTATGTTTAATTTCAAGTCAAAATACTGAATAGATTTTTTATAAAGTGTACGACAAAGTGTAACTTGAGTGGCCTAGTAGAGGATTCGCTTCGCTCATCCTAATAAATATATTATTATATTATAATATTATTATAATTATATTATTATATATTAATAGATTATTATATTACTATTTTATTATCATATTATTTATTTATTATCATATTATTTTATTTTCATTATCATTAAATTTTCATTATTATATGGGTAATCTTCATTACTTATATGTTTGAGAACAAAACTACGGTATTTATTTACAGCGACCCTAGTTTCACCTGTAAATAGCTATAAATATTATATGCTATCTGTCAAAAATAAAAATTTGTATCTATATTTTTGATAACTGTGAATAGTTTATAAGTGTATTATTACAAAGTCTTAATATTAAAAGTAAAAAAAAAAAAAAAAAAAAAAAAAAAAAAAAAAAAAAAAAAAAGATGTTTGTTTGCATGAATAAAATGTAGACTTAAATATTTCCTCTCTCTCCCTTTTTATTTTCCGTAACATGAAATTAATTTCTTAAAGTGTTTCTATTCTTTTGTCCACTTAAATATTAAATTAGATTTATAATAACGAGTTAAACTTTAATGACAATGCTTCCGACATTATTAAATGAAGAATACAATAACAAAGTGAAATAATAATAAATAATATTAAGTTAAAAAATACATCTTAAAAGAATATTTTGAGAAACTAAAAATATTCTTTCAATTTATTTACGATTCTTATATATATATATTTAAGATAAGTTTATGAACCAAGGTTATATATTTCCGGAGTGCAATGAATCGGGAAACGCTGGCTTTCACTTTCACCAATACCCATCGCTCCCCAAAGCATTAGGACCTTTGTCGCTTCTACATGCTTGACTTTGTCCTTCAAAATTCCCAACTAATTCTTAGAATCGGAAGAATAATGGGTTCGTCGTCTGACGACACTCTCCAGGCAATCATCACAAGGAAAGAAGGGGCTTTTGGTGTCTTTGATAGTTCTTTGCTGATAACAGAAAATGAAACAGAGATTTTTTTCCCTCTCTCTTTAAAAAAAAAATAAATAAATAAATAAAAATAAATACAAATAAATTCTTTTCTAAAAGAATTTGGTTTCTGTAATTTTTACAATAAGTTTTTTATTTAAAAATTTACAGGCTAATGAAAGCTGCGGCATCACGAATAAATATTATTGAAAAAATAATAATAATAAGTAATTAAAGCGGAATATATATACATAGATACATTTGCGCACTACAGGGGAAGGAAGAATAATGGCGCTGAAACTCCCCTCTTAGACCCTGACACTAGACTAAACATTTAAAGTTTTAAAATATTATAAAATAACATTATTATTTTCTGAATAGGTCTTTAAAAATCTGAATTTTTTAAAAAGTATTAAATTTGTTTCATAATTTTTTCTTTTCTATAAATTTCCTTATGAATTTTGAAACATAAGCATGTTTTGTATTTACTATTAAAAAAAAAACTTTAAAAAGCATGTTAAAAAGCATGTTTAAAAAACATGTTATGGAGAGACAAAATAATAGAAATTATAGATAGGCTAGATAAAGAATAGAAATTATAGAAACGCTACGCTGCAGATATAGTATTTTGCGAAAAACATTGTAGAGAGTTTTGTCTAATTGTATTCATCTATAGAATCATTAGAAAACAATATATTTTTGAAAAAATGCATTTATAAAAGTTTTTTTTAGCTGGAACTGTATTTTCAGGCACGTTTCCAAGTGTACTTATAGGGCATGAATAATTTTCTCAAACTGGAATATCGGTATTTTATGCAGTAATAACTTCTCAATTAAACTTTTTTATGCATGATCGAATTTATACATCTTAATGTATAAATTTTAAATGTAATTCTCTTAATGTAATTGGTGTACACACACACACACATACACACACACACACACACAAAAAAAAAAAAAAAAAAAAAAAAAAATGTTTACCCTTAACAGTTTGAAAATTTCGGATACATTTACAGACTCATTTTTAAAAAGGAAAACATGGAACTTGCTGAAGATTGGATTTTTGAAGAGATGTATATTTTAGGGTAGGCGGAAAAAAGCGCCCCGGAAAAAAGCGTCCCCGGAAAAAAGCGTCCCCGGAAAAAAGCGTCCCTGGAAAAAAGCGCACCGGAAAAAAGCATCCCTTTTTACAAATCTCATATTTAAATAAGTCTGATAATAGTACACATGGTTAATCTTAGAATATAAACACTAGAGTAAGACGGTTTTATGAAATTTGAGCATCCTTGCTCTCTCGGGACTGAGATGGGCGAAGGTGGGGGGGGGGGGGCTTTAAAAGTTATCTCAAAACCTGTTATTGCCTCAATGAAAAAAAAAATTGTAGAATACGAAAAATAAGATAATAAACACTAGGTACTTAAATGATTTTTTAAAATTCAGTCTTCTTGTTCTTCTGTGGTGGTGGTTGGGGAAGGGGAGGGGGGAGGGGGAGAGGGCGATTGTCTACAAACTCTGAATTTACTCAAACTCTTACATTATATTTTTATATTATTTATAATTTGATTATTTATAATTTAAATTATACATAATTAATTTATATATTATATTATTATTATTTTTATTATTATTATCAAATTACATATTAATATTTTATTACATTTTATATTATATATTTATACTTATATAATACATATTAATTATTAATATATTAATATAATATATTAATTGTAAATAATTGATAATATAATTAATATATTAATAATAATAATAATTTATAATAAATAAATAATACATAATTATAAATTAAATATAAAATTTAATAAAAAAAAATAAAAAAATGTACAAATAAATATTATTAAATATTATAATCATTAACAAAAAATTATTTAAAAATGATAATATTTTATTAACTCATAGTAATATCAACTCATATATATATTTTTCATTCAGCCACCCTTGTTCTTCTGTGGGGGCGGGCGGGGGGGGGGGGGGGTGAGCCTACAAACTGCAAATCTATCACTGCTTTAGACGATAACATTTTTTCGGAATGTTTTTTTAGAATTTAGGGGGAAAAATGACTGGAAAAACAAGAGTGAAAAAAGTGATCAGAAAAAAGTGACAAGGAATTGATAAATATTGAACTTGTGGATAAATAAATGATAAAAACTAAAGTGGCAACAAATGTCTCATTTATATCATTCTCGTAGGACAGCGGTTCCCAATCTTTAATACGCGTACCCTTGGGGATACGTAGCGAGATTGCTGGAGGCATATGACGATAGTATCAGTAATGGCGGGTGATAAAATATCATTTTTTAAATAAATTCTTGTTAATGTGTAGATTTTTTAATATTTAATTTTATATATTTATACATTTATTTTTATTATGTCCTATAAGTTTATAAAATATTATCATTTTTAAAATTAATTCTTGTTGATGAAACTAGATTTTTAATTTTATTTATTAATACATTTACTTTTATTGATTTACTATGAGTTAATAAAATATTATCATTTTTAAATAAACTTTTGTTAATAAGTATAATTTTTAATATTTAATTACATTTATTTTTAATTTTATATTTAATTTATATTTATGTATTATTAATTTATTTCTTATTTATTATAAATTTTTTATTCTGTATTATTATTATATTATATTAATACATTTATTATTATATATTATGTAAATATAATATATATATTATATAAATATAAATATATAAATGTAATATAAAATATAATAAAATATTAATATGTAATTTTATAATAAAAATAATCAAATTATAAATAATATTAAAAAAATAAATATAAGAGATATATTTCAAAGTTTGTAGATACCCTCTCCCCTCCCCCCCGCCCCACTCCACAGGAGAACAAGGGAGACTGAATTTAAAAAAATCATTTAAGTACCTAAAGTTTATTATCTAGTTCTTCGCACCTTACAATTTTTTTTTTCAATAAAGCAATGACAGGTTTTGAGAACTTTTAAAGCCACCCCGCCCCCCACCTTCGCCCATCTCAGTCCTCCCCCCAGTCCTCGCTCGAAGAAACGCTCGCGAGCTAATGCTATTCCTATGGGGAAGCATTTTTCTAATAACTCTTTCGCATTTTGACATTTTTGAATAATTTTTTTTGCATTGGATAGCTGAGGTGCATACCAATTGCGCACCTTTTTTACTTTTTCGATTTTGGTTGCAGATATTTTTTACAAAGTTAGTTTCACTTTTAAAACCGGTTTCGAAACTGAAAGTGCTTTTTAAAAAATATATCTGCAACCAAAATCGAAAAAGTAAAAAAGGTGCGCAATCGGCATGCGCCTCAGCTATCCAATGCAAAAAAAAAATTATTCAAAAATGTAAAAATGCGAAAGAGTTATTAGAAAAATGCTTCCCCATAGGAATAGCATTAGCTCGCGAGCGTTTCTTCGAACGAGGACAGGGGCCTTAAATTTCATAAAACCGTCTCATTCTAGTGTTTATATTCTAAGACTAACCATGTGTACTATTATCAGACTTATTTAAATATGTGATTTATAAAAAGGGACGCTTTTTTTCCGGTGCGCTTTTATCCGGGAACGCTTTTTTCCGGGGACGCTTTTTTCCGTGATTCATAATTTAGTCGTGAGTTTTCATTTTTAGCTTATTTATTAACAACTACTTCCTCAGTATGAGCATTTTTTCTTCATTTACAGCTGTCAACTTCGGAAAATTTGGTTCAAAACGCTAATTTTGACAGCGGTTTTTGCAATATATTATCTTTTTATCAATATATATATATATATATATATATAAGCATCGCGCACCATATTGTTTCTGAATAAGAAAATCTGTCAATTTGATGCGTTTCAGAACAAAAATTCATTTTAAAAAGAATCTGAAAACAAGAAGTTTGGATTCGAATACACCCTTGCCCTAAGAAATAAAAAATTATTTTTAATGCTAACATTCATGCTGTTATTGCATCATGTTTACCTGTAAATGATCTTTGTTGAACATGAAAATGTTTATTTAAGAGTCTACTTCAGTAAATGAAAAGTCCCGTTCGCTAATGCCAATCCTATGGAAGAAATTTATAAAGATATCTCGGTTGCATTTCAATATTTTTAAATGATTTTTTTTTTCTCATTGAATAGTTGAGATTGATCTGAATGCAGCCCGTTTCTTCCGTTTTCGATTTTGGGTGCAGATATTTATTTTATTTATTATTCATTTATTTTTGAGGGTGCTTTCGCTTTCCAAACCAGTTCCGAAAATGAAAGCGTTCTCAAAAAATACCTGTAAACAAAATCAAAAAAGTAAAAAAACATTTAAAAACATTAAAATGTAACCGAGCTAGCTTCATAAATTTCTTCCATTTGGATTAGTATTAGCGAATGGATTTTTTTATCTTTTTACTTGAATGAAGTAGCCTCTTAAGCATTTTATGCGATCGCATTTTAAAAACAGAAAATCCCGATTGAAAATACAGATTAATTAAAAAAAGTTTATTTTGAGGTTTCATAAACTCCGTGCAAACAAAAGAAACTTTGTTTTTATAAAAGCTTCTTTAATTTTCGAAAATATACTATTGATTTCTAAGATTTCTAAAAATAAAAACATATTTTTCGAATTCGTATGGAAATAAATTAAATAAAGCTGTGAGAGTTTGTTGCATTTTTTCAATTGTGGTTATATTATATTCCCCTAGACCAGGGCTGTCCAACGCGGCGCCCGCGGGCGCCATGGCGTCCTTTGAAGGTTTTTTTGGCGCCCTTTTGAAGGAAAAAAATTATGTTATAAAGACTTCTTTGTTTAAAATTATTTATGTTTGCACCAGAGATACTTTCAAAACCTGTGAAAAGACATTAAAATTCAGAAACATACATTGAAAATGTAATCATGCATATTTTCACGATTTGCAGTTTTTTGTATAAAGTGTAATTATGATTATTAAGTTTTATTAGAATTAGAAATACCTCTTTTTAATACTTAAGGAATACCAGAAAAAGAAACGTTTTTTGCCTCCCCTCGTTCCGCTCCTCTGAAGGTGTTCATGAATGTTCAGTTTTTTCTTTCTTCTATTGTCTCATTATTGGGTCATCGGCTGTTTTATACGAATAATAAATGGGGCTTAATTTTTCCTCTTGATTTTTTAAATTTTAAGTTCTTTTTTTTCAATTTGATTAGAAAAATTCATAATTTTCAATTATAAAAGCACTTTTAGACTATCTCTATGAAATTAAAAATATGGGTTTGTTACTATCATGTCTGTATTTGTTTTTTTACATCTTATAAAACTAAATTCAGACCTTCAAAATAAGCCAAATCTTGTTTTAATACCTTAAAAGAAACCTAGCAATATCTCTCATTTCCATATTTATTTATTCTCTTGTTGTTCTTATTATATTCGCGATTAAAATTTCTGGCAACTTACCTTACAAACATTTTTAGATAGGTCTCTCATAGAAAATGCATAATTTGAAATTTTGCACATAGCTCCAGAATTATAAGGGTCTTTTCTCTTTTGCCTATTGCTGTAGAATTCATTTACATTATGTTGCGATATGTGTGTATACTAAAACTGTGCGATAATATTGCTGTATAATTTCAGTCAGGCTATTAATGGCGCCCTTCGTTTAATGCCAATACCTGAGGTGCGCCCCTGCTCACTAAAAGGTTGGATGGCCCTGCCCTAGACAAAGAAACATTTAATTTTGCGTATGTTCTTTACCCCCTCAAAAATGGAATGTTCGGCAACCTGAAATTTATACAAATTCTCTAGTCAAAAGAAAGAAAATTCTTCAAATAACTTTGCCCAACTAATTGCATTAAACTTTCTTATATTAAAAAATTATGTTATTTTATTGGAAATTATACATTTCAATAGAATGTGTTATTAACATTGTTTGAAATGGAGCATATTTTGGTGCTCATTCCTTTTAATCCCATTATAGTTTCACGATTTCTTTATTCAAAATTTTGAAAATACCCTTTTCTATGAAAAAATAGCATATTTATAATGAATTAAAATTTGTGAAAATTCAATTATTTACAGTCCCACCAGTAGCCGAGAGGTTCTGCTATCGAAACTCGTAGACGGCAGGCGTTGGGTTCGACTCCAATCGCGGCCGTCGGCCTAATCGTTTGGTCTTTTCTGTAGTTTTCTTTGAATTGGATTTATTGTGTAAATACGGGTAAGTTACACTTAGAAAGACCCCAACGGAGATAACCCCCTCCTTAAAGCCTACATCCCTCGTGTTGATAATTTGCCGTCATAAACACAACCAACCATTAATTGTTCACATTCAATTATAAAATTACTTTTCAGTGTTAAGAATTCAACTGTAAAAAATTATTCTTATTATGTGAAATCATTTACGCATACAATACTTAAGCATTTTAAATGAAATGTTTTATGATTTCTTTTTCTTTTTTTGGTAAAGTGGCAGCAAAATAATTGTGAAAAAAAAAAATAGCTGTTAAATCAGTCATATAAAATGTTATTCCAATTTGAAGTTTGAAAACTGAACCAAATGAGACATATTTACTATTAAGAAATAATTACTATTAGTATTATTTTTAATACATTAGCCGTTTAAAAACAATTTATGGAATTCGGCTGAGTTTACATTTTTGAAATTAAAGTTCACCAAAACACAAAATAACGTTCTTGCTTATTAAAGATAATGTAAATAAATATTGCTTATTAAGCAATATTTATTAAATATTGCTTATTAAATAATGTAAAATAATTTTGTTGCTTTAAATATTTATCTTATGAAATATTGCTTTACGAATCCAAACAAAGCATGGCTTTCGCTATTTTATCTGTTGTTAATTTCTTAAATTATTTCGACACTTCTGTCTATTTAAACATTAAATCAAATTTATAGTTTCTCAGTTAAATTGTAGTACATTCGACTCGATTAAATGGAACTTTAAATATTTAGTTTATTTTCATATGCGGATTAATTGAAATAACATTTTTTTTTTTTTTTTTTTTTTTTTTTTTTTTTAGCACGGCCGGACTTCTGGTCTGGCCGATCTTGAGTGCAAGTGATCTTGAAAAGAGAAAATATTTTCCAGTCCTGGATTCCAAGAAAAAAACTGAACAATGTACCATGCACGTGCATCCCTTACTTCCGCTAAAATTTAAGGTCAAACAGACCTGACCACTTTGAAGTTCAACTGAATTGATGAACTCCCTTCTTCTCTCCCCACTTGCGGTTTACTGACTTCTTTAGGAAACGGGGTAGATACAATGGTCAGGGAGATCACTATCTTAACCAAGGGCGGATCCAGCCCAACCTCCAGGAGGGGGTCACAACTTATGACAGATGATTAATGAAGTAATTTTAAAATACAGTAAATCTTGTGAAAACGGAATTACGATAAAAAATAGCAAATTTCGCCGATCGGGCATGAAAAAATCGCGAATTTTGTCGATTATGCACGGAAAAATCACGAATTTTGTCGATCGGACGCGAAAAATCTCAGATTTCGTTTATCGGGCAAGGAAAAAAAGGTCTAAATTTTTTTTATAATACTTGAAAAAATTGCAAATTTTGTTCATAGGTTGCAGAAAAGTCGCCTGTTTTGTCTGTTTACAGACGCAACGAGTCGCGTTAAAAAACGCGAATTTCGTTGATCGAGCGCGAAAAAATCGAATATCGTCAACTGTTCATTGGAAAATCGCGAGTTTTGTCTATCGGCCTTCGAAAAATCTCGAATTTTGTCTGTATGTCTCAGAAAAATCGCGAATTTTGTCGATCTGGAACGAAAAAATCGCAAATTTTTTTAATAAGGCACGAAAGAATCCCAATTTTGTCGATCGGCTTCGTAAAAAGCGCGAATTTATTCGATCGGGAACGGAAAAATCGCAAATTTTGTTGATTGGGAATAAAAAATCGCGAATTTCGAGATGATATGGAACGCAAAAGTTGCCGATTTCGTGAATCGGGAAAGAAATTATCGCGAATGTAGTCGATTGTTTTCGTAAAAAGAGCGATACGGGCGATTGCGTACGAAAAACTCGCGAATTTTGTCGAATCGGTACAAAAAAATCGCTAATTTCGTTGGTAGGGCAAGGAAAAATCGAAGATTTTGTCGATGATGCGCGGAAAAATCGAAAATTTTTTTGAGCGGCTGCAGAACAATAGCGTGTTTTATCAGTTTATCGCGAGAAAAAAATTACAGATTTCATCACTTTACGGCGGGGAAAAAATGCAGATTTCATCAGTCAGTTAAGAATCGCGAATTTTATTGTTCGGTGCGGTATTTCAGGGACCAAGAACGGATAAAGGCGCGAATCTCGTCGATTGGGCACGGAAAAATCCCGAATATGGTCGATGGCTTTCGTAAAAAGCCCGAATTTATTCGATCAGGAACAACAAAATCGGTTTTGGTAGGGCACGGAAAAATTGCGAATTTTGTCGATCGGGAACGAAAAAGTCGCAAATATGGTCGATCAGTTTCGTAAAAAGCGCAAATACAGTCGATCGGGAATGAAAAAAATCGAGAATTACATTGATATGGCGAACAAAAATTGACAATTCCATCGATCGGGAAAGAAATTATCGCGAATATGGTCGATCGGCTTCGTAAAAAGCACGGATTCGGGCGATTGAGTACAAAAAACTCGCGAACTTTGTCGATTCGGGACGAAAAAATCGCTAATTTTGTCGATGATGTGCGGAAAAATTAAAAAAAATCTTTGAGCGGTTGAAGAAATTTCATCGGACAAGAACGGAAAAATGTGCTAGTTTCGTGGATTGGGCACGGAAAAATCGTGAATTTTGTCAATCAAGTGAAGAAAAATCGCAAATTTCGCAGGCCATTCGTGGAAAAATTGTGAATTTCGTGGATCGGCTTCACAAAAATCGGGAATTTCACTATCGAGTGCGAAAAAATCGTGAATTTTGCTAATCAAGTGAAGAAAAATCGCAAATTTCGCAGACCATTCGTGGAAAATTTTCAAATTTCGTCGATCACACCCAAAAAATTTTGCGCTCCTGTTTTAGCACTTTTTACTTACACTGTACATCCCTCTTTGAATAGCTCCAGGGGGGGGTCATGACCCCCATGACCCCCCCCTTGGATCCGCCACTGATCTTAACCCTGCTTAAGTGAAAGATTCCTGACCTACACTTGGATTGAAGTTGAATCACAAAAGCCATTAACATTAAACGCGTCGTGTGGGGACATAAAACGCGCCGCCTAAACGAATTGAAAGTACTGCAGTCTGAATGCAGCCTTAAAAAGTGAGATTTGTCCTTCGTTCTCTTTCGTGATAACGACAAGAAAACTGAAATTTTTAGTAAATAAGCAGAATATTGCAATTTGCAGTTGACAATAAAAAAAAAAAAAAAAAAAAAAAAAAAAAAAGATAAAAATAAATTCCTTAACAAAGTAATTTGTTTTCTGTAATTAATATTTATAAATTAATTTTTTAAGAAGCCTGAATAGTTGGGTAAACGGAAAAAGTACAGTCGGCTCTCGCTAATTCGAACTTGTCGGGACCACAAGAAATGTTCGAATTATGGAAAATATGAAATAAAAACATGCTTAATATGGTTACATTAGAAACGAATTAATGTTAAAGTGTTTTTTTAAATTTATTTCGTCTGTCATCATAAGAATATGACTTAATATTAAATTAGAATGTATAAATACATAACTAATTAAAAGATTAGAAACAAGCACAATGGAAGAAAAATTTAAAGCTTTAGTGATAGAGAGATGGGGCACTAAGAAAGTGGCTATCAGATGCATTGTATTATACGTATACTTGTTCGGAACGATTTTAACAAAAATCAAAGAAAATTATTCAGATGATCTGAAATTCGCGATAAAGAGGAAAATGAAAAATTGGAATTTTCGTTACCTCGAATTAAACGAAGTCAGGAGAAAATGAGTTCGAATTAATGAAAAATTTTAACTTTATTCTACCATTGAAAATTTCGGGACTTCAAAATTAGTTCGAATTAAGCGAAGATTCAAATTATCCGATTTCGAAATAACGAGAGTCGACTGTATCTGGAAAAAAGTTACCTTAAAAAAGTAACAGAAAATACAAGAGCGGAAGAAACGTGGTACAGAAAAAAAAGTGACAATAAAAAAAAAGGAGACAAGGAAAAAAATGACCGAAAAAAAGGTGACAACGAATTGATAAATATTAAACTTGTCGATAAATAAGTGCTAAAAATTAAAGTAGTAACGAAGAATATATTTTTTATGTTCTTATCATTGGAATTAGTATCTTTAGATATTAATGAATATTAATATTTCCCGCTATTATAGATATTAATAAATAATGAGAATGTCAAAAAACAAAATGTTATTATTGATGTCATTAGTGCATTAAAATAGATATTTCTTTTTAATTATTAACCCTTAGGTGATATTAAATATTAAACTTACTTTCATTAACCCCTTCGCGACGAAGCATTTTTCTATGATTTTATATGATTTGTCACCGATTTTTAAAGACAGAAATTTGTTCCTTATTAAATCGAGAAAATGTTCGGACTAATTAAGGCAAATTTTACAGAAAAATGTAACTAGCGAGGATAAAAAAGGATTCTTAAGCCTTTTTGCCGCACATATACGTGCCACCCGACCCTAAGGGGTTGACAAGAATTGATTTAAAACATGATTATATATTTTATTAACTGATGGCGAATTAATAACAATAATTGTATAAATAAATAAAATTGAATATTAAAAATTAGTGTCATTAGTGGCAAGAATTGATTTAAAAAGTGATAATATTTTACAAGCTGATAGTAAATCAATAAATATAACTGCATACCTAATTGAAATTAAATATTAAAATATTATACTCATTAACTAATATTTATTTATTAAAAAATGATAATATTTTACTAATCCATATTGAACTAGTAAAAATAAATGTATAAATTAATAAAATTAAAAATTATACCCATCTACAAATCTGTATTTAAAAAAATGATAATATTTTATTAATTCATAATAAATAACAAATAAATAAATTTATAAATAAACAATAACAAATAAATAAATAAGTGACGCTGACAATAACATTTTCGTCAGACGGAAGTCTTTAATCGTTAATATTAAGAGAGCAGTTGAAAATCGAAAAAAAATATGAAAATCGATGGCAATATTGAGAAATGTTCGTTAAACACGCTGCTATGGGAAGTTTTTAATTCAAATGATTATTTTAAGAGATATTTAATGATAAAATTGATCAAAATCATTTCATTAAAAAATTTATAGCAGCAAAAACTGTACTTAGGAATTTAAAAAATTAGATCATTTTACGCATTAGAAGTTCCCATTGTACAGATTGCATTTATTATTTTTTAATTTGATTCATTTTTTGAGGATTTATTTCCATTTTCAATTTAAATGTTCAACTTTTTGAGAGACATTTTTCACATTCTCTAAAAAAGGTTATTTTAAATTATTGCCAAAGAATCAAAGATTAATATTTCTTTCAAATTGAAAAAATATATACATTTACTCGCAACTTTCACAAACAGAAAAAAACACCAATATTTGTGCAATACTTAATTTGTGCGGTTTCGTTGGAATTATTTCCAATGTAACGCCAATATTTGTACAATATTGGAAATTCATTGAAAATATTGTCAATCTAATACCAATAATTGTACAACATTAGATATTTGGAAATATTTCCAATATAACGCCAATATTTGGCTTTCGTTGGAAGTATTTCCAGCCTAACGTCAAATTTTTTTTATAATATTGGGGATTCATTGGAGATATATTTCCAATGTAATGCTATTATTTGTACAATATTGGGGTTTTACTGAATATATTTCCAATGTAACGCCAATATTTGTACAACATTGGAGTTTCATTAGAAATATTTCCAATGAAACACCAATATTTGTGCAATATTGGGCTTTCGTTGGAAATATTTCCAGTGCAACGTCAACTTTTTACAATATTAGGGATTCATTGGATATATTTCCAATGTAATACCAATATTTGTACAATACTGGGGTTTCACTGGAAATATTTCCAATGTAACGCCAATATTTGTAAAATACTGCAGTTAAATTGGAAATATTTCCAATGTAATGTCAACATTTGTACAACATTGGGAATACATTGGAAATATTTCCAAAGGAAAGCCAACATTTGTACAATATTGGGTTTTCATTGGAAATATTTCTAATGGAACGCCAGCATTTGTACAATAGTCGGAATTCATAGGAAATATTTCCAATATAACACCAGCATTTGTACAATATTGGGTATACACTGGAAATATCTCCAATGTAACACCAAGATTTGTAAAATATTGGAGATTCATTAGACATAATTCTAATGTAAGGCCAACATTTGTACAATATTAGAGTTTCATTGGAAATATTTCCAATGTAAAAACAATATTTGTACAACATTGGTGTTTTGTTGGAAAAATTTCTAATTAAAGGCCAAAATTTATACAATATTGGGGATTCATTGCAAATGTTTCCAATGTAACGCCAACATTTGTACAATATTGGAAATTCATTGGAAATGCTTCCAATATAACGCCAACATTTGTACCATATTGGGGTTTTATTGGAAATATATCCAATTTAACGCCAATATTCCTACAATATTGGGGTTTCATAGGAAATATTTCCAATGTGATGCCAACATTTGTAAAAGAATGGGCTTTCATTGGTAATATTTCTCATGTAAAGCCAACATTTGTGCAATATTGGGGATTAATTGAAAATGTTTTCAATGTAAAGCCAACATTTGTACAATATTGGGGATTCATTGGAAATGTTTCCAATGTAACGCCAACATTTGTGCAAAATTGGGGATTCATTGGAAATGTTTCCAATGCAACGCCAACATTTGTATAACATTGGGGATTCATTGGAAATGTTTTCAATGTATCGCCAACATTTGCACAATATTGGGATTCATGGGAAATATTTCCAATGTAATGCCAACATTTGTAAAACATTGGGTTTTCAATAGTAATATTTCCCATGTAACGCCAACATTTGTGCAATATTGGGGATTAATTGGAAATATTTCCAATGTAAAGGCAATATTTGCACAATATTGGGGTTTCATTGGAAATATTTCCAATGAAACGCAATATTTGTACAATATTGGGAATTCATTGGAAATATTTCTAATGTAACGCCAACATTTGTACAATATTGGGTTTTTATTGGAAATATTTCCAATGTAACGCCAATATTTGTACAATTTTGGGGTTTCAATGGAAATATTTCCAATTTAACGCCAACATTTGTACAATATTGGGGATTCATAGGAAATACTTCCAATGTTACGCAAATATTCGTATACTATATGGGTTTCAATAAAAATATTTCCAATGTAACGCCAACATTTGTACAATATTGAAGATTCATTGGAAATATTTCCAATATAACGCCAATATTTGTACAATATTGGAAATTCATTGGAATATTTCCAATGTAACGCCAACATTTGTATAATATTGAAGATTCATTGGAAATATTTCCAATATAACGCCAATATTTGTACAATATTGAGGTTTCATTGGAAATAATTCCAATGTAATGCTAACATTTGTAAAACATTGGGTTTTCAATGGTAATATTTCAAATGTAACGCCAACATTTGTGCAATATTGGGGATTGATTGGAAATATTTCCAATGTAAAGCAGATATTTGTACAATATTGGGGTATCATTGGAATGAGTTCCAATGTACCTCCAATATTTGTACAATATTGGTAATTCATTGGAATTATTTCCAATGTAACGCCAACATTTGTACAATATTGGGTTTTTATTGGAAATATTTCCAATGTAACGCCAAAATTTGTACAATATTTGGGTTTCAATGGAAATATTTCCAATGTAACGCCAACATTTGTATAATATTGGGGATTGATAGGAAATATTTCCAATGTAACGCCAATATTCGTTTAATATTGGGGTTTCAATGGAAATATTTCCAATGTAACGCCAACATTTGCACAATATCGAAGATTCATTGGAAATATTTCCAATATAACGCCAATATTTGTACAATATTGGGAATTCATTGGAAATATTTCCAATGTAAAGCCAACATTTGTACAATATTGGGATTTCATTGGAAATATTTTCAATGAAACGCCAATGTTTGTACAATATTGGGGTTTCATTGGAAATGTTTACAATGAAACGCCAATATTTGTACAATATTGAGGTTTCATTGGAAATATTTCCGATGAAACCCCAATATTGTAGATATGTTGGATTTACATTGGAAATATTGCCAATGTAACGCCAGCATTTGTACAATATTGGGAATTCATTAGAAATATTTCCAATGCAAAGCCAACATTTTTACAATATTGGGATTTCATTGGAAATATTTCCAATGTAACGCCAACATTTGTTCAATATTGGGGTTTCATTGGAAATATTTCCAATGTAACGCCAACATTTGTACAATATTGGGATTTCATTGGAAATATTTCCAATGTAACGCCAACGTTTGTACAATATTGGGGTTTCATTGGAAATATTTCCAATGAAACGCCAATACTTGTACAATATTGGGGTTTCATTGGAAATATTTCCGATGAAACCCCAATATTGTTGATATGTTGGATTTACATTGGAAATATTGCCAATGTAATGCCAGCATTTGTACAATATTGGGAATTCATTGGAAATATTTCCAATGTAAAGCCAACATTTGTACAATATTGGGATTTCATTGGAAATATTTCCAATGTAACGCCAACATTTGTACAATATTGGGGTTTCATTGGAAATATTTCCAATGTAACGCCAATATTTGTACAATATTGGGAATTCATTGGAAATATTTTCCAATGAATTGCCAATATTTAGCCAATATTGGCGTTTTATTGGAAATATTTCCAAGAAAACCAATATTGGCGCAACGTTGGGCCAATATTGGTTTGCTTATAGGGAAGTTGTCCATATTGGGAATCGGGGGTAGTTTTACTAAACCTTGTAATAAACAAACAAAGAAAACATTTTTAAGGGATGCGTGCAATAGCAATCGAAAATATTTTTATAAGCTTTCTAAAACCTTCAATATTTCATTATTTAAAGTAATTTTATAATATCTAATAAGGATTAAAACTTACTTGTAATTAAGATCAGCACACCACGAAACATCAAGTTTCCTTCTAAATGGCGAACAGCGTGCTTTTTTGCCCTTTCCTGGCTTAATTAGTTTTTAACCTGCTTTTCTTCACGGGCATTTAGCTCCATATTTCGATCAAAATTGTTACTTTTAAAAATATTAGAAGTGTCGATATTGAAAGCACTATCCATAATGGGTAAAGTAGTTTATTCATTATATGAGAAACATTTCATTTTTCATTTCATGAATCAGATGGTTTGACAAACAAAATAGTCGAATTTTTGAAGTACAAATTTTCTTATGCTTTTCAAATATAAATTGCTTTAGGCTTTTGTATTTCATGATTTGTATCGACACTTCACATTATAATTTCTTATTAAATTATCTTTCAAAAATCAACCTTTCAAAATAATACATTTTTAAATTTGCCTATCGTTTTGATTATAGGAATATTTTGACAGAATTCTACAAAGTTTATAAAATATGCCTTTTGAAATCAGCGGAATTTCTAAAATTTAAAAGATTGTATTTTTCAAAATGTGCACTAAAGTTTATTTATATATTTATTTATTTAATTATTTATTTATCAGTTAAATAACATTTAAATAACAAGTATACTTTCATAACTGTTGGAAAAATGGTTTTAAAAAAATCCAGAAACACTTTATGGAAACATCTGATTTCTTTTTCCATAAATCTAAGAACAGTAGCACTTTAAATAAATGGAAAATTTACATTGCCAGCTATAACTGTAAACGACATTCATTCTTTTATTCCATAAAGAACATAAATTGCATTATTTTCCGATATTATAGTATCTTAGAATATCTTTCTATTTCGAGATATGTCATAGGGTAAGATGTATAATATGTATTTTGTGTCTTTCTAGAATAAAACGCATTAACCAAGAACAAATTCATTTGACAATATCTTTACTAAAGCTCATGATGTAAGGTCGATTAAAAGGATATTGGTTATAATACATTATTATATTGCGCTGTCTGCTATAGATAATAGTGTTCTAGATTTTGTTGAATATTTCAAATTTTATAATAGATTGACACGGAAAAATAAATTTTACAAAGTTTAAAACTGTTGAAGAAATATAGACTTAAGACAACAACAATAAAAAATTCCATAAACTTTTCGTAAGCAAAAAAATATAATTTTTATTTATACATAATATTGTCTTTTAAAACTTATTTATTTATTTATTTCTAAGTAAATCAAAATTACTAGACAGGTAGAGACCAATAATGGATTCTAAAAAGTTTAAAAATGTAGAAAAAATATAGACTTAAGACAACAACAATAAAAAATTCTATCAAATTTTCGTAAGCAAAAAAAAAAAAAAAAAATAAATAAATAAATAAAAAAAAATAAATAAATAAAAATAAAAATAAAAATATGATTTATGCCCGTGAGTTTTTAAAAGACTTTAAGTTTGAGTACTAGAGGGTTTTTAGTTCAATAAGCGAATATTTTTTGAAGGTTTGAGAGGATGTCACTATAAAAGTGAAAGTTCATAGATTGAGGATGAAGAAAAATCCAGTTCTAAGCCCACAAGACTGCGAAGACTTCCGTTTGGAACATCGAATTTTCATCTTCCGTCTTCCTGAATTACTTCAATCCTGCAGTGGACATTCCATTGTAAATGTAAGTTACAGAAGAGTGCAGACTGTATTGATTCGTGTTCTGGGAGAAGTATTATGTTTTTCTGGGATTTGTAAGTGTGTGTTAACTGTAAACATACGAGTTTATAGTTACATGGAATACGAGTACTGTGAGGGTATCCGTGGTTAAATTTTTGTAAACTCTAACCATCTGATAAAATATATTCCGGATAAAGTAAGATTTTTGCTTAGCCAATTTGGTTAATGAATTTTCCCAGACGCTCACACAATAAAAGATTACGCAGTCAATGGTTTTATGGCAAAAAGGTTTTTAAAATACTCGTCTTGATGTTCCATGTTTTTCTTAATGTTAATTTACATCAGTTATGGTAGTAATTTAGAAGTAAAATTTCAAATGCTTTTATATGCAGAATCCATTTCTGGTGCTCATTGATAGCTATAACAAATAATTAAGAGTTCGTACATGTGTAGGACGATAGTATTAGAGACACGCATAACGCTTTTGTGTTTGAGTTCCTTTCGTTTAACACTAGAACGGCGGCAAAATTTTACCTACTGGAACGGCGGAAGGGGTCAATTTGACCCCTCGATGAAACTACTGAAATAACAATGCTAAAACAATTTTAAATTGCATACATTGTGACAAATATGTAATTTCCCTGTATTTCATAATTTATAGTTAATATTACTCGATATTTTATTTAATTTTTAAAGTACTGTGTATGTAACGGCTGCAAGGCGATCAATTCGGTACATACTAAACTACTCACAAAACTCATTAATTTGACATAAAAAATGGTTTAAAATAAATGTTTTCAAAAATTAAAACCAATGTTAACTAAAATAAAACACAATTTATAAAATAATATTTTTTTTTAAATCTACTTACTCGCCGAATGAACCACACTCTGAATCCAATAAATGAGAAACGTATTCTGTTGTTTCCTTTATTTCATTATAAATGTAGCTGAATGGTTTATATCTAAAGCATTTCGTTTGAATTTTTTTCATGCTTAACATAGTCCCGTACATGTATTAGACATTAATTCAATTGATACAAAAATAATTTTTAACAATTTTTCCAGTGCATTTTCCGCTCACAACTTTGGAACACGATGCACAAAATTCTTGAGATTTGTTTCCATTGCATTTCTGTACTTGACACTTTTTTCTCTTTATATCCACTTTATTTTCGTTTGTTTTTTCTGAAGATTCAGGAAGGATCTTTGGGAGTTTTGAAGCCATAAGAACCATTCTTAATTCCCCTCCTAATTTCAATAGAAAATGTCTTCTACTGATGGGCTTGCCTGTTACACTTTTATAAATTATCCAGGCGTTCAAAGCTGCATGATCCAAAATATTGAAAAATATATGTACAGGCCATCGTCTAGAAGCAGATTTAACGGAGTATTTTTGGCACATCTGATCACGAATATCCACACCACACTTTGTTGCGTTGTAATAATCTATTGAATCTGGCAACTTTTTCAGGCTGTCCTCAGTTTTTACAGTAGAATGTAATGAGCTCAATAGAAAAACACTTTTGTTTCGTTTGGCTTGATAGATGGTAAGTGTCATATTATCATGTTCCACTATCTTCGATGAATAAAGAGTACTGCGCATATTTTTCAAAGCTATAGGAATTTCTCTTCTGTTCTTTTTCATTGTGCCAACCAAAGTTGTATTTTTAGATTTTAGCATTTCAGCTAATTTGATGCTAGTAAAGTAATTATCTGTCGTAATATTCCTCCCTTTGTTTAGATGGGGATCTGTTAATTTCATGACAACATTTTCAGATAAACGTAATTGAGGATTTGCTGTTTCATCTTCTCCTAGATAAGGAAATCCATTCAAGAGGTATTTAGTATCAACGTCAACAGATAACCAAAATTTTATTCCAAATTTATCAGGTTTATTTGGCATATATTGCGTAAATTTACATCTAGCTTTAGATGGGAACAATTGTTCATCAACTGTAATATTTTGTCCTGGTCTGTAGCATGTTTTGCAATTTTCAATAAATTTATTCCACATTTCAGATGCAAGAGCAAATTTATCAGTCTGTAATCGACTAGATCTTGTTGTTTTTTCGTCAAACCTCAAAAATCTTTTTATTTCTTTGAACCTATCCCTTGAGATAGTTTCTTTGCAAAATGGTATGCCCCATGCTTCAGACCACAATGAATATAAATCTAAACCCTTTGCTCCTGTTGCTGCACGAATATATAATATAGCAACAAAAGCCTCTAACTCAGCTAGAGATAAACTCCAGTGGTTATTTCCACGTTGTCGATGAGCTTCTGATTCTGTACATTTCTTTATATGCTACAAGATAGCATCGTCAATGAAAAGCTAGAAAACACTAGACACTTTGTCCTCAAAAACACGAGTCTTTGCAAAAGATGTTGGTCCCGCCGTTTCTTTTAGAACATTATAAGCAGGAACACGGCCGCAAGCTGAATTTTTAGAATTTATTTCATTCCAGATAGTGTTATCAGGGGCAGTGAAAACAGTTTTGATAATACCCTGATCCGCTTTTTTTCGTTTATTTCTGCTTAGCTGTTCTTCGTTCACATCACTGTCCTCGGATTCACTAATAGTTTGTGTCTGAAATTCATCTTCAGATTCTACAGAAAAATTATCATTTTCACCTCCGTCAGACTCATTTTCAGAGAGCTCCTGCAACAATTTTTTAATTTCTTCATTAGTAAGACCTCTTTTTCGCTTATAAGACATATTTTGTAAAATTTGAAAATAAGATGGAAAAAAGTCAGAATATCAGCAAACGACCGAGTTTATGTTTCAGCGTATCATTCACAGAATAAAAGTAAGGCGATAATGAATGTGACGGAAGAATTTTCCCGCCAAACTGTCACTGGTATTCGCGCGTTCCACACAGGAACCTGGATTCATTTCACCGGCGTCATCTATGTTTCTTTTATTGCGAGAACGAAAACAGACAGGTGCAAAGAAAGGGATTATGGCCAAAAAATTGACACCCTTTTGTCGATGAAAGTGGGAAGATATACGTTCAACTACCTGCCTTAGGAACAATGGAATTCGTACTCAAATCATAAAATCCCTCCTCTACGGTTACCACCTGCTGCGAGTAATCTGAACTAGCAAAAGTAACAAATGCGAAAATACATTTGTCTATTTGTGAAAAGAAATGTAAGTATGAAAAACCCTGCACCTGCTTTTTTTTTTTTTTTTTTTTTGAAATATTTTCTTCAAAATAATTGAAAAAAGCTAACAAAGGAATACAACTATCTTAGAAATAACAATATAGTGTGACCACCCTGGTTTGTATTTCTCTGGGAGACAGTATAAATGCATCCGAAAAAAAGCTTATCACTGAATTTTTCTCATGGTTTCACAATGCTTCGCGTACAAAGACTATTTTACCAAAGGGGTCAAAATGACCCCCGTCCGCCGTTCTAGGAATACATGCAAATATTTCAAAAACTAACAAATCTAGAATGCTGATTTTTTAAAAAGAAATATATGTTATCTATTTAGGAAAAGTCTAAAAATTTCAAACGATTTCTTCCAACCAAACAAAAGTGATCCAAGGACGAAAGTGTTCAGGTGTCAAAATGACCCCTACCGCCGTTCTAGAGTTAATAAGTTGGGGCTTGGGATTTTCCGGATAAGAGCTGGAGGTGAAGGCACGAAAATAGCTGGTAAAATGCAGGGAAAGCTCTCACTGCCTGCAGCTGGTGGCGCAACGGTGACACGAAAAAACAAAAGTTAAATTATCCTCAAAAGTGTAAATGAAATGAAAGGAAAGGAAAGGAAAGGAAATCCGAACCGCAGTTACAAGCTGTAAGCCTGATGGAGTGTTTTTCTACGGCCGACCAAAACCCATTTGTTATTTTATCCTATGTACAGCACTTATACAATGAGAGGAAAATATAGTCCTTTTTTCTTTATAGTACAAGTTTAAATTTATATTTTATGACACACACTCACTTACAAACACATAAAAAATATGAAAAAATAAAATACAACAAAATAAAACTATGAGATTCTCAACATCCTAAATATTTACATCCTAAAATACTTACATCCTAATCTCAACATCCCAAAATATTTTTTATAAGCTTTCTAAAACCTTCAATATTTCATTATTTAAATTAATTTTATAATATCTAATAAGGATTTAAACTTACTTGTAATTAAGATCAGCAATCCACGAAACATCGAGTTTCCTTCTAAATGGTGAACAGCGTGCTTTTTTGCCCTTTCCTGGCTTAATTAGTTTTTAACCTGCTTTTCTTCACGGACATTTAGCTCCATATTTCGATCAAAATTGTTACTTTTAAAAACATTAGAAGTGTCGATATTGAGAGCACTATCCATATTGGGTAAAGTACTTTATTCATTATATGAGAAACATTTCATTTTTCATTTCTTGAATCAGATGGTTTGACAAACAAAATAATCGAATTTTAGAAGTACAAATTTTCTTATACTTTTCAAATATAAATTGCTTTAGGCTTTTGTATTTCATGATTTGTATCGACACTTCACATTATAATTTCTTATTAAATTATCTTTCAAAAATCAACCTTTCAAAATAATACATTTTTAAATTTGCCTATCGTTTTGATTATAGGAATATTTTGACAGAATTCTACAAAGTTTATAAAATATGCCTTTTGAAATCAGCGTAATTTCTAAAATTTAAAAGATTGTATTTTTCAAAATGTGCACTAAAGTTTATTTATATATTTATTTATTTAATTATTTATTAATTAGTTAAATATCATTTAAATAACAAATATACTTTCATAACTTTTGGGAAAATGGTTTTAAAAAAATCCAGAAACTCTTTATGGAAATATCTGATTTCTTTTTCCATAAATCTAAGAACAGTAGCACTTTAAATAAATGAAAAATTTACATTGCCAGCCATAACTGCAAACGACATTCATTCTTCTATTCCATAAAGAACATAAATTGCATTATTTTCCGATATTATAATATCTTATAATACCTTGCTATTTATAGATATGTCATAGGGTAAGATGCATGATATATGTTTTATGTCTTTCTAGAATAAGACGCATTAAACAAGAACAAATTCATTTGACAATATCTTGACTAAAGTGCATGATGTAAGGTCGATTAAAAAGATATTAGATATAATAAATTATTATATTGCGCTATTCTACTATAGATGATAATGTTCTAGATTTTGTTGAATATTTCAAATTTTATTTTAGATTGACACGGAAAAATGAATTCTACAAAGTTTAAAACTGTTGAAGAAATATAGACTTAAGACAAAAACAATAAAAAATTCTATAAAATATTCGTATGCAAAAAAATATAATTTATATTTATACATAACATTATTTTTTAAAACTTATTTATTTATTTCTAAGTAAATCAAAATTACTAGATAGGTAGAGACCAATAATGAATTCTACAAAGTTTAGAAAAAATATAGACTTAAGACAACAACAATAAAAATTTCTATAAAATTCTCGTAAGCAAACAAAATATGGTTTACGCCCGAGGGTTTTTAAAAGACTTTAATTTTGAGTACTGGAGGGTTTTTAGTTCAATAAGCGAATATTTTTTGCAGGCTTGAAAGGATGTCACTATAAAAGTGAAAGTTCATAGATTGAGGATGAAGAAGAATCCAGTTCTAAGCCCACAGGACAGTGAAGACTTCCGTTTGGAACTTCGAATTTTCATCTTCGGTCTTCCTGAATTACTTCAATCCTGCAATGGACATTCCATTGTAAATGTAGGTTACGGAAGAGTGCAGACTGTATCGATTCGTGCTCTAGGAGAAGTATTATGTTTTTCTGGCATTTGTAAGTGTGTGTTAACTGTAAGCGTACGAGTTTACAGTTACATGGAATACGAGTACTGTGAGGGTATCCGTGGTTAAATTTTTGTAAACTCTAACCAACTGATAAAATATACTCCGGATAAAGTAAGATTTTTGCTTAGCCAATTTGGTTAATGATTTTTCCCAGACGCTCACACAATAAAAGATAACGCAGTCAATGATTTTATGGCAAAAAGGTTTTTAAAATACTCGTCTTGAGGCTCCATGTTTTTCTTAATGTTAATTTACATCAGTTATGGTCGTAATTTAGAAGTACAATTTGAAATGCTTTTATATGCAGAATCCATTTTTGGTGCTCATCGATAGCTATAACTAATAATTAAGGGTTCGTACATGCGCAGGGCGATAATATTAGAGACTCGCATAACGCTTTTGTGTTTGAGTTCCTTTCGTTTAATAAGTTGATGCTTGAAATTTGACGGATAAGAGCTCGAGGTGAAGGCACGAAAATGACTGGTAAAATGCAGGGAAAGCTCTCACCTCCTGCAGCCTGTGGCGCAACGGTGACCCGTAAAAACAAAAGTTAAATTATCCTCAAAAGTGTAAATGAAATGAAATGAAAGGAAACGAAAGGAAATCCGAACCGTAGTTCCAAGCTGTAAGCCTGATGGAGTGTTTTTCTACGGACGACCAAAACTCATTTGTTATTTTATCCTATGTACAGCACTTATACAATGAAAGGAAATATAGTCCTTTTTTCTTTATAGTACAACTTTAAATTTATACTTTGACCAAAACTCACTTACAACACACATAAAAAATATGAAACAATAAATCTATGAAAATAATATACACTGTTAAAAATCTGCTGCATTTTGCTGCAACGCACTCCACCGCTAGTATATAATATCTCTATTCCAACCAATGAGAAAGCTCCGTTTCATGGCCAAGTAACCGTTTTCTATACAAGCAGGGGAGTGCGTTGCAGCAAAATGCTGCAGATTTTTAACAGTGTATATGAAATTAAAAATATGAGATTCTCAACATCCAAAATTCTTTCATTTATCTAGCAAGACATTGGCAATAATCCTCAAGGGGATTAAGCTCATGTTGGAACTTGTAGGGCAACACTTTTCAAATGGGTGCACTGATGTGTGTGAGCCCTAGTTAATAAGAATGCAACGAAGATTTAGATATGTTGCAAGGGTTCCAGCTACGTTGCTCGCGCAGCCGAATTTGCGAGTTGTAATAAGGTATCTCGCCGCTCTACATGGTCAAAAGCTTCTATAATATCTAAAGAAAAAATGATTCTGTAATGTACTTTGATTATTGCAAGGGAGTAGGAAGTGAGGATTGCAAAAAATAATTGCCTAGACACATGATCTGACCTCTTTGAAGTCGCATTGAATGTTATGATGTAAATTATTTTATTCAAGAAAGTCGTTAAGCCTAAATGCGAATATTTTTCTCATAGTCAATCTAGACATAGAAGTATTTAAATCCGATGGTACGAAGAGGGCTCAGAATTGTTCTGCTTAAGAGAGTATACTGCCTCCCTTGTCTCAGAGTGAGTGGGAAGTGGTTGTGAGTAGCCTGGAAACTTAGCCCGACGCATGACAATTTTGACAATTAGATGAAATGATAGCTTCGGAATTATAAATCTCTGCTATCTGGTACTGGAAGGATGGGAAAGATTTGAAAGTTTCCATAAAAAATGCTTTTCACAAAAGTACTAGAAAGTCGGGAATCATTTACTGATGTAGCTCGCTCTAACTGATTCTAGAAGCAGTCGCCAACCTCCGTGAACAATTCTCAGTTTCTATGAGATACTAAGTTGCTCTGATTTTTAAAAAATACTCAATTTCAGTAGAGTGAATAGATTATGGTCTCGACAGCAGAGATTTTCTGTAATCAGGTTGCTATTCTTTTTTCTTTTAATTTAGGAATCTTTTTTGTTTTCCATAGTTTCATCAACCACTGTCGGTACAGCTTAAAGCTGTTTTTGTGATTTATTTCGCAAAATTTACCGCAAATTTGAAAATTAAAATAATGATTAAGCAAAAATTCTGTTTCCCCCAGGTGTTCTATCAATTTTCTAATGCAGCTAAAACGTAAATTGCTTAAAGGTGATTTTTAAATGAGTAATGTATTTTTACGCTAAACTGCAGGTCGTTTGAATTACATTTTAGCTAAATAGTAACGTGTAATAAAAGTACTAGGTAAATTACAAGGCTGAACAAAAGTATTCAAATGTATTTCCATGTATAATAATTTGGTGAAGGAGAAATTCCAAACTTTTATGCGTTTTATTGCTATACAAAACTTTCACATAATATAGTGAATTTATCAAATTACTGATTAAATGCAGGGCTGTTCAAATGAATTGAAATATGTTTTTGATTAGGGAAAATAACTGCTGAAATAACTTTTTAAAATGTTTTATCTGTTTTCTATTCTTTACTTACTTACCTTATTTAAATTATTTTTCTGAATAAAGAAATTGTGTTAAACGTTTCAGGAAGTGTTGAAAAGTGCTTCATAATCTATGCTTGAAGTATGATTTTCATTTTTTGTTTTCCTTGAACAATATATCATGATATCATTAGATTTTTTAAACCGAAAAATACCTATCTTAAGATTAAATTATTACTACCATAATTATGATTGCGGTTTGATGTCCATCTATCCGCACTTTCGCGCTCTAACTCCTGTAAATTTAAAAGTGTTTTGATTTTAAGAGTTTTAATTAATAAATTTTATTTGACTGTAAGCAATAACAAGTAACTTTTTGAAGCATTTATGCAACATTATATACTCCGAATTTTTAAACATTTTTACAATTCCAAAATATCACTTACTTTAAAAAGAATTTTTTTTATGTATTAAATAAATAAATAAATAAAAAAAAAATCAGAACATTTTTTTCCTCTAAATTTGTAAAAACTAACCCTTTTAACCATTTTTGGTGTTAACTAATATTAAGACTTTCTTTATACATAACATTTCATTTTTATATAAAATATAATGGACATTATTTTCATGCTGCTTTGTTATTTATTCTTTCATAATTTTCTTATACATTATTCGCTAAAACTATGAGGTTTTTCATTATTAATCTTTCTTTCTTTCTAACCGATGACCAGGCCCCTACCTGCCGAGTTACTTCAGCTGAAAGGGTTAGATACCTGGTATCGGGGCGGGCGACCGCCTAAATGCCGCGTAGCGGCAAAAAACATGATTCCTTCGCTTCGCGTCTCATCACATCTGCAGTACTTGATTCTCAGTCTAGCATACTTTGTTCTGACGGTTGCTTAACGTTATATCCTGCTGTATGTATTGCAAACGGCTACTCAATTTGGTCTCGTAATTTAGAACCTTGATCAGATGACGAGACCTTCACCTGGCAAGGCACCTCCAGAGGTATAATTCACAGGTAAATTGGACAACACCCACAACGGATTTTACAAGTATCAGGCGCCATTAGCGTATACATGACGGAAATTTAGCCGGCAGATAGTCTGAGTCCTGTAACCAAATGCTATGAGTAAAATGTTCTGCCAGCTTTGACACCGTTGCCCAACCTACTTGGGAGTCTGGAGCCTAATAGTTGATGCGTACTTCTCAAATGAAAATGGTAATTTAGAGGGAAGGGGGGGAGAAAAAACAAAAGAGGGGACTTCGCAAATAGACAAATTGCACCGTAATTAACTTTTGAGCTGAACTGAAAGGCAAACTTAACTTTGCAAGGGGCATGAGACACCGCCATTCTACCGTATCAAACCGGGTTAAAAAATAAATTAAATTAAATTAAATTAAATTTAACTGGCTCCGTGCGCTTTCCCATTGGAGCCGGCCCGGTAGCTCGTACAGAAAGCACTTATATAAAGAGGGGCGGTTGTCAAAGAGAAGAACCCTAATAAAAAGATATTTAATAAAAGATAAATAATAATTAGAAATTAAAATTCATAACATTAATTAACAATGCTTTATAAACTGGAAAACTTAGGACAAAAAACTTTTTTTAGGCGTTTGGGAATTCCTAGGCCTTTTTATATTTTTAATTTTTTTTTATTACACATCATAGTGAACGGACAAGCAGTGTCGGAGGCGATTGAAGCTTCTTACTATGTCATATTGCACAACTTGCTGAACCGATTGTGAATTTTTTTTTTTTTTTGTGCTTGCAATTCATATGTTGCGGGCCATTGTTACAGCTGATGTTGTGCGACTACTGCACACTGCTGAATAACATAAAACAAACACAGACAGATTTAAATTTTTTAATTTGGCGATAAGAATAAATCCTACGCCCCTTTTTTTTCCCTGAAAATAAGACAGTTAATTAGTTGGGGTAGTGCTGTCCACTGGGGTGGTGTGTTTTTAATTTTATTCGTCTTTTATTGTGATATTGTATCTATGTTTTCTGTTTTAACCATCTTATGACTACTTTGCTTTTTTTTGTATGTATTTATTTTGTATGTATTTTTTTGTATGTTTTGTATTGTTTGCTAGTTGCTTATGCCAGAGTTCTTTATTGTTTGGCGTGATTTTTGCCAGATAGAATGTTTGTGTTAGCGGGCAGGCCGTTAGGTAGTGTTTTGAGGTTCCCAATTCTCCGCATGCACAATATGGCGTGTTTTTGCACTTGAATCTTTTTAAGTATTTTGAGAAAGCTCCGTGTCCTGTATAAATCTGACTCAGAAGTTCGCAGCTAACTAATCTTTACTGTCTAATCTTAACTAGCTGTACTTACTTCTGGGAAGTACTTATGTGTTGTCCTGCCCATGTCCCCGTAATCCTATTCGAACTGCCACTGTTATATTATTGGCTCTTTTATTGTTCTTTTAAGATTTGATATCGGCCTTACCAGATCGTATGGTAATTGTTTTATTTTGTTTTCTGCTGCTTGTTTGGCTAATTCGTCGGCATCCTCATTGCCTCGGATGCCCACATGAGCTTTAATGCAGCTAATCTTAAATTTCTTGTCTGAGAGTTTAATCATTTGTAGTATATCATTTACTAATTGTGTTGTGTTGAATGGTTTACTCAGTGCTTGAATTGCTGACATGCAGTCCGAACGGATGCTATAATCCAACTCTGTACTGTTACCCCATTTTGCTGCTTCCAATATAGCCAGCTGTTCGGCTTGAAAGACACTGTTGAACTTCCTTAGAGGTGCTGACCATGTATGAATTTTTTTGTCATTTCTAAAAGCTAAGAATGCCGAACCCCTAGCGCCTGATTCCAATTTTGAGCCATCTGTGTAGATATTTATGTCTTTTGGGTTTTGTCCTAATCTTGGTTCAACTGTGTTTGCTGGGTTTGTGGTCCACGCGTTTATTTATTTTTTTTTCGTAATCTGTGTGGTTGATTATTGACCCGTTTCATTATTTATCTTGCACATATTTAAATTAGGCAAACAAAACAATACTGTGTTTTCCTTGAGAATTTCAGAATTTCAAAATATTTCAAAATTTTATGTTGGATTTGGAATTTACTATTGAACTTTTTTTTTTTGAATGGGTAGAACAAAATAATTCTTAGTGAAATTACATTTGAAAAATACAATTTTTAAATCTAAAGTAGCCTAATATTGACAAATACAGTAAAATCTTAATATTAAGTTATGTAATTACTGTAAATATATTTTATGAAAAAAAATCTTATATCATTGATATAATATTGAAATTTTTAAAAGCGATAGTAAGTGTGTTTCTTTATCACAATTCAGAATATATAGAGGTACTACAAACTGTAAGAGAAACAATAACATTGACTAACAAATTGGTGATTTTGGTTTGTTACTGAAAACTTGGTGAACATGGTCATGTGGTTGAATTTGGTCAAAAGTATCTACTCAATTTTTGTAATGGCTGGGAATCTGATACGACTACTCGGAGGTGAAGTTTGGTTTTAGATATCTATTTGGAAAGTCGACTTGTTTTTTAAGCTGCTGATTGCATGCACCTTCTGTTATCGGGTGCAGTAAAGAGTTTTTTAAGCATCTTGATATCAGGCATGTTTACATTAGTCATTAAGAAAAGTGCAGGTGCTCGTATATCAGAAGGAAATGTTCAGATTTTAAATTTTGATTTTTATTGCCATATTTTTAACATGTGTTTCATAAGATAAACATTGATTATGTACGTTTCATATTTTTTAACATGTGAAAAATTTATTTTGTATAAATTTATTTTGTATAAATTTATTGCATGCATATAAAAATATACTTTTGCACCATAATTTATATTAATTTAATATTCATCCAACAAAATCTAAAATTAAGTTTGCTTTTTTTGTAACATCTCTATATCAGCGCAAGTGATATAGACTGTAAAAAAAAAGAAAACTGTGAAAACATTTAAATTTCGCAAAATATTGCACGGTTTGTGTAAATTTGTAAAATAATCTCCATAAAATAGATCCTCAAAAAGACAAATATCAGACTTATTAATCGTGCAAAAATAAATTTTACGTGCACCTGTAAATAATGCGAAAAAATTCATATTGTTTGTTTTGCTATTTTTATCTGTAAAATGCTAGGGATCAAGTGATTGACACTCGTAGAAAATTGCCATTTTTTTTAAAGTTTCCTAATACAATTACCGATAAAACAAGAACTTGGAACATGTTAAAATGCAACCTGCAATTACATTTATAAAGTGCCATATTCAGTATTTTTCACGTTTTGTTCTATTCATACAAAATGAGAGAAATTCCAAGGATAAAGTAAAGTAATTTAACATTAACTAAAAAAATGGCACCTGACTCTCATTTGATATCCCCTGTGGAAAAAATCTACCGTTCCAAATTGTCCAGTTGATGGTGCTGCAAAATCTATTAAAAGTATACTCTTCATCATCGACTCCACTGGCATTTAAAAATTCTTAAACAGCTAGTAGAACTCCTAGTAGACTTAAATCTGAATTGGGAAAAAATGACTGTCTATCTTTAGGTAAAGAATCTGTAGATAATAATTTTACAAAAAATTCATCGTCAGCTGTGTAAGTGAGCCAATTTTCAGATGATTATAAAAAGGCTCAGAATAACGTCTCTATAGAATAATTAGTAATAAATTGTAATTTTTTCGTTGTGTGAATGCTAAATCATTTTATTTTGCTGGTATTTTTTTTGACAAATTATTAAAACATACCCAGATGCACTAGACTGTATCTGATATGATGGAATAAAATTTCGTATTACCACCATAAATTCAATTCACTTAGCCCTGACATTAGAGCCATCGGTGCAGCGATATATATATATCGCTGCACCGATGGCTCTTTTATGACGCATTTATCAGGATTTCTGTCATAAAATATCTATAGGCTAAACATATACCATAAGGAATGTGTAAAAAATTCATTCAAATTTATATTTATCGAATTTCGGTCGTCAATTTACAAAATATTGTTTTTATAGGTTTTTTTTGTAATGAATGTAATGGCTTTTTTTTGTTTAAATTCAATAGAAATATGTAATAATAATAATAATAATAATATTTTAATGCATGTATGCTTGCTCAATTTTGCATTCGAAAGAATATCAAATCAGGAAACATCTATTAATATTTTACTAAGAACAAAGTATAGACTCATGAGTAAGAGTTTGGGCAGAAAAATCGTCGAAGTTCGTGCTCCGACATTCTACTCTATCATCCTCAATTAATGTTGTCGACCTAAAAGTGGCCCTACAATCATTGTCCAAGTCGATGTGAATACTAAGCAGAAGATACGGCATGCTTTTGATTTTACCAAACTTGAAATAAAGAATATTGAATTGTTGAAAACTAAACTTTATATCTTTGCAATTACATTTTGCCTGATGAGAGGTAATTTTATTTATGACTTCATATCTTAAAATTCCAACTGGCTGATTAAAAAATAATAACGTTGATTTTTAGGATTAAGCAACAGTGATATAAGATGAAACAGAAGATTGTTGAAGAGATTTATTTAATATAAAATGTGAAATTATAATTTTTCAGTAATCCTCAGGATCATAACCAAAAAAGAGTATAAACTGTTAATTGGTAACAAGTCAATTAGATCTGCTGTCTGAAACTATAATTTTAAGTGACATCGGAAGAGAAAGGAATTTACCTTCAACTCAGGCAACATTACTGAAGATGACAACAAGTGAACGTATAGAGGCCTAACTTTTAATGTCATATTAGTGATGAGTTTAACTCTATATTTTTACTACTTTCAGATTCTGTACTTCTTTTTTACTTGACACTGGAGTTACAATTTTACTGGAGCTACCTGATCAAAAGCCTTTTCAAAGAACTATTGTATAATAATAGGTAACTTTTATTTTATTTACAATTATAATTTAACAAAATGTTGCTTTTGATTTCGTCTAAGTCCTTGAAGATCACTAATTTTTCATAATTAATTATATTGTGACGAGTTTATCACAATTTTTTCTTTCAAGACGGTTTCTGGTTAGAAAATTTTTATTTGGTTGACAGCTTTATCTTTAACATAACTTTTACTTGTGATACTCCAAACAATGCTTTAACTGAAAAAGACAAATATTATACTTAATAATTGTGTCAAAAATAAATTTTACAAGCAACTGTTGACGATGGATATATGCGAAAAATGCATAAGAAAGAGTTCATGTTGATTATTTTGATCCTTTTATTTGTAAAATGCTACAAATCTAGTTTTTGACACTCATAGCAAGTGGCTAAAAGTTTTAAAAATTTTCTAATACACACAAATAATACAACTGATTTCTTTGATTTTGCAGGATACGGCTACCAAATATTTTTGGTATAATATAGTGCTTCTCAAAACTCTGCGAACTTTCAAACATTCTTAAATAATAATTTTGTAAAACATATGTTTTTTGTTACACGATGTTTAACTATAAAGATCAGACTGAGAGATATATTCAAATACGAAAACGCCGTTTAACAACCTTAGCTTCAGATTCTAATACATTGTAAATGAAAATAAATATCCTCCTTTTGTTTTTCAGAAAATGAGTTGATGTTGTAAAATGGAAGAATCCTACATCTTAATTTCTAAAGCTTTATATTCCATGCATTTCCTCTTTTCTTCTTTTTACATAACTTATTACCTTTAATCGCCGATAATTCAAACAATGCTTTAATTAAAAAAACAAATATTGAATGAATTTATAATTTTTGCAAAACAAAATAATATATTTAACTATAAAACTATAAATATATTTAACTTCTGTCTATCTCTCATTCTCTCTATGTATATATTATGCAATAAAAACTTTAAACTTTGTTTCCGCAAATACAAAAGAATCTTTTGTCCTTTACGACATTTCAAACCTTTTAAGTTTCTTTCTTTGTAAAGAATTTACGCTCCATTTCCTATGGTTTTCTTTAAAAACATTTTGAAAAGTGACACTAAAGTAACATTTTAAAACATTTTATCTTAGATTTCTAATTTTGTTGCAGATTTCCTTTTACTTATCAAGTGCATTTTAAATTTCGAATCTGGAAATAAAGTAGGATATATTGAACTTTAAATAATATAAATATTTAACTTCCTAAGTAAAGGTGTTTAAAAAAAAAATTTAAAGAGTTATTCAAGAGAAATATCCAATTTATTTAAGTATTTGAACATTGATTTATACTGAAGTAAGCAATAATCTTGAAAATATTTTTATGTGCTTGTTTAATGAACAGAAATATTAAGACACGTTTGACTAATCATATGATGCATTTATTACAAAATTCTAATTTTAGTAATTTTTTCTACCAAAGAATTAGGAAAAAAATGGGACATAATTTGCTGGCGCATCCTGTAAAAGATTACCTTTACATATTATTTAATAATGGTCCCCCCCCCCTTCGTTAAAATTACAATATTCTCTAAATTTGTAACTTTATTTAATAAACTTAATTTTTTTAATCCCTCTAATTCTATTCAGTTGCTAACAGCCATTTTTTCTTTAAAATATGATTTCATTTATCAATTGGTTCTTTAAAACCACAACGTATATCGGCTTCTTTCATGTAACTCAATGTTTTTCCCCATAGCAACAACCTTTTAAAGAGTTATTTCTAGGCTGTTTTTATTCATAGTTAAACGCTACTCGCTTAAAAAGCAGATGTGTTAAGTTTGTATTTTATTTTATTTCATTAGAATTCATTTCCATTCTGATTCCGTGGGAGTTTAAGTAACCCTCTGTAAGGAATTCGTTCTCGTTGTTTTTCGTGCCATATACACCCTTTTATCGTTTGGCATTAATTATTTCAAATTTTACACTTTGACGATTCTCATTGCAGTCTATGTAACGGAAATCAAATTCATGTCTCCTATCATCGAAAGTGTACATCCGGTGTTCGTTATTGGCGATAAATACCAATGTAATTCGCCAAAACCTGCGGCTTCAAAAATTGTATTTTTATTCATTCGGCTCTCATCCTTCGAAGTGTAATGTAATGCAGTTTACTTCTAAGCTGCTGCAGTCGGCGGGGTTTACCGTCGACCAGAGCCTGTTTCATGCCTGGCGTGCTTCAATAAACTGATTTTGTGTCAAAAATAATATCCATTATCTTAGAGTTTTTTTGTGTTTTCTCGAATCTGCGCTCACAACACCGATGCGGATTGAATCGTTTCTACACAGCCATCTAAAGGAACAGTTTCAAGATCTAAATTTTGCATTTTTGAAACCAATGCCTAGTAAAATGATTTCTAATATTTTCGGAGATAAAACGTTTTATAATGACATATTTTAACACAAGCAATTATCTAATTTTTATTTTATTGTAAGTATTAATTAAATGCTTTATAATAATTTCTGCTTCACTGGGCAACAGTAATAATAATAATAATGATATCAATAATAATAATTTTATTTTTGAAATAATTAAACTGAAATATTGTGCATGTTAATATCAATTAAATAAATTGAACTGATTTACAAAATTTTGTTATATACGCTGGACTTTTTTCCATTAAAAAATATAAAATAAATGAATTAGAAAAATATTAACAAAAAAACCCATAAAAGAGATCTTTGTGTTTATTTTTATAAAAAATGAGTAAATATATCAAATATACATCAAGTAATAAAAAATATGTGTTATAAATGGTTGGTTGCATGTAATTTCATTTTTTTTTTTTTTTTTTTTTACATTTAGACTGAAAAGAAAACATAGCAGCTATTTGATGGTCAAATAATAAAACAATAAAAATAAGTATTGTCACTTTCTCTAAAAGTGAGAGACTGTAGAATATTAAATTAAATGCTCTATTATATATTTTTCTTATGTTTCTGATAAAAAAACATTCATAATTGTTTAAAATTACAGACTTAGTCAAATTATAAATTTCACCTGAATAGATTTGATCTATAAAATTCTATCATTTTAAAGAAATAGAAATTATCTATGATGTATATGAAAAGTTGCAAAGAGTTATATAATTAATAAAAGAAATAAAACGAATATTGCCCAGTTAAACTGATGGCATTGAGCTCACAGGCTACGCTTACTTTTTGTACATTACAGCATTGTACTTTCGTTAATTCCGTTCGAAAAAAAAAAATTATGAAGGGAAAACAGCTCTCCCCTTTCTCCTTTTTTTATACTTAATCATTGAACCTCCTAAACTATCAAGGACATGCTTTATCATATAAAAAATCTATATCCAAAATTCAGAGCAAAACGGATAATTCTTAATAAAAACCCATTTAGCATTTATATAATTTAAGAGGAGTTATTCCCCTCTTTTAAACTTAACCATTAAACTTCCAAAACTATTCAGAGGATTTGAACGAAATCTGACAATTCTGCTTGAAAAATCCATTTATACAAGTTAAGGGGAGGGGCATTAGAACCCCCGATTCCCCTGTTTATACTTATTCAATGAACACCTAATAGCAGCCAAGGACTCGCCTCATCAGAATGATCCCATATCTAAATTTTGAACGAAAACTGTTTATTCTGCATGAAAATCCCGTTTATAACAGTTAAGAGGAGGGGCATGAGCCCCCCGGCCCCCCTGTTTATACTTATTCAATGAACACCTGATAACAACCACGGTATCGCCTCATCAGAATGATCCTATATTTAAATTTTGAACGAAAACTGTTAATTCTGCATGAAAATCCCGTTTATATCAATTAAGGAGAGGGGCATGAGCCCCCGTCCCCCCTGTTTATATTTATTCAATGAACACCTAATAACAGCCACGGTATCGCCTCATCAGAATGATCCTATATCTAAATTTTTAACGAAAACTGTTAATTCTGCATGAAAATCCTGTTTATATCAATTAAAAGGAGGGGCATGAGCCCCCCCGTTCCCCATGTTCATACTTATTCAATGAACACCTAATACCAGTCACGGAATAGACTCATCAGAATGATCCTATATCTAAATTTTGAACGAAAACTGTTAATTCTGCATGAAAATCTCGTTTGTATCAATTAAGGAGAGGGACATGAGCCCCCCGTTCCTCCCTTATACATATTGAATAACCTCCAAGAACTAATCAGGGAAGCGCTTTATCAGGATATACCTATATACAAAATTTCAAGTGGATCCGATATTTTTATCATGAGTTATCGCGTTACGCACGAACGTACGAACGTACATACAGAACAGACGGGCACTTAAGCTCTCAGGCTATGATAGCCTGTGAGCTAAAAAACATTGAAAAATTCGGGAATTTTTCTAACAAAGCATGCATGTTTTTTACCCTCAAATTTCCAAAGGTACTATGTAGTATCAAATTAAGCTCCATAACAGCATACGGCAGAGGTGCACAACTTTTGGCCCGCGGGCCACAATAATACCACAATTCTTATGCAGAATAATTTTCCTGATAGTGATGACAGAAACTTTGCTATTAAAGAAAAGAAACAACACTTTTCAAATATTCCGGTGGAAAACGATTTTCTGGTAAAAAGGTTGTGCATCACTGGCATACGGTAAAATAATTATCTAGCTTCTAATTCTATGAAATAAATCAGTTAAATTTCGGATATTATACAGGGTGATTCAGCTCGTCGGTGACAAACTTTAAGGATCGATAGAGCACACCTAGACGAACATTTTTGAATAGGGAATGTAGGGTCCCTGACGCGATGGTAAGGCGCTAGGCGCTTTCGAAAATTTGGGTGCCGAAATTCGAAACGTCATAAAAACTAGGGAAATGGTTAGATTTTCTTGCTTGTTGCGTCGAAATGATTCTGTTTGTTTAGACTTTCTTCAGTACCAATTTGATAAGCGTATCTCTTAAAACATGGATAGGGGGCGCTGCAGACTTTGGAGAGCTAGACAACAACTTTAAGCCCGTTATTTTGATAATTTAACACATGCTCGCCAAAGTTTATACTCTAACTTAAAGTTTGAACCCAAAAGTAGAGCCCTGCAAAAAGCGTAAGAGCCGGAATAAAATGTCAAAGTACAGGGTGGTCGAAACTCGAAGGCTCCTAAGAGATAAACAAACAGATTTCTTGACTTATGGCATGCATTTTCATGATTCTGTTTGCTGGGGCTCTCTGAAACTCAGTTGAACGGTACAAAAAGAAACATCGATAGGGGGCGCTTTGGGCAAAAAACATAATTCGTTGACATTTCGGACGCTAACTGGAAACGGGGCGCTACGATCAGTTAGAAACAAAACAAGAGAGTAATTTACTTATCATAAGAAGCTATTAAAACTGCAGTTTGTTTGTTTTTTTTAACAAACATAGCTGGTTTCAATCATGCACAATGCGCGCAATAAAGATTACATAAGGTGCTTTTTGCTGATTTATGCAAAAGATATCGTACCATATCGATATGCAAAAGATACGTAATGCGTAGACGACAACGCGAGATGACGTAGTTGCATGCGCAGACACGTCTTTTGAACGTGCGGTACCTACTTAAGCTTCGGGTTACTTGTCTGCAGATCGGTAGTAGGATGGAACGGTACACAAACTCTGAATTGGCTGACATGCATTTGGCGTATGGCGCTGCTGGTTGTAATGGACGAGCCGCTCAGCGGTTGTACGCCGAGCGTTACCCCAACAGGAAAATCCCCTGCCATGCCTTCTTCGCTCGAGTACACCAGAGGTTGTCCACAACGGGATCTTTCGACGGAGGCAGGCCTGAACGGGAGCGATCAGTGAGCACCCCCGACAACGAAGAGGCTGTGCTTAACCTGGTTGAGGACAACCCAGGTCTTAGCACGAGAGATATCGCCAGACATGTTGGCATTTCGCAAGCAACTGCGTGGCGCATCTTACGTTCCCGGAATCTGCACCCCTACCACATACAGCGGGTGCAGTTGATCAGAGAGCAGGATTTTGGCCCTCGAGTGGAATTCTCAAGATGGTACTTGGCGATGAGATCCAGGGATCCCCGTTTTGTAAACAGCATTTTGTTTACGGACGAGTCCACCTTCAGCCGGGAGGGAATGTGGAACGCCCACAACAGTCATGTGTGGTGTGATGAAAATCCACATGAAACCAGAAGCCGAGCAGCCCAGGAGCGTTTCTCAGTAAATGTGTGGGCCGGCATTCTGGGGGATTGTCTCATTGGCCCTTATTTGTTACCTGAACGGCTGACAGGTGGAAATTACATGATTTTCCTGGATCAAGTGCTGCCGCAGCTTCTGGAGGAGGCGCACGTACCCGAAGGTTCGCGTCGCCAGATGTGGTTCCAGCACGATGGAGCTCCGGCCCATTACACGAACGACGTGCGTCTCCATCTAAACGCAAGGTATGGCCAGCGGTGGATCGGGCGTGGGGGTCCAGTTCACTGGCCTGCCCGATCACCAGACCTCACCTGCTTGGATTTCTTCCTTTGGGGTTACCTGAAGGCCGAGGTATATCATACACCTGTCAGCAGTGCTGAAGAACTTGTGGCGCGCATTGTGGCAGCTGCAGGGCAGATCAGAGATACTCCTGGCATTGTTGGAAACACACACTCCTCAATGCGACGGAGGTGCGAAGCCTGCATCATGGCCCAAGGTCGAAATTTCGAGCATCTTCTGTAGTGTTATTTTTTGTAAATAAATTTCCAGTATCACTGATGTTTTTGGTCTAAATTTATTCAGAAGTGTTGAGCAGAGGTAGAAAATGTGTTTTCATTATTACTAACTGATCGTAGCGCCCCGTTTCCAGTTAGCGTCCGAAATGTCAACGAATTATGTTTTTTGCCCAAAGCGCCCCCTATCGATGTTTCTTTTTGTACCGTTCAACTGAGTTTCAGAGAGCCCCAGCAAACAGAATCATGAAAATGCATGCCATAAGTCAAGAAATCTGTTTGTTTATCTCTTAGGAGCCTTCGAGTTTCGACCACCCTGTACTTTGACATTTTATTCCGGCTCTTACGCTTTTTGCAGGGCTCTACTTTTGGGTTCAAACTTTAAGTTAGAGTATAAACTTTGGCGAGCATGTGTTAAATTATCAAAATAACGGGCTTAAAGTTGTTGTCTAGCTCTCCAAAGTCTGCAGCGCCCCCTATCCATGTTTTAAGAGATACGCTTATCAAATTGGTACTGAAGAAAGTCTAAACAAACAGAATCATTTCGACGCAACAAGCAAGAAAATCTAACCATTTCCCTAGTTTTTATGACGTTTCGAATTTCGGCACCCAAATTTTCGAAAGCGCCTAGCGCCTTACCATCGCGTCAGGGACCCTACATTGCCTATTCAAAAATGTTCGTCTAGGTGTGCTCTATCGATCCTTAAAGTTTGTCACCGACGAGCTGAATCACCCTGTATATAAATATAATTAACTCTCTAGATCTATGTGGTACTTCTCTTTGATGTACAATATTTTTTTTTCCTTTACTCGAAGCAAAGATTCGTAGTACATATAAAAGAATTGCAAGAGTCCTTAATTTACAAATTTGTTGTCGATTTATTACAAGCGTAACTAGTGTAACCTCTTGTCTGCCATGGTCTTTGTTTGATGGAATGGTAAAATAATCAAGTGGATGTTGATATCAAATAATAATATGGCTTTATCGTTTTGTAAATTACCTTAGCTTCTATCTCCATCTAATAATAATAAACCGACATTAACATAATAATATATATTTTTTAGTACAATATCATTATTAAAACATATACATTCGGAATATTTGTGAAGCTGTTATTTTCTATTATTATTATTAATAATTTATTATTATGATTTGCATAATATACCATTAGAGTCATCTTGAAAATTTACTAAAATCGTTGCAAAGACTACTACTTTTAAATGTATGTATATAGTCATAAAATCTTTAAGAAATTAAAATATGTACAAAAGTTTTTTGAGCGAAATAATTTCTAAAGGTATAAAATAGGAATAATTCATATACATTATTACTAAATGGACAAAGTCGTTTGTATATTTCTACAAAAAGTAATTCTATAAAAAAAATTTGCAAAATTTTTAAAACGAATAACTTTATGGAAAAGAAACAGTACGTGAAATATTAGATCTACGGTATAGGAATTCGCATTCTTTTGTAACATTTTATATATAATATACTAGGGAGGCTCCGCCCCTCCTGCTCGCCAACCCCCCGCGTAATCGCTTCGCGATTCCAAGTTGTAGAATACCCCTGCTTGCTGCGCTCGCCAATACCCCGTGGTATGAATAAGCAGTTGTAGACCTTTCAAATGATGTGTCACACGACTGGTGTTGTAAAGAAACTAAAAATGTGCTCCCTCTGGGGGGGCAGAGGAGGGGTTACATACAAGACATCCATAATATGAATAAGTAGTTGCAGATCTTTAATGTGATGTGTCACACGACTGGTGTTGTAAAGAAATTTAAAATGTGCCCTCCTGGGGGGCAGAGTCGGGGGGGGGATGACACACAAGACATCCATAATATGAATAAGCAGTTGCAGACCTCTCAAATGATGTGTCACACAACTGGTGTTGTAAAGAAATTAAAAATGTGCCCCCCTGGGGGGAGCAGAGTGTGGGGGTGACACAGAAGACATCCATAATATGAATAAGCAGTTGCAGACATTTCAAATCATGTGTCACACCACTGGTGTTGTAAAGAAATAAAAAGTTTGGCGAAATATTACAGTTATCGCCAAGTTGGCGTCACTTTTGGCGACTAATTTTGTTCGCCAAATTTCGCGATAAACTTGGCGATTGTTGGCGATGGTAACTTTTTCCTCTTTATGGTAACCCATACAGTGATGCATAGACGGAGCCCTTTCCGGATTGGTCTATTCGACTCATGGAAGGAGTAGTCCGCCCAGATTCGTTATTTCCGGAAATCTTACACATCAGCATCATTCTAGGAGTCATTCCTTTTAAGGCTAGTTTTTTTTTTTTTTTTTTTTTTTTTTTTTTTTTTTTTACTACAGAAGGATATATATATATATATACTGATGTAAAAAAGAAAAAAAAAGGAAAAGCATTAAAACATAAGTAAGCGTTTTTCAAAAAATGTATATCTTGGCTATAAAAAGCATTTCAAAATAAAATATAGAAAAATTTAAAATATAAGAAATTAAGAGAAGCCTTGATTATATTTTATATTCAAGGTCCAACTCTAATTTATATGCAGTTTCTTTTAATCTTTTAATTAGATATTTGAAATATTTCTCATAAATTAAAAACAAAATAATATTCAGTGTTTAATATTGAAAAAATCATTAGTGGTTCGCAAAAACTATATCCATAGGTGGTAATTACGATAACTTCCTTTTTACAATTTTCTGAAAGACTGAAAGAATCAGAGATATTTTTGTGGTAAACAAGACTATATGTATAAATATCTACACGTACACACATGTTTACATACATATATATATATATATATATATACACATACATAAAAGATAATGGATAAGAAAGGAAATGATACTTTTTTTACTTTATGTTAAATTAACACATATATACGAATAATTTTATTATTATATTAATTAAATCTATTAATATAATTTCATAAATAATATTAAATATTAACTCGAATATTAATGTTTAACATTAAATCTAAATAATTTAATAGTAATGTTTAATAGTAATTCTAACTTTTAACAATTTAGGCAATACCTAAAATATTATTTCTAAGTGTATAAAATGCATCCATTAATTGTCTATGTTATTTCATATTCTATGTTACATTAAGATATTGAGTTTAGGTTAGTATTATCATATTAAATGAAAATAATTTAAATTTTTAATTTTATTATTTTTCCCTTCTGTTTACATTTTTATCGTCTTTTTACATATCTATACATTTGTCTCTGGTAATTTTTTTTTAATTTATTTTTCTTTCTATTATAATAATGCTAATACGATTTATTTTTAGTGTTTTTCTTTATTTTGGTTTTATGCACGTCGCTAACCCGAAATTTCTATTTGTTTGCTTTTCATGGCTCATGCGAAGATGAAACCACACACTTTATTTGTAGTTCTGTAGTATTTGTGATCAAATGAGTTTATTTTAGTTCTGCAATTTCCAAATATTTCTTTTAATAATTTTTTTTTCATTTTTTGTTGATACATATTAATTTATAAATAACGGTCTTTTATGTACATATACCTGGTGTCCAAAAAATTACTGATGGATTTTAAAATTTAATAACTTGCAAATGGTGACAGCTATTTAAAAATTTTTTGACGGAGGATTATGTAATGTCAGGAGATTTTTTAATGTAATTTTTTATTTTAGTTCGAATTTCAAACAATAAGTGGTTCTGACGGCGATTGAAGGCTAGGTCGACGCTTCACTCAGCACTGATAACATGGCCTTCAATCGCCTTCAGCGCCGCCTATTGTTTGAAATTCGAACTAAAAAAAATACGGTAAAAAACTCCAGACATTATATACAATCCTCCTGTAAAAAAAAAAAAATAAATAAATAAATAAATAAATAAATAAATAAAAGAAATAAAAAAAATTAAATAGCTGTTTCCGTTTGCAAGTTATTGAATTTTAAAATCTATCAGTTATTTTTGGGACACCCGGTATATATATATAAATTTAATATACATTATGTACATCTATCTATATATATATATATTATACGAAAAAAATAAATTCGATTGAAAATAGCACATTACTTGCATAATGAATAACGTTTATATACAGGGTGATTCCAAATTTTTTATACAATAAAAGAGGGGTGATAGTACACATCAAGACAAACAATATTAAACAGGAGACTAAGGGTCCCAAACGTTTTCCAAAGCAGATAGCCGCCATTAAAGTTTAGAGTCAAAAATTTCAAATAAACATAAAAAATGGAAAAATCGGTCGATTGATTTGCGGTTTTCACTAAAATTATTCTTTATGTCGGCATTTTCTTGAAATTAAATTATAAAGATAAATTTCAAAAAATGCCGATAGAGGGCGCTTTAGACTTTGGAGTAACGAAAAACTATTTTTTGCTGGTATTTTTTGCATCTCATTAAATGTTTTGGTAAGCTTAGACTCAAACTTAAATTTTGAGCTCAAAATCTGAAAGTAGGAGTGGTTAAGTAGAACAAACTGAACTGTGTTCAGAGGGTTCAAATTTCAAATGATTATAAATAAACGGCAAAATTGGTTCATTGATTTGCGAGTTTCACTAAAACTATTCTTTATGTCGGTATTTTCTTAAAAATAAATTATAAAGATAAATTTTTAAAAATGTCGATAGAGGGCGCTTTAGATTTTGAAGTAAGGAACAACTAATTTCTGCCGTTATTTTTTGCATCTCATTAAATGTTTTCGGAAGCTTAGATTTAAACTTAAATTTTGAGCTCAAAATCTGAATAGTAGGGAGTAGTTAAGTACCACAAACTTAACTGTGTTTAAGGGGGGGGGGGAGGGTGTTCAAAATTTAAATAATTATAGAAAATAGAAAAATTTGTCGATTCGTTTGCGGTTTAAAATAAAAGTTTTCTTTAAGTCAGAATCTTCTTGAAAATAAATTTTAAAGATAAATTTAAAAAAAATTCCATTAGAGGGCGCCTTAAACTTCAGAGTAACCAACAATCAATTTTAACCATTATTTTTTTTAATTAAATGTTTGCAAAGACTTATTAAATGTTTTCGGAAGCTTAGATTTAAACTTAAATTTTGAGCTCAAAATCTGGATAATTAGGAGTAGTTAAGTAACGCAAATTGAAGTGTCTTTAGGAGTTGAAATTTAACCCTCCCCCCTCCTCGAACACAATTCAATTTTTCGCTACTTAAACACTTCAAACGATTCAGAATTTGAGCCTAAAATTTAAGTTTATGCGTTTGAAAGCATTTAATGAGATAAAAAAAAATAACAGTTAAAAATAGTTGTACGCTACTCCAAAATCTAAGGCGCCCTCTATCGGCATTTTGTGAAATTTATCTTTAAAATTTATTTTCAAGAAAATGCTCATCTAAAAATTAGTTTTAGCGAAAACCGCAAATGAATCGACCAATTTTTCCGTTTTTTATAATCATTTGAATTTTGAACCCTCTGAACACAGTTCAGTTTGTCTATATAACCACTCCCAACTATTCAGATTTTGAGCTCAAAATTTAAGTTTAAGTCTAAGCTTACGAAAGCATTTAATGAGATGCAAAAAATAACGCCAAAGAAGAATTGTTCGTTACTCCAAAGTCTAAAGCGCCCTCTATCGGCATTTTTTGAAAATTATCTTTATAATTTATTTTTAAGAAAATACCGACATAAAGAATAGTTTTAGTGAAAACCGCAAATCAATGAACCAATTTTGCCGTTTTTTTATAATCATTTGAAATTTGAACCCTCTGAACGCAGTTCAGTTTGTGCTACTTAACCACTCCCACTTTCAGATTTTGAGCTCAAAATTTAAGTCTTAGTCTAAGCTTACGAAAACATTTAATGTTATGCAAAAAATACCGGCAAAAAAAGGTTTTCGTTACTCCAAAGTCTAAAGCGCTCTCTATAGGCTTTTTTTTAAATTTATCTTTATAATTTAATTTCAAGAAAATGCCGACATAAAGAATAATTTTAGTGAAAACCGCAAATCAATCGAACGATTTTTCCATTTTTTATGGTTATTTAAAATTTTGAACCCTAAACTTTAAAGGCTGCTATCTCTTTTGGAAAACGTTTGGGACCCTTAGTCTCCTATTTAATATTGTTTGTCTTGATGTGTACTATCACCCCTCTTTTATTGTAAAAAAAATTTGGAATCACCCTGTATATATATATGTGTGTGTGTGTGTGTGTGCGTGTGTGTGTAATAAATAAAAAAAAATGCTCGTCCTGCGTTTTTAATTTTTTAATAGATTCTATATTAGTATTAGCTGGAGTTAAAGTTCCATTTTGGATTTCACATCCTAGAAAATTGATTTGTTTTTGAGCAAAAGTGCATTTAGATAATTTTAGTTTAATATTTTCTATTCGGCATAATTCAAAAATTTGGATAAGGTGCTGATTATGTTCATCTAGTATCTTAGAAAAAATAATTATGCCATCAAAACAATAACAGGCAAAGTCTATTTTATGTTTTGTTAGAATTCTTCTAATTGTCCTATTGAAAATTGGGGAGGCCTACCTTTACACCGAAGAGGAGAAAATTCCTTTCCCAAAGCCCACAATTAGTAGTAAAGGCTAACATTTCTGAATCTGCTGGGTGAATAGGTATATGCCAGTAGCCTAAGGCTGAATCCAGTGTGGAGAAATAATGGGCACCACTCAATTTGTCTAAAATTTCATCAGTTCGGTGTAAATAATAGAATTTAATTTTCAATAATCAACACACAGTCTTTTTTTTATATACCTTTATTGCGTTTAGTTACTAAAGTAACAGGTGAAGAATATTGGGTATAACTTTCCTTAATTAATCCAGCAGTTAATAATGATTGATTTTGTTGGGAAATTTCTTTTTCATCAGCAATGGATGTACGATAAGGTCTCAAAGATATTGGTACGTCAGATTTAAGAAAAATACGCTGAGATTCAATATTAGTTCCCCCTACATCATATTTATTTTGTGCAAAAAGTCAGGTGCTACAAGGCAACATTACTTTAAACCAACATGTCAACATATCCAGTAATAACTTAGAATTACTTCATTTTGATGTTATAAAAAATGTTACGGATGTGCAACCCGATTATGGAAATACCATAACTCCTCAATCCTTGCCGCGAATTAATAATAATGATTATAATCTATTTGGGTATCTAAACGCTATTCAAAATGAAAATTTAAGGGAACTTTTAAAGGATTATTTAGATATTTTTTGTCAAAAATATTTGTAATAAATAAAAAACAATTGCGCCATTTTGCCCGCCCTGGGTTTTTAAATCTAACGTTTTATGAAACATACTTTTATTCTCAGTTTCCGTAATGTATTAATATTTTAACAGCTAAAGCTTCTTTTCTTTTAATTTATTTAACTTTGTATTAAACTATTGATTATGTTCTTAAAAAGAGCGGGAGTGTTATTGCCAAATCTTTCTTTCAGTACACAGGTCCATTTCCCATTTTGGAACATTTATCCAGACTTTAACTTTGTTTTATTGTTTAATTAACCGTTTGTTGGAGGATGTTCATGCGCCTTGCGCGTGAGCATGTTGTGCTATTACGCGGTTAGGTAATAAGTTCTTACAACTAGTCACGCCCAGCTACCAATAGGAGATAGTGAGTTGGGATGTCTTTGTCTTACGTGGAAAAGGGAGAGGGGTTGGTTTGGTTTTGAATTTGGGAGACTCATTTTGCGAGACCAGAGCGTTAGAAAGCAGCTAATCTTTCAAATGCTAGGAGGCCCGTCTCATCCTGGCATAATTTTGAACGTCGAGATGATGCAGTCTTAAGAGCGAGTTGTCTAGTGTTAATTTGTGTGGAATGGTGACCTGTGGAATAACTTATGGTAGTGGTCTTAATAATAAAGGATTCGAAACTGATTGCCTTGCTTTTTATTGGAGAAATGCCCAAAGGAACACAATTCCATGGTTTACAACGAAGACTGCTGAGGCTGTTTATTATTTTCAAAGGAAAAGTCTTATTCTTATAGCGAAGATGGTATTCCACGAGAACTGATATATTATTACAGAAAGTCGTCTTATTATGCCATATATATATATATATATATATATATATAGATGTGTGTGTGTGTGTATTTGTAGTATTGTATAATGGTTCTATATATAGATGTATAATCTACTATCGCAGTATATAAATTCAAGTGTTAAGTACTGTGAGTTGGCCACTATGTCAAAACCGATAATCACACTTCCTATATTAAAAAATGTGAATAAGGAATTGTTTTATTCATAATAAGTAAAGGGGGAGAGAGAGCAATTTTTAGCTCACAGGCTATCATAGCCTGAGAGCTTACGTGCCCGTCCGTTCTGTATGTACGTTCGTATGTTCGTGCGTAACGCGATAACTCATGATAAAAATATCGGATCCACTTGAAATTTTGTATATAGGTTTATTCTGATAAAGCGCTTCCCTGATTAGTTTTCGGAGTTCATTCGATATGTATAAGAGGGGGGGAACGGGGGGCTCATGCCCCTCCCCTTAAATGATATAAACGAGATTTTCATGCAGAATTAAGAGTTTTCGTTCAAAATTTAGATATATTATCATTCTGATGAGGCGATTCCGTGACTGTCATTAGGTGTTCATTGAATAAGTATAAACAGGGAGAACGGGGGGCTCATGCCCCCCCCCCTTAATTGATATAAACGGGATTTTCATGCAGAATTAACAGTTTTCGTTCAAAATTTAGATATAGGATCATTCTGATGAGGCGATACCGTGGCTGTTATTAGGTGTTCATTGAATAAGTATAAACAGGGGGAACGGGGGGCTCATGCCCCTCCCCTTAATTGATATAAACGAGATTTTCATGCAGAATTAACAGTTTTCGTTCAAAATTTAGATATAGGATCGTTGTGATGAGGCGATTCCATGGCTGTTATTAGGTGTTCATTGAATAAATATAAACAGGGGGAACGGGGGTTCTAATGCCCCTCCCCTTAACTTGTATAAATGGATTTTTCAATCAGAATTGTCAGATTTCGTTCAAATCTCCTGAATAGTTTTGGAAGTTTAATGGTTAAGTATAAAAGAGGAGAATAACTTCTCTTAAATTATATAAATGCTAAATGGGTTTTTATTAAGAATTATCCGATTTGCTCTGAATTTTGGATATAAGTTTTTTAATATGATAAAGCATGTACTTGATAGTTTAGGAGGTTCAATGATTAAGTATAAAAAAGGAGAAAGGGGAGAGCTGTTTCCCCTTCTTAACTTTTTTTTTTTCGAACGGAATTAACGAAAATACAAGGCTGTAATGTACAATTATTATCCGTAGCCTGTGAGCTCAATGCCATCAGTTTAACTGGGCAATATTCTTTTTTATTAAAGTATACTTTTAACGTGCACACAAACTGTCCCATTTATTTTAAGGGCTTCCAGAACACATGAAACTTCAGATTTTCATAAAAAAATTTAATCTGATAAACAACTCTGCGTTCTTTATGCTTAAAATGATTCATAAATCTTATTTCTATCTTAATTACAAAAAGAAATTTTATTGTTTTCGTTTTGATTTGATTTCAAAATCTAGCGTTCAAGCAATGGTTGTAATAGAAATGATTTCATATAATTTTTTTTCACGAAATTTTTACAATTTCTCGAAATTAATTTGTTATAAGTCAAGAACCATTACAGATAAATGCTTCAAACTTAGAATATGGTTTTTGAAAATTATTTCTATTTTTTTATTTACTTATTATTTTTTGATTCAGCAAATGTGAAAAAAAAGTATTTACTTTTGAAATAATGATTTTTTAAAATAAAAGTTACCTTTTTCTTTTCAAAATTTTAATTAATACACTTAATTTCTTTTTTAAAAAGAAAGTCATATTTTAAAGAATTTTTGTTCTTTTTTTAAACGCATAACTCAAGAACTTCAGCTAATAATAAGTAAGACAATGATTTATATTTTTAATTGAAATTATAAAATGTATTGTCTGTTAACCATTGCATTTTTTATAAAACTTTTCTAAAAGTATTTATAACAAACTAGCAGGCTAAGCCCGCTGCGCTGGCCTATTTTTCAAAACAAAACATGAATCAAACAAAATATTGAATATGATTGTGTTTTTTAAAGCAACTTCACCTCGAATGATCTTTCACATTTCTGAAAATCATACAAAACGCCATTGTATTTAAAGATAGAAAAACAACGATTACAAATGCACCAAAAATGCATTAAAAGTTAGCAAACAGCTGTTTCGAATCTACTGTCGAGATTCTTCATCAGTGCAAAACTCAGCGAGAAAAAATAAAAACAACAACAATGGAATCAATGCCCATTGACGCCAAAATATATTAAAATAATAATAAAATATTATGTTGTTGTATCAGCTTATGCATTCGATAAAATTCGGGCTTTTAAGGAAAAAATATTTCAGTTGACCATTTATTGTAGGGTTTGATAGATAAATAAGGCAATTATAAAAAGAGCAATTTAAATATTGTCTATTTACCATACTTCTGAAATAGCGAGCATTATGATCGCAGAGATTGACCATTGAATTTAAACAATTTTCAAGTGATTCATTTTCATTTGATAGTTTTTGAACTCTAAACCTCTCAACTTGAGAATATGGGTGTCTGTGGAAACCTTAATACATCCTCTTTCAATATTATATTATATTTCGCAACGTACATGTGCTCTTGACAAATCTATTACAGTGTTCCGTTTTTGGAATGCAGCAGAATAAATAAAGTTAAATAAAGTTTTTCTTGGAAAAATAAGGTGAATGTTTTTTGAATGTGTGAAATTCATTTTTTGATACAGATGTCATATACGCATCACGTTGGCGTGATTGAAACAAAATGAACATTTTATGCCTCTTATGGTAATCCAACTCTGTTTTTAATTTATTAATGAACTCTTTATTTACTTTCATTTGCATAGAAAAGTAAAATAGAAAATAGAAATGTATCTGTCATTTCAAAACGAAGTTTCCGTTAAAGTGGCGCCAGAAATGTATCACCCCAACGTGGTGCGTATATGACATTTGTGTCTCTTTCTTACAACATGGGTGTGTGCCGTGTGTGCATTTGCACCTAAATTTAGTTATTTAGCTCTATTTTTGTAATATTAACTGGAGTTTGTACAATGTTCGGTACTACTTGATTATTCTGTCGAGAAAAAAATTAATAGCAGATTATAGGAATAAATGTCAATAATCGATGATCGTAAGTATGATAGCAATTGATATTACACGTGATACACGTATTTGTTTACGTCATAAGTGCTTTTTAATATGTATTTTTGATTTATGTTTATTGTTCTTTCATTATTTAAAATGAACTTATGTAAATTTGAATAGTTTGGCGAAACTGGCCGACGTGTTAATAAAGTAGCACTCAATTTACATTTGAAAATATCATATTTCACAAAAAACTCCGGCACAAACCCGGATTTGCAAGATATCCTTCCAATGCCAATGCGGCAAATTCCTCGTTTTAAAATAGCGAAGAAATGTGCATTTTCAAAAATTATTTTCATTATTTTAAAACGAAAATAATAATAAATTAAAAAAGTTACTATAGCACAAAACAATTTATAGAATTTCTAAAAAGAAATTGAAAGTAAATAAACAATTTATTAATACAGAAACAACTATTGCTGGGTTACCATATAAGGCAAGATAACACCGTTTTGGCGACAGTCACATACCTCAGTGTGTATATAATATCCGTGCCAAACATGTTTGGAAAAAACAATAATCGTTATTTATATAGCATGTTTAAATACTGTAGTATAGTGAAAAAAAAATTATACATGACATATACGCACCACATTGGCGCGTTTTTTTTCTTTTCTTCTAAAGCCGATTCGGAGAAAATTTTGTTTTCAAATACCAGTTACATATATAGTTTACAATTATTTTCTGTTATTTTAAATAGAAAATAACAATAAATTTTAAAAAGTTTAGTTAATAAATATAAAACAAAACTATTTATATCCTTTAAAAAATAAAATAAAATAAAATAAAAATTTATCAATAAATAAACAATAGCCAGGTTACCAAGTGGGCCATAAAATCGCCATTTTATTGCAGTCGCGCAAATGTGGCGCATATATGACAAATGTGCGTAGATTAAATTAGTTTATATAATTGGAAAAAAAAAAGAAAAAAATTGTAAATAGACAATTTATTAATAAATAGACAATAACATCCGGGTTGCCATATCAAGCAAAATAATGACACTTTGGCGTCAGTTAATTACCCAGATGTATATGTGGTATTGGCGTAAGAGACAAATCGCACCAATGTAGTGCGTATGAGATATCTGTGCCAAATTTTTTTTTTAAGTTGGAGTTAAATTATTTTACAATATCTACGTATGGGGAAAGACATTTACTCTAAAATTTAAATATTACTCATTTTTGTGGTATTAACTGCTATATATGTATTTAAGTTAAATGAAAATTTTTTTCCTAAAAATGCTCTCACTCATTAAAAGAGAGAGAGAGAGAGAGAAAATAGTTCTTGAGAACATCGCTCCATCTTGTGCTTTTCTTGGTTTAGAATAGCATTGATTGGCGACAAAAGTAGATTGAAACACCAAATTGAAGAAACAACATACAAATAACAAATAGAGCTTTTTTTTTAAAATCAATTCTGCGAGTTTCTTCTGTAAAACACATAACGGGAAAATTAGATTTAAAAATATTTTTAAAAAGAGAAAGAAAAAAATACTTATGTTTTACCTAATGAAATTTTTGAGATGTTGTTTTCTTTTAATCTGGCTCGAAAGAAATAAATAGCCAAATATTGTGCCACTTCAAAACTTTTTTTGACATTGAGTTACTTTTTAAATATTAGAAATATTTTTTTTTTCGTTAAAGATAAATATTTTCCTTTCATAATATTATTTTTTATTAAACGGAATTTTTTCTTTTTATCATTATTCTTTTTATCATTTATTTTAAATCAATGAATTAACAGGTTTTTTTTCGAAATGTTTATATTATTTTCCATTAGAGAAAGCATTTCATTTCTTTTTTAAAATATAATTATCGCCAAAAAATTAGTTGTTGCAACCCTTCCGTCAAAAATAACCGAAAAATACGAAATTTAGTCGAAAAATCAGAGTTATCCCTGTATATTTGTATCATAAACCTCCGCAAAAATATTTCCTATCGAATGATATAATCTGCAAAAAGATCCATCGGGTAGTTTTTGAAAACACCCGTTTTGAAGTTTCAGAACTTCTGCTTTATAATATATATGATAGTGAAGACTGATAGTGTCAATATAGAAATAAAGAATACTGCCCAGTTAAACTGATGGCATTGAGCTCACAGGCTACAAATACTAATTGTACATTAAAGCCTTATATTTTCAAGGGTTAATTCCGTTAAAAAATTAAGAAAGGGAAACAGCTCTCTTCTTTCCTCTTTTTTTATACTTAATCATTGAACCTCCTATACTATCAAAGACATGCTTTATCATATAAAAAATCTATATCCAAAATTCAGAGCAAATTAGATAATTCTTAATAAAAACCCATTTAGCATTTATATAATTTAAAAGGAGTTATCCCCCTCTTTTATACTTAACCATTAAACTTCCTAAACTATTCAGAGATTTGAACGAAATCTGAAAATTCTGCTTGAAAAACCCATTTATATAAATTAAGGGGGGGGGGCATTAGAACCCCTGTTCCCCCTATTTATACTTATACAATGAACACCTAATAACAGTCACTGAATCGCCTCATCTGAATGATCCTAATCTAAATTTTGAACGAAAACTTAATTCTGCATGAAAATCCCATTTATATCAACTAACGGGGGGGGGGGGGTTTAGAACCCCTATTCCCCCTATTTATACTTATTCAATGAACACCTAATAACAGTCACGGAATCGTCTCATCAGAATGATCCTAATCTAAATTTTGAACGAAAACTTAATTCTGCATGAAAATCCCATTTAAATCAACTAACGGGGGGGGGGATTAGAACCCCTGTTCCCCCTATTTATACTTATTCAATGAACACCTAATAACAGTCACGGAATCGTCTCATCAGAATGATCCTAATCTAAATTTTAAACGAAAACTTAATTCTGCATGAAAATCCCATTTATATCAAATAACGGGGGGGGGGGAATTGGAACCCCTGTTCCCCCTATTTATACTTATTCAATGAACACCTAATAACGGTCACGGAATCGCCTCATCAGAATGATCCTAATCTAAATTCTGAACGAAAACTTAATTCTGCATGAAAATCCCATTTCTATAAATTAAGGGAGGGGGGGGCATTAGAACCCCTGTTCCCCCTATTTATACTTATTCAATGAACACCTAATAACAGTCACGGAATCGCCTTATCAGAATGATCCTAATCTAAATTTTAAACGAAAACTTAATTCTGCATGAAAATCCCATTTATATCAACTAACGGGGGGGGGGGCATTAGAACCCCTGTTCCCCCTATTTATACTTATTCAATGAACACCTAATAACGGTCACGGAATCGCCTCATCAGAATGATCCTAATCTAAATTTTGAACGAAAACTTAATTCTGTATGAAAATCCCATTTCTATAAATTAAGGGAGGGGGGGGCATTAGAACCCCTGTCCCCCTATTTATACTTATTCAATGAACACCTAATAACAGTCACGGAATCGCCTCATCAGAATGATCCTAATCTAAATTTTGAACGAAAACTTAATTCTGCATGAAAATCCCATTTATATCAACTAACGGGGGGCATGAGCCCCCCGTTCCCCCTCTTATACATATCGAATGAACTCCAAAAACTAATCAGGGAAGCGCCTTGTCAGGATATACCTACATACAAAATTTCAAGTGGATCCGATATTTTTATCATGAGTTATCGCGTTACGCACATACGCACATACATACAGAACGGACGGGCACATAAGCTCTCAGGCTATGATAGCCTGTGAGCTAAAAATTAAAAAGCAAAAAAAAAAAAAAAAAAAAAAGAATGTTTATTTTATTTATTTATTTATTTGTAAATAATATATACTCACATTATGTGTATGTAATGAGATTTGAGCATAATGTCATAATTCATGTAAAGTTTAATTGATGTAATAGAAATTTTAAAATGTATCTGAGATTTCTGTTTTGCGTTCTGAATCTACGCTTGCCTTTCCTTTAGATAAATAAGCAAATAACCGTTAGAAACTATTCAAAGAAAATATTAATTTAGTTTTATTTTGTTAAGTAATCTCGTACTGACTGCTTAAATACAAATATGTAAACAATAAATCCATGACAAATTCTCATTTTAAATGAATATATATTTATTAAAAAACGTATTCATAATAAATTTGTAGTACTTTATATGGAAGTTTATAATCATATATTTTAATTATGATTTAATACGTCTCAAAGTAAAAATACAAACGCATATTTTACTTATATATTTTCACATGTACCGTATAATTTGCAGAGTTATTAAATTTAATTTTTTTATTCATCAACTATAAGACTACAAATGCTCACTACAAATATTTTTCTAAAGCAACTTTAACAGGCAATGAATTCATGCTTTTAAAGAATCTTACTATTATTTATTATCAGTAAAATAGTCATTCCATCGATTTTCACGAACGTTGAAAGTGTACAATTTCCGTTCAGCAATTGCTTTAGATCTGGAATTTCAAAAGAAAAATCGATTACCTTACAACATGCTTCACTGTCTATTATCTTGTTCTTATTTCATTAAATACCTGTTTCACGTTCTTGTTCGATTTTTTTTTTCTTAATAGCAATTTAAAAGTTATTAGTCTATCCCTTGTTACAAAAATTAGAAAAAAAAACATAGTTATAAAATTAGACATTTACAGTTATTTCGTTTTAGTTGTTTCATTTTAGAAATGTATTCTCCAGGAATGTAACTATGCAAGTTTTACATTAATTAGTCCATACACTGTTTTCTTTAGCATTTTTATATGTAAATATTTAATTTTGTATCACTTCTCTCCTCATATCTTGTTTGGCTGAAATTATAAACAAAATTTTTACACAGGTATGTTTTTGATAACAATTCTGTGCTTTAAAAGTTTTAGAACTTATCTATAAACTAATTTGTTTATCTTAAGGCATTTTTTAATTTGTCATAAAAAAAAATTCAAATATTTATAATGATTACAGGTATGTACGTGTTGCAACAGCGAAATTTCTTTTCCCAAGCACCTTGATCGTTCATAGCCCAAGCTCGCTCTCTGATTGGTTGTTGCTCTCGGCACTGTTTTCACGTAACTTGGCGATAAACATACTTGGCGAAAAATACTTCGCTTGTAAGTGAACGAGTAAACCTAAAACCTAACCTATTCATTCTTATTCTTCCTTCATTTTATCCTCGTGGTCTTGTGCTCTTGTGTGTAAAAACTTTTAAAGAGTACAGCTTTCAGTAAGACACGTGCCATTTAATCCAATGCTGCAAGAGAAAAGTTACTTTGTACTCGGTTCGCGAGGAAATCAAACTCGACGGATAGTAGAATCTATCGCTACGCCAAGTATGATTATCGCCAAGTTACATGAAAACAGTGCCGAGAGCAACAACCAATCAGAGTGCGAGCTTGGGCTTGGAACGACGAAGGTGCTTGGGAAAAAAATTACGCGTTGCAACAATATTTCACTTAATGATGCTAAAAATAATTTCGAAAAAATGTAGAAATTGTCTATAAAAGTGAAACAATAAATTGAATATCTAATATACACTGTTCAAAACAATTAAAGGATATTTGAAGTTTTGTATAAAATAAAGATATAAACGAAATTTTTTTTGCCGAAAATAGAAGAAGAGAATCACAAATGCAAATTTTTCTGGTTTTCAAACTGTAGAGTATGCAAATTTTGAGTTCGACGTCAAAAACTTCGCTTCAGCGGCAGCGAATGAAATTTGACTTTCAACTGGATAAAAGAGAATGAAGACAAGGATGATCGGCATTCAGTGATTGCTTTGTTTCGATGAGTACGATGTCTCAGCGAAGTCATTTGACAGATTCAGAAGCTTGGAGAATTGTTGGTAGGTTAGAAGAGGGCCAAACTCAAGCCGAAGTAGCGCAAGCCATTAGAGTGTCACAAAGTGTCATTTCTAGGATCTAGAACCGTTTTTTGGAGAGTGGATGTGCAGGCCAAAGACTAGGGCAAGGTCGTAGACGGGCAACAACGCTCAATGAAGATCGGTATTTAGCGTTAACAGCTCGGAGACACCGAAACATGAACGCTACTCTTCTCCTACAACACCTTCGCTCGGCTACAGGCACCACGGTTTCAACTCAACCGGCTCCATGCTGTAGGTCTATATGCTCGCCGACCGATAGTATGTGTTAGATTAACATCAAGGCATCGTCGCGACCGCAGGGAGTGGGCAACTGAGCATGTCAACTGGAGGAGAAATGAATGGAGCAATAATCTGTTTTCTGACGAGTCCCGTTTTTCTGTGCATCCGGATAATAAGCGTATTTTCATCTGGAGAGACCGTGGCAGTAGGAATAATCCTGCGTTCGTGCATGAAAGTGTCAGATTTGGCGGTGGAGGAGTGTTGGTGTATGGTGGCATCTCCATTGACGGGCGCACTGACCTCTACATCATTCGAGATGGAGCTCTGACTGGTCACCGATATAGGGATGAGATCCTCAGACCTGTTGTAGTCCCTTACGCTGCAGCAATCGGAGATAACTTCATTTTAATGGACGATAACTGCAGGCCACATCGTGCAAACCTGGTGGAGGATTTCCTTTTCGAGGAAGTAATCGTTCGAATGGAATGGCCAGCGTGTTCTCCAGACATGAATCCAATCGAGCACGTTTGGGACGCTCTAGGAAGACGAGTTTCTGGCCACCAACAACCCCCACAAACTCTCCAAAAACTGGAAAGCGCTCTTCTGGAAGAGTGGGGCAGAATACCCCAACTCGTCATTAATAGCCTCATTGAGTCCATGCCTCAAAGGTGTTCAACGTTGCTGGCCGCCCGTGGAAATCATACCCCCCTACTGAAAATGATATTCTTTGAAGAAAACGCCTTTTCTTATTCTTTTTTTCTCATATGCACAAATTGTGTTTTTTCCTTTTGTACACAAATGCGCAATAAAATGCATTTTTTTCTGCCAAACATGTGTAATTTATTCTCATATAACCTACTATGTCTGCCGACAATGTATCAATCAGCTAAAAAGTTTCCCAGATACAAAATCCACCTAAAACTGCAATATCCTTTAATTATCTTGAGCTATTAAGAACTAGAGAATTTATAATTTTTTTCACATTTAACGAATTCCCCATAAAACACTGGTTGTATAAATACAGAGAAAATGGATGTATTGTTAGAGCGTAACCATAAGTCTTTTGATCTTATGGTTAGAGAACTTCAAACTCTTGTCTCTTAGAAAAGTAGAAAATAATTTATTTACAGATCTTCAGAGCAACAAACTCTTCGAAACTCACAAATATTACCAGATATTCAAAAATAACTGCTCAAATCTATCGTACAAGTATAGCTTTAGATCCCAGAGACTCTTTATACAACGTCTCAACACTTAATAACATTCAAAACAACATAAATGAAACTCAAGCAAACTCGCTTAACAAACGCCTTGTTCACTCAATGACTGACTGGTAAAATAATAACAACAGCTCGCATCGCTTCTCTTCTTATATAGGCTCGCAGCATGTGCGGGAAATTTCTAGAACCATCTCGAAAAATCCACGGAACAACATTCAATGTATTAGTAGACCTAAAGGGGGGTTACCATTGAGAGGGAAGGATTACCATCGCCAACAATCGCCAAGTTTGTCGTCAACTTGGCGATATATCGCCAAATTTGGCGACCTAAATTAGTCGCCAAAAGTGACGCCAACTTGGCGATATCTTTAATATTTCGCCAATCTGCCGTAGACATACACTGAAAATAATAGACAAGTTTGCTTGATAACAGAGACAATGTAACAAAAACTAATATTAGTAAAGAAATGGAGCTTAATAAGATTATTTACATTATTTTACAGTACAAACACTAACTATTTACAAAATTCGTAACACTACCCCATCCTCAAAGACTGCATGTCCCGGGCAGAGCAATCCCTGAGTTAGAGGAAAACACTTAAAATAAATAAACAAATAAATAAATAAATAAATAAAAAATAATAACAATAATAATAAAATTTACATAAATAAGGACTAATTACTATTTACATATTTACAAAAAGTGACTTTCATGACCATGGTCTGAAATTCCAGTTTTGAATTTCTATTTACTTTGGCCAAAATAAGGGGCTAGCCGGTTATAGTGTACGACCTTGGGTTTGGCGTGTGGCGATTTTTGTATGCGTACAACGACGTCATTCCGCCTGTTGACGACTGTGTAAGGACCGTCCCAGTTTCTTTGTAATTTTGGCGACAGTTCCTTACGACGTATCGGATTCCACAAGCAAACTTTATCACCTTCGTTGAACTCATGTCCTGTTGCCTTTGTGTCGTACCGTGCCTTCATCTTTTCCGTTGTCAGTCCAATTCGGTTCCTCGCTAGAAAATGAATCTCCTCAATCCACGCCTGGAGTTCATCGACATATTCCTCAGGCGATGAAGGAGCATCAGGGGGACGGCCAAACAAAAGATCCGCAGGCAGACGAAGATCACGACCAAAGAGCATTTGAGAAGGGGAATAACCAGTGGCCTCATGAGTGGCACTCCTGTAGGCAAGCAGGAAAAGAGGCAATTTCTTGTCCCAGTCCTGTTGGTCTCTAGACACCAGGAGAGAGAGGCTATTTAGGATGGTACGATTGAAACGCTCCAACATACCGTCCGATTGAGGATGTAGGGGTGTAGTTCGAGTTTTGTCCATGCCGAGTAGTCCACACATTTCCTTAAACACAGTCAAATCGAAGTTTCTTCCTTGATCGGAATGGATTTGAAGAGGAACTTCATATCTGGAAACCCAGTGTTGAACTAGTATGTCTGCTACTGTTACCGCCTCTTGATTAGGAATGGCGTAGGCTTCAGGCTACTTAGTGAAATAGTCCATGACAACGAGGATGTACTTATTGCCATGATATGTTCTAGGAAGAGGACCCAGGATATCTAGTGCAATTCGTTCGAAAGGAGCTCCTACATTATAACGCTGCAGTCGCCCACGGGTGCGCCTCTTTGGACCTTTACGTGCTACACAGGTGTCACAAGTTCGACACCACTTCTCTACATCACTGCGAACATTATTCCAGTAGAAACGCTCTCGAACCTTTTGCAGGGTCTTCATTACACCAAAATGACCTCCTGTGGGACTACCATGCAGTTCTTGAAGGACCATAGAAATTCTCGACTTAGGGAGTAGTAGTTGCTATCTACATGTCTTTCCATCGTCAGACGCCCATTTTCGGTACAAAATACCGTTCTTCAAATGTAGGGAATCCCAGAGGGCCCAATAACGTTTAGTCATAGGATGGTAATGGGCCATGTCTTGCCAGCGTAGCTTCCTGTTGGACTCATCTTTCAGCTCTAGAATTGGCTTAATTTCAGGATCAGCAAGTTGATCTTTACGTAGTCTCTCGTCACTCCATGGATCTTGCGATGATGTAGACCCAGTTGTAACTTGTCTTACTATAGGACCTTTGACATTAAATTTCTTCTCAACCCGGTCGCAGTATCTACAATTCTCTGAGCAGGGTCTTCTTGAGAGAGAATCTGCATTTCCATGTGATGAGCCTTTTCGATGGCGTATCTCCATATCGTACTCTTGAAGCTTTTGTATCCACTTGGCTATCTGGCCTTCTGGGTTCTTGAAATTCAATAGCCAAGTTAGAGAAGCATGATCAGTTCGGATCAGGAACTTTCGACCGTAAAGATAGTGATGAAAATGGTCTATGGCTTTCACTACAGCAAGAAGCTCTTTTCTTGTTACGCAGTAGTTTCGCTCTGCTTTTGACAAGCACTTGCTGAAATAGGCGATAACACGCTCCTGACCGTCGATTTCCTGGGACAGTACAGCGCCAATGCTTTCGTTGCTTCCATCCGTATCAAGTATAAACTGTTTATCGATTTGAGGATACGACAGAATTGGAGTGGATGTCAAGGCCTTCTTAAGCTTTTCGAAAGCAGCGTCACATTCCTGTGTCCACATAAATTTTTGATTGGCTTCTGTTAATTTATGAAGTGGTCTTGCAATCATCGAGAAGCCTTTGACGAATTTTCTGTAATAGGTGCATAATCCTAGAAAACTTCGAAGCTGGTGAACATCTGCTGGACGATTCCAATTTTTCACGGCCGATATCTTCTCCGGATCAGTTCTAACTCCTTCCGCCGAAATGATGTGTCCAAGGTAGGCTACTTCATTACGAAACAAACTGCACTTCGAAGGGCTTAACTTCAAATTAGCTTTCTTTAATTTTTGTAGCACCCGCCTGAGGTTGTTCAGATGTTCATCAAAAGATTTTCCTATGATTATGATATCATCTAAATAAACAAGACATGCTTCATATGACAGCCCCCGGAGAACCGTTTCCATAAGCCGTTCGAAAGTTGCAGGTGCGTTACATAGACCAAAAGGCATTACCTTGAACTGCCATAGTCCTTGTCCCGTTGTAAAAGCAGTCTTCTCGCGGTCGTCCAAATGGATCTCTACCTGCCAGTAACCAATCTTCAGATCCAGAGTCGAGAACCAAGTGTTGCCCGCAAGTGTGTCGAGAGTGTCGTCGATCCTTGGCAGAGGGTAACTATCCTTTTTAGTGACGTCATTCAGTCGGCGATAGTCTACACAAAATCTTGTAGAACAATCCTTCTTTATTACTAATACAATGGGAGACGCCCATGGACTTTTTGATGGTTCCATGACGTCATTTTCTTCCATATCTTTAATTAAATTCTGCACCTCTTCTTGCTTGGTAAAAGTTAATCGTCTAGGGTGTTGTTTAATAGGTGAGTGATCTCCAGTATCAATTCGGTTTTGTGTCATTTTGGTTCGTCCAAAGTCTTCAGATGTTTGGAAGAATAAACTTTGAAATTCCCTAATTAAATTTTCCGCGTCGTCCATCTGTTTTGGATCTAAGTCTGTATTTTGTAACAAATCCTTGACTAAATTATCTGGAGATTTCTCAGAGTGACTGGAATTTTGACTTATGCACGTCACAGGAGCACATGACGCTATAACCTCTCCTTTCTTGATAGTCCTCGTCTTATGACTGATGTTAGCAATTCTGACTGGAATGGTCTTCTTCGAGAGGTCCACCACAGATGAAGCCACCAATACTCCTGCTTGTTTACTATTGTTTTCAGGATAATCTATATGGCCAAATCGATAATTAGTTTTATTTTTAATTACAGCAGGAACCAAACATTCTGTTCTTGCATCTAGATTAATGTCTTCTTTGGCTATTACTATTTGTTTACATTCAATTTCGTTATTTAATCCAAAAAGACTTATTTCTTCAAATTTTGAGATCATTTTGTTATTTTTGAAATCAAGTCTGAAGTCAAACTTCTTCAGAAAATCTAGTCCGATTAAGCAAGGATCTGTTATGTCAGCCACATATGCCGTATGGTAATATTTCGTCCCTCCAAAGTTGATAGTTAAATTGGCCTTTCCATATATGCCCATCTTGTCGCCCCTCACAGTTTGCAGGGTAACGCATGGTGGAGTCCAGATGAGTTTAGATTTCAATTTTCGAGCCAAATCTTCTCTTATTATTGTCACATTGGCTCCTGTATCGACAATCATACGGCACTGAATTCCGTTAATAAAGCCTATCACATATAATTCGTTATCACCGCCGCTCATTTTTGATATCTGGAGGATCTTCAGGTGGGGCTTTTCATTCTCTGGCAATCTCCGCCCCGCGAGATGGCCAAAATTTAGTTTCCCTGCTGACTGTTTGAATTTATCTCATGTTCGTGGATTTTGGGGCAATTTCTTCGGAGATGTCCTGTATTATCGCATCCCCAGCACGTGAGATTCTGTCTTCTTGAACTTGCTCTTCCGTATTTTAAAGCTTCAAGTTCTTGATTTATTTTCCTAATTTCTTTCAAGACGTCGTTCTCAGTGTCTAAGCTTTTGTTCACCGTTGCCCCTCGGACTGAATGACGATCTCTTCGGCTGACTTGTGTAGCTGCTTCCAACTTTAAGGCATATAGTAGTGCAGCCATTAAATCCTGTACCTCTGCCATTCGTACCGCTCTTTGCACTTCTGGATCTTTTATTCCGTCTACAAAATATTGCAGTGAGAGCATTTCCCGTACATTTGTTGGACAGTCAATGAATGCTAAATTTGCAAGCCGTTCAATTTCCGAGGCAAACTCTTGAAGGGTTTCACTCGATTTTTGATGGCGGCTCTTCATTTGTATTCTCGTATAATCTTTGAAAAATTTTTCTCCGAATCTCATTTCAAGTGCACAACTTAAAGTCTCAAAATTGAGTTGCGTCATATCGGGCAATGTTTGCAGCATGTCGGCGGCTTCTCCTCTTAAAGATGCTGCCAGTTGACAAGCTTTCACCTCGTCACTCCATTTGTTCGCTTCGGCTACAATGGTGAATTGGGTCTTGTAAACTTGCCAGGAACTCTTTCCGTCGTATGTCGACAGCTTGATGTGCACGGGAGAAGCAGGCGGATTTCTAAATTCGTCATAATTACCACTGGACGCTGAAAGCTTCTACTCAAGATCTTGTACTTTTTTATTTAGCTTTTTATCTACTTCAACTATTTTCTCTTCAATATTACTAACTTCATTCTGAATTTTCTCTTCTACTTCCTCTATTTTTCTTTCCATTTTCTCTTCAACATTACTAACTTCATTCTGAATTTTCTCTTCTACCGAATCTATTCTTCTCTCTACCGATGAGAACTTTTCTTCCAAAGTTTTCTTCATTTCTTCTTGGCTTTTATTAACTTCCTCCTTTAATTCTTCCATTCTCTCTTGGCTTCTTTTCATTTCTTCAGTCACATCTTCTTGGACTTTGTCGATTTTATTCGATAACTCTTCTTGGCCTTTGTCAATTTTATTTGTCAACTCTTCCATTCTTTCTTCGTTTTTATTCATTTTATCCGCCAACTCTTCTTGGCCTTTATTCATTTTATCCGCCAACTCTTCTTGTCCTTTATCAATTTTATTTGTCAACTGTTCCATTCTTTCTTCGTTTTTATTCACTTTATCCGCCAACTCTTCTTGGCCTTTCGTCAATTCTGCCTTTATTCCATTAATAGCTTCTAACAGTTCTTTCAGTTGTCCGGCCATAGTTCTTGTTTTCGCCATAAGATCCCGACTCCTGACACCAAATGTTACAGCGTATATGGGGTTCTTTCGATCTTATGTTTAGAGAACTTCAAACTCTTGTCTCTTAGAAAAGTAGAAAATAATTTATTTACAGATCTTCAGAACAACAGAGTCTTCGAAACTCACAAATATTACCAGATATTCAAAAATAACTGCTCAAATCTATCGTACAAGTATAGCTTTAGATCCCAGAGACTCTTTATACAACGTCTCAACACTTAATAACATTCAAAACAACATAAATGAAACTCAAGCAAACTCGCTTAACAAACGCCTTGTTCACTCAATGACTGACTGGTAAAATAATAACAACAGCTCGCATCGCTTCTCTTCTTATATAGGCTCGCAGCATGTTCTGGAAATTTCTAGAACCATCTCGAAAAATCCACGGAACAACATTCAATGTATCAGTAGACCTAAAGGGGGGTTACCATTGAGAGGGAAGGATTACCATAGCCAACAATCGCCAAGTTTGTCGCCAACTTGGCGATATATCGCCAAATTTGGCGACCTAAATTAGTCGCCAAAAGTGACGCCAACTTGGCGATATCTTTAATATTTCGCCAATCTGCCGTAGACATACACTGAAAATAATAGACAAGTTTGTTTGATAACAGAGACAATGTAACAAAAACTAATATTAGTAAAGAAATGGAGCTTAATAAGATTATTTACATTATTTTACAGTACAAACACTAACTATTTACAAAATTCGTAACAGTATTATTTATATATTATTACATGTCCCTTTTAAATTTTGGAGTTATTAAACGTGTTACTTTTATTCATCAACAGTAAGACCACACCCACCAGGGATACAGTGGAGTGTATACGTGGGTATTCGCCGTATACATTCTGGATTTTTTAAGGAGCACCGTATGCGTGTATCGTCTGTTTCTCAAGGAAGTTGTAACAAGTACACTCTAGGGTATTCGGTTTTTACTTTGAGCGAAATATCCTCTGCCTAGAGCGTATACCGCCTTTTTTTTTTCTTCTTTTTTTTTACGACTACACCACTGATACTTCCTATAAATAATTTTCTAAAGCATCTTTTACACTCAATGATTTCATTTCTCTAAAGGAACTTACCATTATTTATAATCAGTAAAGAAGTTATTCCATTGATTTCCACCAACTTTGAAAGTGTACAATTTCCGATCAACGACTGACTTTAGATCTGTAATTATCCGAAGAATAATCTATTAACTTGCAGCTGCTCTCACTATCGATTTCCCAGTTCTTAGTTCATTAAAAACCAGTTTCGAAATCTTGTCGTTCGATTTCTTTCTTACTAGTATTTTAAAAGATATCAGTCTATGCCTTGTTGGAGTACTTATGTAAAAATGCAGACGTTTACGTGTGAAGAGCAAGCGTGAATTATTATCCAATCTTTCGTCATTTAAATTTCAATTTTAGGCTTTTTAACCTCATAAAGTTTTTATATTCTTTTTTAATGCAAAATCCAGCACTTGAGTAATAAGTTGGACATTGATTTGTTTTCTCGATTGAAGTTATAAAATGTAAAATCTCTTTTTAAGCACTGCATTTTCTATAAAATTATTCTTAAAGTTATTATCAAATTTAGAGAATTTCTCATAAAACACTGGTTATAGCAATACAGAAAAAAATAAGATTTTTTTTTATAAATAATATATATTTACTTTATCTGCGTATAATAAGATCTAAAATATGATGTCATATTTATGTAAAGATTAATTGAAATAATATAAATTAAAAAATGTATCTCAGATTGCAATTTTTTATAAGGAATGAACGGTTGATTTTTCTTTAGCTAATAATTGTTATAAAAACCTTAAAAAAAGTTAGAAAAAAGCTAAAGGATGAAAATTTACATTATAATATTTGTTAAGTAATCTTATGCCGACATCTTATATACAAGTATTTAAACAATAAATTCATGACAAATTCTTATTTTAAATAAATATAGATTTATAGAAAAAAAAATCTTTAAAATAAATTTTGGTTATTTGTATGAAAGTTTAGACTTACATTTTAAATTATGTTTAAAACTGTCTTAAAATTAAACCTATAAACGCATATATGACTTATATATTTTCATACGTTCCTTTTAAATTGTGGAGTTTTTTAAATAAATTATTTTTATCTTCATCAAGAATAAGAGTATGCCCAATATAAATAATTTTCTACGCCTCTTAAAAAATGCAATGACTTCATAAATAACAAATCGCTCTGTCTGCGTGTGTGTGTGTGTGTGTGTGTGTGTGTGTGTGTGTGTGTGTCTGCGATGGCTAGCAAAATCTATGGGACGTACGAAGCTCAAAATTTTTATGAGAGTAGCCCAATATCTCTCCTGATGCACCTGAGATTCAGAATTTCGAAATTCTATTTATTAACTGAGTAATTAATTAAATTCCAAAGATCACTCTCATAAAAAATCGCCTTTTTTAGGTGCGTTCGTAATTATGTAATACGTAGCACCTATTGTTGTCGCTCAGTCCGTCCGTCTGTCTGTCTGTCCGTCTGTCTGTCTGTCCGTCTGTCTGTCTGTCTGTCCGTCTGTCTGTCTGTCTGTCCGTCCGCATATAACAACGCAAAAACTACCCAACCGAATCGTTTGAAATTTAAAATACATAATTATTACATAATTGTGTCGAGTCATTTCAAATTTTATGAAAATCGGATGGATAGATCAATTACAGGGACAATCAAAAGGATTCCGTTACATTACGGTCAATGGAGAAAAAAGTTTCAAATGCATTTTAATCGTTTGAAATTTAAAACGTATATTTATTGCATAATTTTGTCGAGTCATTTCAAATTTTATGAAAATCGTATGGATAGATCAATTACAGGGACAATCAAAAGGATTCCGTTACATTACGGTCAATGGGGAAAAAAGTTTCAAATGCATTTTAATCGTTTGAAATTTAAAACTTATATTTATTGCATAATTTTGTCGAGTCATTTCAAATTTTATGAAAATCGTATGGATAGATCAATTACAGGGACAATCAAAAGGATTCCGTTACATTACGGTCAATGGGGAAAAAAGTTTCAAATGCATTTTAATCGTTTGAAATTTAAAACGTATATTTATTACATAATTTTGTCGAGTCATTTCAAATGTTATGAAAATCGGATGCATTGATAAATTACAGGGACAATCAAAAGTATTCCGTTACATTACGGTCAATGGGGAAAAAAATTTCAAATGCATTTTAATGGTGTTACACTCATTTAAATATAATAGAATCGACATGAATCTATGAAATATGTACTAAAAATACATTTTGTATAATCTGGGATGCAAAGAATATTTATTATTAAATTACAGGGCCACACAAATGTATTCCACTAAATAATGTTATACGGGGAAACACTGTTTGGGGGGGTGTTTTAATTATATTAAACTACCTCACATTTTATGAATAAGATATACGTTAATGAAGTATAATAAGAATTACTCCCTGCATATTTACAGGAACACAAAGATTTCGACCACTATACTGTATCCAAAGTACGCTCTACTATATCAGCAAGATCTGAATATTTTAAAACTTCGTTATCAACGAACGCACCTCATTTGCTACGCTTTACGTGCAATTTCCAACTTGTTCTTCTTTTTTTCTCTTCATTCAGTTATGGTTGGTTGGTTGCATAAAATTTTCGCATAAATAATTAAAAAAGCTGGGAATAGACCTTTAAAATTCATAGACTGGCAAACTGTCAGTTTAAATGATGATTTTTTATCACAGCGGTTGTAAACCATGGAGGAAAAAGATAGGTGGTGGTGAAGTGAACCGAAAAAAGGGTTGCAATATTAAATCATTTATCGCTCAAATTTTAATGTCCCAAACAAAAGCATGTGGAAGTGATTTTGTATTAATAAGACGAATTGAAAGAAATGAATTACAGCCGAAGCGTATTTTATGAAGAAATAGTAATTTTTTAAAATGGTCTTTCTTCTATTATATTATTTATTTTTAAAAAAATGTTTGCTTTTAAAATAATTGAAATTGATAAATTCGAAATAATTAAATGTCAAAATAAAATAAAATAAAATATTGAAAACATTTGATTTGAACTAAAAATTGTATTACTAAAAGGTTTCTTTTTTTTTTCAGAACTTTTTAATACTTTATAACGTAGATGAAAATATGGTTTTAATATAACAACATATTAATAACTCTATATCAATATATAAAATATATTTATGAAAACATTCTTTTAAAATCATGCGCGAAAACTTAAATAACAAATATTAGTCTAAAATCTAGATTTCAGAGTGCAGACGATTTTAAGACATTAACGAAAGAATGCTAACTTTTCAAGCAAAATCTTAAATGATGCTTCTATATTGATGTTTCAAAGTGACGGCTAGGTTACATTTATGTTATATTTAAGTTACGGTAGGGTAATGTTAAGTCGCAGTTAGGTTACAGACAGATTATGGTTATGGTACAAAAGTTTACGGTTAGGAATTTGTCCACAGAGTCAACATTACGCATGCTTTGATTAAAAATATACACTTTTGTTAAATGGCTCTGAAATTATAATACTATATACCAATCTTTTATCATCGCGTATCGATTCATTCAAGGTATAGTCGGATTTAAGAATGATATAATTAGTTTGAAATTCAAAATATTTCACTTGGGATTTCTATGTGAAAAAAATAATTAGTTACGTGATTTAACAGTGATTTTTACGGGAAATATCAACACTTTAACACGAAACTAACGCAATCGTTGGATACATGTTCCCTCCCGTGTTTCTCATTGCTCATTTTAAGTATTTTTAGAGCTTAATATTAGTTGTTGTTTTTAAAACCGATTTTTCACAAAGTCAGCTGCAACGTATTTCAGACAATGCATTTCTGCATGCTTCCAGTTATTGATAAAATCATACAAATTTCAAGTTCGTTTAATATTGTTAATACGGACCCGGGCAACGCCGGGCGGGTCAGCTAGTCTTTCATAGAATATTACATTATTCATAATCAGTAAAGAAGTCGCTACATTCATTTTCACTAACGTTAAAAGTGTTCAATTTCCGTTCAAGGATTGTCTTTACATCTAGAATTATCCAAAGGAAAATCTATTACTTTACAGCTTGTTTCACTAACGATTGCCCACTTCTTACTTCATTAAGTGCCTGTTTCGAATTCTTGTTCTTCGATTTCTTTCTTAATCGCAATTTAAAATTTCTTCGCCTATCTCTTTTTGGAGTAATTACGTAAAAAAGAAAAACATAATTATATATATTTTTTTATTTATAAGTAATTATTTTTAGTTGCTATCTCATTCTCGAAGTCTGTTATCCAAGAATGAAACTATGCAGGTGTTATATTTATTTTTCTTTATATATATTTTTAACCGACTTCAAAGAGGAGGTTATGATTTCGACCTGTATGTATTTGTTGTTCACGCATAACTTTTGCAAATATGAACCGATTTTGATAATTCTTTTTTTGTTTGAAAGCGTATGAGGCCCATGTGGTCCCATTCGAATTTCATAAAAATCTGATAATTAGAACTTTTTTAAAAATAAAAACTTTAAATTTCAAATTCATTTTGAAGCAATCGACCAATTAGAAGTGTTCCTTTTGCATGCTTTTGTGTTACACTTACATAGACATACGATCTTCTCACTGTTAAAACTTTGAAGTTTTTGCTGCATCGTCACTCCACCGCTTTTATGGAATATCTCTATTTTGACCAATGAGAATTCACTATAATACAATGAAGTAATAATTTTCTATAAAAGCGATGGATAGACGATAAAGTAAAAGCAAGGCAACACTAGATACCGGGCTAGCTCATTCTTTTCATGACGTCACAAAAGGTGGCTGAATGACATCCAGCGGTTGGTACAAAACGATGGGCGCGTCACTTTGGCCCTGTTTGTACCAATCGCAGATAGCGGCCAGCCACCTTTTGTGACGTCGTGATAATGAATGAGCAAGCCCGATATCTAGTGTAGCCCTGGTAAAAGTTTAAAATTTTTAACAGTGTTCAATGTGCAAAATCCTAACTGGATGAGGGCCAGGATTCACATAAATTTTGCGTTGTTTGCGAAACGAGATTTATTAACATGAAAATTTATTTAAAACATTGAAAAATTTTCTAAAATTAAGACTTCTGATTCGTTAATCTGGTTTTGCTAACAGCGCAAATTCTACCTGGATTCCGGACAAATTCTCTTATGCAAGAAACTGGAAATATAGCATCTAGGGGATACAGTGTGGAAATCGGCTATCTCAGGGCGTATTCAGAGCCAAGTAACCAATGTTACCGACCGATTGTAAGGCAATACGAAAGCAAATTGTGGCATCAATGAAAACTATTCTGTTGAATTGTAGCTGACGTCACACTTCGCTTTGATTTTCATCTTGTACTTGTCTACATTCGGTAAGTGGTCGGTAAGTAACCGGTAAGTTGTGCTGAACACGCCCTTTGTAACACTTAAAAAAAAGCGCTAAAATGTTCTATTCTTTAAATGTGCAACAATGCTAATGAAATTTAAAGTTAGAAGCGACATCTGCAGGACATTTTATAAATATGCAAGAATTATTGCTAGTCTAGATAATGTATCACGAAAATGCCGCAGATTTCGCTGTGATCTACACTTTGGAATTCAGTAGCATCGTTGCACATTTAAAGGATACAAATTTTTAGCACTGCTTGCATTGTAAAAAATTGAACCCAAAGAAATTCTATAAAAGCGATGGAGTAACGATGCAGCAAAAGGGTCAAATTTTTTACAGTGTCGATAGCAGATTTTCACTCCATGTATTCCAGATTCTCTCCTTCGAACAGTGAAAAGTTCTCAAAAATGAAGGCTTATGATTGGTCAATCTTGTTTTGCTTAACAGCGAATAATCCTTCTGGATCCTAACCACTGTTGCAGAAATGCTAGTTTTTTTTTTTTTTTTTTTTTTTTTCAAAGTACGAAATCTTAGCTGGAACAATTCTCGTATCCACCAAAGTGAAAGATACACATCTATCCAGACATGAGAATTCGATATCGAAAAGCTGAAAATTCATCTCTAAAGAGCCTTACACGTTAAAGCAAGAGTGTCTATGTATCAGGGCGTTTGTTATGCCGGATTCACAAAGTGATTAAAATACATTGCTGTGTGCTAGATTTACATTTGGACAAATATAAATGACGAAAAATTTTGATAAGCTTACCATTAAAGTTAAGCTAGTTAACTTCTCTCAACCCATAAAACAAACTCGTTCAGGCGACTACCGCCAAGTTCTGGAATAAAAATTCTTAAATTTTCTGTGCTTTGGAAAACTGCGTTTATCAAATAACTCTTAACTTCTAATATTACTACTTTCATATAGACGCATGTTGAATCATGGTGTGATTTTGATAATATCTTCCTTTTTAGTTTTTATGACTGAAAAGGGTATTTTAATACATACGAACATTTAGAATTACTTTGCTATGCATTGAATCATAGAAGCAACTTGACGCGCTCTGATTGTGTACACGTACTTTAAACTGTAAAAAATCTGACCCTTTTGCTGCATCGTCACTACCCCGCTTTTATAGAATATCTCACTTTTTATCCATGAGAATGCTCCATAATAGGCTGAAGTAATCGTTTTCTATATAAGCGGTGGAGGGACGATGCAGCAAAAGGGTCAAATTTTTAACAGTGTACCCTGTTTAAAATATCTTGAAAAATTACCTCTGTTTTAAAGACTATCTATTTTCTGACCAATGAAAACGCTCCATACACGTTTTTAGATCGCATTCATTAGTCAGAAAATAGATAATCTTTAAAAACAAAGGTAATTTTTCGCAATAATTTTAACGTGTACTGATGGATTGTCAGCTTTTCAATGCCCATTTACGAAGTCTGTGGATTTCAATGTGGACCTTAAGGCACTACACTAGTCTCAGGAAAAGACCCGGATGATAGTGTAAAGACTATGGGTGTGTTCTTTTCAAATATCTCGCTGACATTTTAATATATTTACATGATTTTTTTTTGCATAGGATAGCCGAGGATGATCTACAACCGGCCTAGTTTTTACTTCTTCGATTTTGCTTATGTATGTTTTATATAATGATAGTTTCAGTTTCAGAACCGTTTAAACAAATTTTGAAATTTAAAATATTTTTTTTTTAAATCTGAAACCAAAATTGAAAAAGTAAAAATTAGGTCGGTTGTGGAATATCTTCAGTTATCCTATGCAAAAAAAAAAAAAAAAAAAAAAAAAAAAAAAAAAAATCACGTAAAAATTTTAAAATTTGAGCGAGATATTTGAAAAGAACGCCCCCATAGACTTCACATTATCATCCGGAAATTTTTCTGTGCCTAGTGTGCGGCCTTAAAGTTTGCTGGAAGCAATAAATTTCCGAAATGTTAAAGCTTAAATGGACAAGTTCTCGCATCCACTTAAGCGGAAATAGACATCGATACCAATCGACATCCTTAAGTTGTTGAAAAGATAAAAATCCTTTAGTATATATTTTGCTCCGGAGAAAAAAATTATTTCTACATATCAATGCAAAATAAAGTTCATAGATATGTGTAACAAAATTATATTTAGATTCAGATTTGGTTACCGGATTAGACACCAGAATGATTTGAGATTTTGTTCATGTAGGATTCGTCGATGTGAATATGACGACACATGAAGCACAGTATACGATTGATTGAAAAGATTCTGGACAAAAATGAGTCATCAAGGGAGTCCTTGTGGCCGAGTAGTTAAGACACCACGCTGCTAATCTCTTGATAGCGTAGGAGATTGTGGGTTCGAATCCCACTGGCTCCGTTGCACACACTCTTTATGTGTAGCTCCGGTTGTACTTTTATTGTGTCGTAATATTTCCTTGTGCTATCTTGTCCTTGTATGTCCACGAATTTGTAAAATAATATGGATTATGTATTTATGTCTGTGTAGAAATAAAGGATCATTCGGCGTACAATCGAATTCTACCAGGAAATCATCATCAAATTTTATAAAAGAAAATGCCTAGCATTGCGATACATTGTTAAAAATTTAACTTTTGCTGCATCATCACTCCATCTGTTTTATGGAATATCTCATACATACACTTTTTAAAATTTTACCCTTTTGCTGCATCGTCACTCCCTCGCTTTTTTAAAATATTTGTCTTTTGACCCATGAGAATGCTTCATGATAGGCTGAAATAATCGTTTTCCATAAAAGCGTTGGAGTGAGTTTCAAATTTTTAACAGTTTAGTTGGGACAAATGCGTCCGTGAAAAAAGTATTTGGGCATCGAATGCTGTCACTCTCTTGTAGATGCAGCCAAGTACAGGTTATGATTTTCGGATTCCTCGTCGAATCATTTCCGATGTCTTTACTGCATTTATAGGAATTAGATTATTGTTGTTTATCTATTGAATCATAGAGCGATTTTTGTTAAAAACTTTCTTTTTGCTTTTTCTGACTGAAGGGGGGGGGGGGTACTTTTGACTACACTAGAAAAGCATTTTACTATTCATTGATACATGGAGTCATTTTGCTGTTTATTCATATATGGAAGCGCTTTGCCGCGCGCTTATGTGTAAGGACACTTTACTTGAGGCATTGTCACCTTTCGATAACCACTTCCGATGTCCGTACGATTAGATGTTGACTTTAAGATTTCATGAATGCGGCAGCTTTTCGTCGTGCCAGATCTGAAGAAGTTATCACATCCAGAAAACCTAAAGATTCACAACGATACTAACCGATATTTTAAGTGTCTTTTGAAAAGTTGACAATCAAACAGTGACAAGTAAAGCGAATACATCAGAACTCAGCAAAGTGCGTTCATTAGAAATGCGTTGCAAAGAGCCATCATATGTCAGTACACATAATTATGTATTACGGTATAAATAACTAAAAAATAGGAAATAAATTTAACTTTTTCAAAAAAATGTATAACCGACTCCAAAAAAAGCGCTAAAAAGAATTAAATAATTCTATAAAATTCTCTAATGACAAATTGTTATCCAATAACCACACATTGACTATCATGTACCGGTATAAAACGGTTAAATTTAATATATAGAATTTAATATCCACCAAACATAGGTTTTCCAGAGAATATTTTTTACAAGAGATTAATTTACATATTTTTGATTTAATTTTTGAATATATACATATAAAAAGTAAGGAATTACTTTTTGAAGTTGGTGCCAAGCTATCTTAAGTATAGTAAGAATTGTGGATATATTATGCCTAGTACCATAAATAAAATGGGGAAATCATTATCGATTATGATTGTTTGGCACCAACTTCAAAAAGTAATTCCTTACTTTTTATATGTATATATTCAAAAATTAAATCAAAAATATGTAAATTAATCTCTTGTAAAAAATATTCTCTGGAAAACCTATGTTTGGTGGATATTAAATTCTATATATTAAATTTAACCGTTTTATACCGGTACATGATAGTCAATGTGTGGTTATTGGATAACAATTTGTCATTAGAGAATTTTATAGAATTATTTAATTCTTTTTAGCGCTTTTTTTGGAGTCGGTTATACATTTTTTTGAAAAAGTTAAATTTATTTCGTTACTTTTTTTTAATGTAAAGGTTTAATTTTGAATCAATTTTTCTTTACATCTTGATTAGCTGGAATTATAAACAAATATTTAGAGAATCGTATATATGTATATATAACTTTAACTAATGTGTAACTTTGTATCAGCCGTAAAAAAACAATACGAATCTGAGTTTACCAACACAAATAATAATAACGTGGTGAAAACATAAATAATAAATCATGATAACAAGATTAAAATGGATAGAATAAGGTTAAACATTTCAGATGCTGTACATATCCTTCAAAGGACAACAACAACAACATACATCTGACTTGTATGCTCGACATGGAAGCCTGCTTATAAGTCATCGTCATATACAGGGACGAGATTAGCAGAAGGAAATATTACATCACAAGAGAAATACAACCAGGAGCTCCACACAAAGAGTGTGTGCAATGGAGCCAGTGGGATTCGAACCCACAACCTCCTACACTCGCAAGCGATTAGCGGAGTGGTGTCTTAACCACTCAGCCACGGAGGCCCTTTTCAAAGGATGTATGAAATAATAGATTGTCCTTATTACATGCAACGGCTGCCAAAAAAAAGGATATTTCAGAAATTGGTGCAAGGAGCATATCTCTGCATCAAACATACAAAATTCGATCAGCCTCCTCTATAGTACCACCAAACTACTCTCTTGTTCAAGAATACACTTTACTACTGCCATCTCTTGAGAAATTAGTAAATCAAAAGCAATATTAAATAAATCATATATTTATTTTTCATATATTAATTAAATGAACTATATATTTATTGGAATATGCCTTATTGATATTCTAACAGTAGATACATAAGTAAAATTCATAATATCTTATTAAAAGAAAAATATCATAAGAAAGAATATGTAATTAAACTATCAAATATTAAAACTATCTTGAATTTGATATAGATGAATCACTAATTAATGATTCCCATCATTCAATGCAACAAGTTATGAAAAACCAATAATTCAGTCATTTTTACATTATATCTTAATTACTTAATAAGCGAATAATATTACAGTAATCAATTAATAACCAATAAGAAAATGTTAACATACTTAAAAAGAAAAAAAAAGAGATAAAATAATATAATATAAGAATTTGTTCTTAAGTTATTGCCTATTATTTACTTCGATAATTTTCCCCTAATAAATCATGTTGGGAAACTTGGATTATTATGGGAAATTACCTGGCTAATATTTTGGCCAAGGTGGATGGAAGAGCATTAGCACGGTACGCCATCGACTCACGTTCGATTCCGGACCGGTTCGATAATTTTTTCTCCATGTTTCGTTACTGTATTAATTGTGGTTTTGTATCTTTTACTATATATATATCTTTAACAAGTACTTAGTTGAATTCGGACGTTCATTTCTATGTATTTTAATATATATATAGATAGTGGATCTATAGATTATTGAAACAATTAAGAGCACACACTAGTCACACGCCAAGGCAAATCAAGATGGCCGACTGTCTTTTTCAGCTGATTCAAAGGATGGACTAAAATTGAAATGATTGACATCTAATCATCCAATTAGGAAATAGAATTTTCTTTACCAATCATCTGTGACGATTTTTCTCCTCAAAGGCGTGTTTTCTAGACGGTGTCTTGTCTAAAGGATTTTTTCAACTGTCTTCCAATTACTTTCACTACATTCGATGATTTCAAGTTTATAAAAGTTGTAAAAGAATTTCAATCTGTTTACCTTTAGCGTCCCAAAATTAAATGGTTTGATTTTCAGAAAATAAACGAATTATTAATTTAGATAGATTACTATAAAATAAAAACTATTTTATTTATTTAACGCGATTACAAAAAAAAAAAAAAAAAAAAAAAAAAAAAAACTATTGAATGAAGGGATGGGGAAATATCAGGTACAAGTACTTTAAATAACTATTTGGGGGGGGGGGGAGGAATTCTTTTTAGAATACGAAACTTATCAAGAGACTTATATAAGATAAATAGCACTGAAGGTTTAAAGTTAGATCTTCATAAAATTATGAGTAAAATATTTAGACAAATTTAAATATTCTAAAAATTTGTATATTTTTTTGCGGAGAGAGAAACAGCAAGGGAGAAAGGGAAATAGAAATTTTGGAGAAAGGAGGTATAGGTGTTAATCCCAGCCTAGTCGTCGTTTATAGACATAACACAATTTCCTATTGTTAATAGTAACAAATGTGGCAGAAAAAGTGTCGCAAATTAAAAAAAAAGAAAATGTGTGACATTAGGTCAGTAGGGCAAAATATTTTGCCAAAATTTCAGGTGGAAGGAAATTTAGATTTTTGATGATTTTTACAAGCATTTTGTAAATACCGCAAGGAGCTCTAATAAATTTTGAGTGATGTGAAGGGGGGATGCAAGGGGTTTATTAGCTGATTTGTCTTATTTACATGACTAAATATTAAAAAATAGTATTAAAAAATAATAAACAAAAAGACGAATTTTTGTATGCTTTGCAAAAAAAGATAGAAAGGAAAACGTCAATTTTGGTGTGTAAGGAGTAAAATTATATGATTGATTATTTATTATTACAATAAAAGTTTTAGAAAAATCAAAGACTTTTAAGGTTTAAAATTTGTGAGCTGAGGGGAAAAAAGAAATAAGCACATTTATTATTTATTTATTTATTTTCGTGTATGTGCGGAGGGGGGAGATGTTTATCAGATGACTTATTATTTATTTGCTTTTAAAAATATTTATAAATCAATTTAAAAAATCATAAAAGTGGAAAGATTTAAAGAACTAAATTTTCTGCACTTAATAAAAGGAAGGGAGAGATAAAACCCAATTTCAGTCGTGGGAGGGGGAAGAATTTTTGTTATTGATTTTTTATTGTTACAATAAAGTGACTTATATGCTACAAATATGGGTATTGTGGGCTAGTCTATTAAAGGGCGAAGTGATATTTTCGGAAAGTGCAATTTAAAAGATTGTGACACGTTCAAAACGCAAAGAAAAATTTTGATATAAAGGGAAGCTAAGGGCTTATCTGGAGAGACCTCAAGGGAGGAGGGAGCGATTTTAGAAATTTGGAAACTCCAATCGCATAAACGGGTCGTAACTCATTTTTATAATGCGGGTCGTGTTCCGTCTACTTTTTTGCTGTGAGTCGGGTTTGGGTCCGGTTGGCTTCCATTTTTTGTTAATTTCTACTTGGGTCGAGTTTGGGTCCGGTTGACTTCTATACTTTGCGGCTGTTCGAGTTAATTTCTAATTTTTTTGCTTTTTGGTCGGGTTTGGGTCTGGTCGACTGCTACATTTTGTTGTTGGTCGGGTGGACTTTTACTTTTTAGCTGTACTTAGAGCATTTGGGGCAGTTTAGAATTTGGTTTTAATTTTCTGAGAAAGTTTCGGGTTGATCCGAATTGATTGGAATGAGTCCTTTGATAAAATTTTCGTTCTTTTTCACAATTTTTGTGCGAAATGTGCGTCTGTTTCACGATCCTTTGAAGAAATTCGTGTTTTCGCCGCTATCATTTCACAAAATTTGATGTGCGTTTTGCTTCTATTTTTTACTGCTGGTCGGGATAATTTTTTTTTTTTTTTTTTTTTTTTTTGTGGGTCGCGTTTGGATCCGGTAAGCTTCTAGTGTGTGCTGCGGATCAAGTTAATTTCTGATTTTTTGCTTCGGGTAGGGTCTGGGTCCGGTTAATAACTATATTTTGATAATAGTCGGTTTGACTTTTACTTTTTAGCTGCGCTTAGTTTATCGGGGCAGATTGTCATACATTTCGGATTTGAGTCAGTTACATATTCGGCTTTTATTCATGCGGATTGAGCCCAGTAAATGGTTGACGTCAGTTTTTATCGCGATCCTTTGACAAAATTTGCGTTTTCCCGCGATCCTTTAACAAAATTCGATTTTATACGTGAATGGCATCCTTTGAAGACATTCACGTTTTCACCGTGATCCTTTCACAAAATTTGAGGGTTTTTTGCGACCATTTGATGAAATGCGAGTTTCTTTTGCAACCCCTAACGAAATTCGCGTTTTCTTTGTTTAATAATTTTCAAGATTAACAAGCAAAAAATTTCAGTCCAATTTGGGCTCGTGAGAAAAAAATTAAGTAAGTGCACTTGTCGCTTTCAAGCCAGTAATGTTTATCATACAGTCGACTGCACAATGTTTCGAGCACCGGACCCTCGGCGATTCCGAACCAGACGCGACTCGCCTCAAAGAGTGGAGTGGCCCCGTTGCGGAACGAAACCTTTGCACGAGGGGGGTGGTGGTGGTCGAGAGTATGGTTTCAAAAGACGCTTGGCTCCCAAGGGGTTGTATAAAAAAGGCGTACAAACACTGTGTTTCAAAAAACATCTGCCTAACTAGGTGTTGTGTAAAAAAAGGCGTACTGTCAACAGACGCCTGGCTCGCAATGTGTTGGTTTAAAAAAGACGCCTGAGTTGGAGACTCCCAAGGCGTACTGTCAACAGACGCCTGGCTCCCAATGTGTTTGTTTAACCCTTTCAGGGGCAAGGTATTTCTGCTCCGAAAATGTTCAAATAATTGATTCACACCACAATTTAAGAACAGATTTATTTGAAAATAATCAAGAGCTGTTTTTCACGAATATTATAAAATCCAAATTGTACTAAAATTATACTGGTGCCAGTTCGAAATTGGAACAGTAATATTATGTGTTTGCACACTGCAAACACCGCCCCTGAAAGGGTTAAAAAAGACGCCTGAGTTGGAGACTCCCAAGGTGTTGGTTTAAACCAGACGCCTGACTCCCAAGGTGTTGGTTTAAACCAGACGCCATGCTCCCAAGGTGTTGCTTTAAAACAGACGCCTGGTTCCCAAGCTAGACGCCTGGGTCCGGGCTAGGGTCCCTCGGGAGACATGCGTCCAAAATCATCGCACCGGTTATTTTCTGTGCGATCCGAGTCGCACGCTCCACGTCTCGGGCCACAGAAGGGTGGGGCCCAAACGGAAAAAAACCGTAGGTCGCACCGTGGCGGGCCTCCGTGTCACGAGAGCGAACATGGAGGCTCTTTGTAGAAAGCGTGTGACTAGGTTGGAAAACGAAAAACGGGGCGACAGTCGAAATAAGTTTTCATCCAACCCTGGAAAACGAAATCTGGAGTCTTTTTTTTATGTAGATATTCAAAGATGAGTATAGATACTTAAAGATAATTATTAGATGAGTCATAAAAAAAAAAAAAAAAAAAAAAAAAAAAAAAAAAAAAAATTTTTTTTTTTTTTTTTTTTTGAGATGAGTCATAATATTTTTTAATGACTCACCTAATTAAAAAAAAAAAAAAAAAAAAAAAAAAAAAAATTATGACTCATCTAAAAAAAAAAAAAAAAAAAAAAAAAAAAATTATGACTCATCTAAAAAAAAAAAAAAAAAAAAAAAAAAAAAAAAAAAAAAAAAAAAAATTGGTGGCTCATTCATGGAATCTTATTTCTATTTTTGTTTTTGGAAATGTGTTGTGTTGGAGAGTGTTTCTTGTGGAAATGTGTGTGGGTGGGAGAGTGTTTCTTGTGAAAAGGTGTGTGGTTTGGAGTGTGTTTCTTGTGGAAACGTGTGTGGGTGGAAGATTGTTTCTTGTGGAAACGTGTGTGGGTGGGAGATTGTTTCTTGTGGAAACGTGTGTGGGTGGGAGAGTGTTTCTTGTGGAAACGTGTGTGGTTTGGAGAGTGGTTTGGAGAGTGTTTCTTGTGGAAACGTGTGTGGGTGGGAGAGTGTTTCTTGTAGAAACGTGTGTGGTTTGGAGAGTGGTTTGGAGAGTGTTTCTTGTGGAAACGTGTGTGGGTGGGAGAGTGTTTCTTGTGGAAACGTGTGTGGTTTGGAGAGTGTTTCTTGTGGAAACGTGTGTGGGTGGGAGATTGTTTCTTGTGGAAACGTGTATGGGTGGGAGAGTGTTTCTTGTGGAAACGTGTATGGGTGGGAGAGTGTTTCTTGTGGAAACGTGTGTGGGTGGGAGAGTGGTTTGGAGAGTGTTTCTTGTGGAAACGTGTGTGGTTTGGAGTGTGTTTCTTGTCAAAAGGTGTCTGGGTGGGAGTGTGTTTCTTGTCAAAAGGTGTCTGGGTGGGAGTGTGTTTCTTGTCAAAAGGTGTCTGGGTGGGAGTGTGTTTCTTGTCAAAATGTGTGTGGGTTGGAGAGTGTTTCTTGTCAAAATGTGTGTGGGTTGGAGACATTGACTTTCTCATATACGTAGACGCCAAATCCCATTGTTATCTCGGCATGGTTTCGAATCCAACATGTTTGGCGAAAAGATGTTGTTTTTTGGCGGTGATCGCTATATTGGCAACTTTCAGATTTCACAAAGAGAAAAGAAGTAGTGCGGTCCAATTCAAGACAAACATAGCAATATGAGTTTCGGCGGGAGAAAAACCGGTTTGGCGTGCTAAATCTGCCCTCCGTCACGTGACGGAAGGCACACATGTCGACCTACGAAAAGGTTGCTATTTTGGAGTCTAAGTATCTTAAGGTCATTGGTTGGAGAGTGTTTCTTGTCAAAATGTGTGTGGGTTGGAGAGTGTTTCTTGTCAAAATGTGTGTGGGTTGGAGAGTGTTTCTTGTCAAAATGTGTGTGGGTTGGAGAGTGTTTCTTGTCAAAATGTGTGTGGGTGGGAGAGTGTTTCTTGTCAAAATGTGTGTGGGTTGGAGAGTGTGTCTTGTCAAAATGTGTGTGGGTTGGAGAGTGTGTCTTGTCAAAATGTGTGTGGGTGGGAGAGTGTTTCTTGTCAAAATGTGTGTGGGTGGGAGAGTGTTTCTTGTCAAAATGTGTGTGGGTTGGAGAGTATAAAAAGAACTTCACAAATTTTATAACAAGATTCCATCCTCCATGGTTGGATGAAATCTTATTTGTGAAGTTGTATTTGTGGAAATGAGTCTAAAAAAAAAAAAAAAAAAAAAAAAAAAAAAAAAAAAAAAATAGTTTGTGTTGTTTGTGTTGTTTGTGTTGTTTGTGTTGTTTGCGTTGTTTGCGTTGTTTGCGTTGTTTGTGTTGTTTGTGTTGTTTGTGTTGTTTGTGTTGTTTGTGTTGTTTGTGTTGTTCGTGTTGTTTATGTTGTTTGTGTTGTTTGTGTTGTTTATGTTGTTTGCGTTGTTTGTGTTGTTTATGTTGTTTGCGTTGTTTGTGTTGTTTGTGTTGTTTGTGTTGTTTGTGTTGTTTGTGTTGTTTGTGTTGTTTGTGTTGTTTATGTTGTTTGTGTTGTTTGTGTTGTTTATGTTGTTTGCGTTGTTTGTGTTGTTTGTGTTGTTTGTGTTGTTTGTGTTGTTTGTGTTGTTTGTGTTGTTCGTGTTGTTTATGTTGTTTGTGTTGTTTATGTTGTTTGCGTTGTTTGTGTTGTTTATGTTGTTTGCGTTGTTTGTGTTGTTTGTGTTGTTTATGTTGTTTGCGTTGTTTGTGTTGTTTATGTTGTTTGCGTTGTTTATGTTGTTTGCGTTGTTTATGTTGTTTGCGTTGTTTATGTTGTTTGCGTTGTTTATGTTGTTTGCGTTGTTTATGTTGTTTGTTGTTTGTGTTGTTTGTGTTTGTGGAAATGTGAAATATTATAACAAGATTCCATGGTTGGATGAAACTTTATTTCTAAATTTGTATTTGTGGAAATGTGAAATATAACAAGATTCCATGGTTGGATGAAATTTTATTTCTAAATTTGTATTTGTGGAAATGTGAAATATTATAACAAGATTCCATGGTTGGATGAAATCTTATTTGTAAATTTGTATTTGTGGAAATGTGTCTGGATTGGAGTCGAGTGTCTGTAAAAATGGGTTCAAATTGGGGTAAAAAAAAAAAAAAAAAAAAAAAAAAAAAAAAAAAAAATGTTTGTGTTGTTTGTGTACAATTTTATTTGTGTATCCAATGTGTGCTAAAGCCCATCTGTGGTGGGACTTTGAAAGGGAACCTAACCCGCATTCACGCTCGAGGAGAGTTTCCGTTTTTGCCGGAAGCTCCCTTCGAGTTCGAAGGGAAACCACAGAAAACCTTCGAAGGCTAGGCCGACGGTCTGACCGTCTACCCGACTCCGTCTCGGGTGAAACTGGTTTCCTGTAAAAGAAAACGCCCTGTAAAAAAAACGCGAAGACACGCGAAACTTGGTACTTGAGTCTTGTTTCCTGTAAAAGAAAACGCCCTGTAAAAGAAAACGCCTTGTAAGATCGAAGCGCGTCTTGTAAAGAAAAACGCGAAACTGGGTACTTGAGTCTTGTTTCCTGTAAAAGAAAACGCCTTGTAAGATCGAAGCGCGTCTTGTAAAGAAAAACGCGAAACTGGGTACTTGAGTCTTGTTTCCTGTAAAAGAAAACGCCCTGTAAAAGAAAACGCCTTGTAAGATCGAAGCGCGTCTTGTAAAGAAAAACGCGAAGACACGTGAAAACTTGGTACTTGAGTCTTGTTTCCTGTAAAGGAAAACGCCCTGAAAAAGAATACGCGTTTTCTTGTTCATTGTAAAATCGACGAACTATCGATGCAATAATATCAAAAATATCAAATATTTATCAAGCATTTATCAAAAATATCAAGTATTTATCAAAAATATCAAATATTTATCAAGTATTTATCAAAAATTTATCAAGTATTTATCAAAAATTTATCAAGTATTTATCAAAAATTTATCAAGTATTTATCAAATATTTATCAAATACATTTATCAAGTATTTATCAAAAATTTATCAAATATTTATCAAATACATTTATCAAATACATTTATCAAATACATTTATCAAATACATTTATCAAATACATTTATCAAATACCAATTTCTTAAGAAATGAAAAAACGTACCTTTCATAGTAACCTTTCATTTTTACATTTTCTATGAAAACTTGACTTTAAAAACATGACCTTCTTCAAAACAAACTTCCCCACAGGATTTTTTCACTTTTTAAAACACCCTTATAAGGATGTTCTATCAAACACTTTTTAAAACACTTTATAAAACAAAACCTTTATAAAACTTGACCTTCTTCAAAACAAACTTCCCCACAGGATTTTTTCACTTTTTAAAACACCCTTATTATATTATAAGGATGTTCTATCAAACACTTTTTAAAACACTTTATAAAACAAAACCTTTTTAAAGCATAACCTTTTCATACACTTTTTACCTTTTTAAAACACTTTATACACCATTACCTTTCCCCACCACTTTACAAAACAAAACCTTTTTAAAACATAACCTTTTTAAAACATGACCTTTTCATACACTTTTTACCTTTTTAAAACACTTTATACACCATGACCACCTTTTTAAAACCAAACCTGTGGCCACCTCTCATGCATCCATCTCTCTGTGTGAAAAAAGAAAACCACCCACCTTTGTAAGCCAGGGAAATGGGCCGGCAAGCCGCCGAAGCGGCTCAAACCGGTCATCATCATCATCATAATAATAATAATAATAATTATAAAAAAGAGTACCACCTTGGACATTTCTGTCTCACGCCCCCTAGACAAACCGTTCCTTCTTTCTTGTCGGAATCTCCTTCGCTAGACCACGCTTCCTGTTCGCTTCCCCCTTGTCCACCTTCCAGTCTTCCAGAGTGCCGCCAGAGCTTTCATCCCCCGAGGACCGAATTCGACCCTCAGATATCCGAATTCGGGTCAAGCGACTCTTTACCACGGTGGTTCTACGCGTACCTAAAAGGCCTTGCGCCCCCGTGAGGGGATGGGCAACACAGGCGCTCCCTCCATCGCGTTGTGACCACCCTTTCCCACCGTGGCATCTCCCAACCCCGGAGGCACCTGGACCGCAGTGCACAGAGGCCTCCGGTCCTGAGAGACTTCTTCTACTGCGCGCCCACGGCACACGGGGTGCCCCAGGCGCCTTCCAGCCGGTTGCCTCTCATCGAGGCCCCAGACCTACAGGCTCAAGCAATGGCCATGCCGGCACAGAGCGTCAATTGACGAGGTTCTTTCCCTTACGGTGCGAGACACGGTCAGGTAATCTCTTTGTACCAGGAATTCGAATCCCGAACTCCCCATGCACGTACCGGGTCGCCCTGCAAGGGGCGCCGTTTTCGGAGGAACCTCTAGACCCCGCCAAGAGACAACCGGCCAACAGTAGCCCTTCGGACACCTTGTCGAGCTCCTTTGAACACCCGGAAGGGATTGGAAGGTTTGAAGGGTTCACTACTGGAGAAGAGCGGCGGCTGAAGTACAGACGATCCCTGCTGGAGAAGGGGGAGCAGGGTGGCTCCCATCACTCTGACCCTGGCGCCGCACTGGGAAAAGAAGTGGCTACCGGGGCCACGGTAGCCCTCGAGGAGAATCCTGCGAGCGGCCCCTACATACTGCATGGGAGCGGCGGTCCTCCGCACTCTCTCTTCCATCCGACCTTACGGAGGGCCAGGAATCTTAGGGCCGTGCATGCGAACCCCCTGCCTATACTAACCGACAGCGAGTATCGCGGTCCATGCTTGCAACTGACCCACAGCAGAGGATCGGAGAGGAGGATTGGAGTGACCCCATGTCCCTGGTATGCGGCCATCCGGCGAGTTCGGGGTGTAGTATCTGTATCCGCCTCCTCGCCCAGCGGGAGAGGGTAGGATCTGAGCAGCCCCCTGTCTCTCCCCTTCTGTCTAGAAGAGGTGCCACAGAAACGTCGCCATCTGAAAAGAAGAAGAAAAAGGACATGAGTGGAGCAAAAAGAAAAGGGTTGTCTCAGAAAATGAATCTTTTTAAAAAAGACAGTCAAGTTTCCATTTCAAAGAACATGGCAAAATTTTCAAACTCTTATGAAATACACTTTAGAAGAAAATGGACTTATTCTCTTTAACAGAAACTTTTTTAACAAAGTCGCAAAATAAAAACAATCTTTTTATATTCAAGTTTCAATTGTCAACATGGTCGCATAGCTAAATTTTCAAACTCTTATCCTCTCATGAAATACATTTTAGAAGAAAATGGATTAAAAACTTAAATTTTCAAAGTGTTGGATACATTCTCTTTAACAGAAGACGGCGAAATTTTCAAACTCTTATTCACAAACTCGAACCATTTCAGAATGGTTTTAAAACACCCTCTCAAAAAATCAATCTTTTTAACAAAGTAACTTTTATCGCATAATAATACAAAGTAAAACACTCACAGGCAGAATAATCCAAAGGCACAAGCATCGAGAAAGACGAAAGCCAAGTGAACGAACTAGTGAATTCACGGCCTTTTATACACCCGTTTGACCCAATTAATTTTTTTTTTTTTTTTTTTTTTTTTTTTTTTTTTTTTTTTTTTGTGACCTCAATAATTTTTTTTTTTTTTTTTTTTTTTCCAAGGTGTTGGATACATTCTTTTTAACAGAACATAGCGAAACTTTTAAAGAATGAATCTTTTTAACAAAGTAACACATTAAAACTCAAAAAATCAATCTGTTTATATTCAAGTTTAAATTTTCAAAATATTGGATACATTCTCGCATAGCCAAATTTTCAAACTCTTATCCTCTCATGAAATACACTTTAGAAGAAAATGGATTAAAAACTTAAATTTTCAAAGTATTGGATACATTCTCTTTAACAGAACATAACGACATTTTCAAACTCTTATGCTCTCATTTCAGAAGAAACCATCTCAAAAAATCAAACTTTTTAACAAAATCACAAAATAAAAACAATCTTTTTATATTCAAGTTTAAATTTTCAAAGTGTTGGACGCAGCAAAATTTTCAAACTCTTATGCTCTCATTTCAGAAGAAACCATCTCAAAAAATCAAACTTTTTAACAAAGTCGCAAAATAAAAACAATCTTTTTATATTCAAGTTTAAATTTTCAAAGTGTTGGATAACAGAACGCAGCAAAATTTTCAAACTCTTATGCTCTCATTTCAGAAGAAAATTGTTTAAAATACCATCTCAAAAAATCAAACTTTTTAACACAGTCACAAAATAAAAACACTCTTTTTATATTCAAGTTTAAATTTTCAAAGTGTTGGATAACAGAACTAAGCAAAATTTTCCAACTCTTATACTTTCATTTCAGAAGAAAATTGGTTAAAATACTATCTCAAAAAATCAAACTTTTTAACACAGTCACAAAATAAAAACAATCTTTTTATATTCAAGTTTAAATTTTCAAAGTGTTGGATAACAGAACTAAGCAAAATTTTCCAACTCTTATACTTTCATTTCAGAAGAAAATTGGTTAAAATACTATCTCAAAAAATCAAACTTTTTAACACAGTCACAAAATAAAAACAATCTTTTTATATTCAAGTTTAAATTTTCAAAGTGTTGGATAACAGAACGCAGCAAAATTTTCAAACTCTTATTCCCTCATTTCAGAAGAAAATTGTTTAAAATACCATCTCAAAAAATCAAAGTTCCAAAATAAAATAATACGAAGTAAAATACTCACAGAAATCCACAGGCACAGAAATCCACAGGCACAGAAATCCACAGGCACAGAAATCCACAGGCACAGAAATCCACAGGCACAGAAATCCACAGGCAGAGTAATCCACGGGCAGAGTAATCCACAGGCAGAGTAATCCACAGGCAGAGTAATCCACAGGCAGAGTAATCCAAAGAGCAGGCACAAGCATCGAGGTAGACGAAAGCCAAGTGAAAGAGCTAGCGAATGCACGGCCTTTTATACACCAGTTTGACCTCAATAATTTTTTTTTTTTTTTTTTTTTTTTTTTTTTTTTTTTTTTTTTTCAAGGTCGCAGAGGGTTATGCAATAGGATATAGGCTTCGTATACCTTACAATGCATTAAAAAAAAAAAAAAAAAAAAAAAAAAAAAAAAAAAAATTATTTTTTTTTTTTTTTTTTTTTTCAAGGTTGCAGAGGGTTGTGCAATAGGATATAGGCTTCGTATACCTTACAAAGCATTGAAGAAAAAAAAAAAAAAAAAAAAAAAAAAAAAAAATTTTTTTTTTTTTTTTTTTTTTTTTTTTTTCAAGGCTGCAGAGGGTTGTGCAATAGGATATAGGCTTCGTATACCTTACAATACATTAAAAAAAAAAAAAAAAAAAAAAAAAAAAAATTTTTTTTTTTTTTTTTTTTTTTTTTTTTCCAAGGTCACAGAGGGTTGTGCAATAGGATATAGGCTTCGTATACCTTACAATACATAAAAAAAAAAAAAAAAAAAAAAAATTTTTTTTTTTTTTTTTTTTTTTTTTTTTTTTTTTTTTTTTTCAAGGTCGCAGAGTGTAGAAATGCAGTATAAAAGGCCGTGCATCCGCTTGCTCGTTCACTCGGCTGTCTTGTTTCACCCAGTTTTTGCCTGCCTGCCTGCCTGCCTGCTGGATGACTTCACCACCGCCGATATACAGGGCCGTTTTCCAAAGACTTGGATTCTGTGGAAGATGCAGGAGGAGACTGGTTGCTTTCCGTGAGCTTTCGGGCAGACGGGTTTAGTTTATGAAGACTGCCACTTCCCGAGACATGGATTGAATTGGGTGCCATTGGAAAAGATGGACTTGTATTTTTTCGGTGACCATTCTACGATAAAACTCTGTTTTCTTTGATAGAGTCCAGCCGCATTTCGAAAGACATTTTTCAAAGTGTTGGAATGGTCGAACTGAAAAAGATTGACTTTTTGTGACATTTCCAAGTTAAAACTTGAACCGTTTTCTTGTATGGAGCCCAGCCGCATGTCGATAGACTCTGAATTTTTTCAAAGTGTTGGAGTGGTCCAACTGAAAAAGATTGACTTTTTGTGACATTTCCAAGTTAAAACCGTTTTCTTGTATGGAGCCCATCTGCATTTCGAAAGACTGCGACATTTTTCAAAGTGTTGGAGGGGTCCAACTGAAAAAGATTGATTTTTTGTGACTTTTCCAAGTTAAAACTGTTTTCTTGTGTGGAGCCCATCTGCATTTCGATAGACTCTGAATTTTTTCAAGTGTTGGAGTGGTTGAACTGAAAAAGAGTGACATTTCCAAGTGAAACCAGAGAACGGTTCGTGAGATTTTCCCAAAGAAGACCTCCCTCTCTTTCCACCCCATACCCACGCGCGCGCTGACGCAGGCTTCAGTAGCTCTCTGTCTCGAGGACGATGAACACCTGCATGTGTTGCTCTCTGCCGGTCCTCAACGGCTCGCGCTTGACGCGGTGCCAGCATGCGGTCCACCCGCCGTGTCTGTTGGAGCAGGTCCGAGATGCCCGGCATCTCAAGTGTCGGGTGTGCGGGGCCACACTCAAGGCCCCGGACCTCACCTATCTCTGGATCCAGTACAAAGAGAGGTTGACGGATGAGCAATTTCGTTGGTTGCGAGAAAAAAGAAACGAAATTTTGATTCTCGAACTGGATCCAAAAGATTTGGAAGGATCTCACCTCCAAGTCTAAAGTGTCTCATCCGTCGCAGAAAAAAGAGTTGAAAGGGGAAACCTGTTCCCCTTTCAACTCTTTTTTTTGCGCCCAACCCCTCACCAACGTTGGTCCCGAAAGGGAGAGTCGTGTTTAAAACTTTATCCTCTGTTCTAAAATGTATTATACTACATTTTTTTTTTTTTTTTTTTTTTTTTTTTTTACATCTATTCATATGAAATATGTTTAAACATTAAATATAAATATACATCATATTATTCTTTATTCTATTATAACTTGATTATAAAATATATGACACTACTACAAGAAAAAAAAAAAAAAAAAAAAAAAAAAAAAAAAAAAAAAAAATTTTTTTTTTTTTTTTTTTTTTTTTTTTTTTTTTTTAATAGTATTTACATTTTATTTTTACATCTATTCATATGAAATATGTTTAAACATTAAATATAAATATACATCATACATTTCTTTACTCTAATATATCTTATTTTTATTATAACTTGATTATAAAATATAGGATACTACTACAAAAAAAAAAAAAAAAAAAAAAAAAAAAAAAATTTTTTTTTTTTTTTTTTTTTTTTTTTTTTTTTCAAATAATAGTATTTACATTTTATTTTTACATCTATTCATATGAAATATGTTTAAACATTAAATATAAATATACATCATACATTTCTTTACTCTAATATATCTTATCTCTATTATAACTTGATTATAAAATATAGGATACTACTACAAAAAAAAAAAAAAAAAAAAAAAAAAAAAAAAAAAAAAAAATTTTTTTTTTTTTTTTTTTTTTTTTTTTTTTCCAAGGTCGCAGAGTGTAGAAATGCAGTATAAAAGGCCGTGCATCCGCTTGCTCGTTCACTCGGCTGTCTTGTTTCACCCAGTTTTTGCCTGCCTGCCTGCCTGCCTGCTGGATGACCTCACCACCGCCGATATACAGGGCCGTTTTCCAGACTTGGATTCTGTGGAAGATGCAGGAGGAGACTGGAAAAAGATTGCTTTCCGTGACCTTTCTGGCAGACGGGTTTAGTTTATGAAGACTGCCACTTCCCGAGACATCTTTTCATGGATTGAATTGGGTGCCATTGGAAAAGATGGACTTGTATTTTTTGGATACCGTTCGACTCGTTCGCTGACAGGATGGCCAGACATTCTCGACTCTTGTGTGTGTATTGCAACGTGCCGCAGGGAGGACTGGGTTTAATTCTAAGAGAGTGTGGTCACGGATATCATGCGGGGTGCATCGTGCATTATGTCAAAAGCTGTTGTGATAACAAAGAGCTCCCCCTGACGTGTTTCGAATGTGCCACCTCCATCCACTGGCGAGAACTGAGGGCCGTATGGACGGTCCTCTGCCATCCCCTGAGTCCCAGCCGGCTCGGAAGGAGCCCCGCCGAAAGAGAATGTAGACTGTGGTTAGAAGAGGCCATTGAAAAAGAAAACAAGACATTGGATGTGTAAAATAATGCATGTCCCATGCATTCTATCCTATAAAGAATGGATCCCTACATACTTTCCCTCTATCATATTTTTTTTTTTTTTTTTTTTTTTTTTTTTTTTTTTTTTCCAATACAGTTATGTAGTAAATTATTTTTATTCAACAGATGTAAAGATAAAATAATTATATCATAAAATAATTATATCATTAAATACAATATTATTAAAAAAAAAAAAAAAAAAAAAAAAAAAAAAATTTTTTTTTTTTTTTTTTTTTTTTTTTTTTTTTTTTTTTTTTTCAACATATATATATTTGAATCGCATGTCCCTTAGACACTCTCTGCTTATTTTCAGTCCTAATCGAATGAAATCTCGAAAGTACACCTTCTGATTCACACAACTTTTTTTCAAATTGACGGAAAACGTTGAGGTGTATCCTCTTGTATGGGGTGTTTTAGGAATCCTCTTGGGTTGCGCAACAGGACACCTATTCCAAAAAGAGGATTGAGTGTGAAGGTGAACGACACGGTGCCTTTTCGTGATGCCGCGGACTACGACTCCCCATACACAGAAAGTGTGCCAGTAGACATGGCTTTAAAAAGTCTCTTTGTGCTTTCTAGCGTGATCGCTTCCTGTGCTTTTTTTTTAATAGTAGCATTTATATTTTATTCTTACATCTGTTGATATAAAATATAGTTGGAAAACTAAAAACTAAATTTCTTAAAAGTACATTACAAAATGCTTTGTTCTATAACTGTATTATAAAATAGTTTATACTACTATAAAAAAAAAAAAAAAAAAAAAAAAAAAAAAAAAAAATTTTTTTTTTTTTTTTTTTTTTTTTTTTGTAATAGTATTTATATTTTATTTTTACATCTATTGATATGAAATATATTTAGAGAATTAAATATCTTAAATGTATATCAGAATACTTTAATATATCTTATCTCTATTATAACTTGATTATAAAAGTGTATCCTCTTTTAAGGGGTGGTTGCGCAACCTGTCCCCCCAAAGGGATGGAGCGGGAAGGTGAAGGGCAATGGGTCTTTTCGAGAGGCCGCCGCGGACTCCCCATCTACAGGGAGGATGTCAGGATTTTAAAACGTGCCGTCGGGTGGGAAGATGAATGACAAGGTTCGTGGTGTCACTCTCCATGCACTGGCAGTATGCCACGGGGCACTCGATACACGGGATCCGATGCGGGGCGAAAGAATCAAGAGGAGCCCCCCAGTAAAGAGAAGAGAAACAAGAGGTCCTCTCGACAAGGGAGGCGGCTCGTGTAAAAGTCGTCTAGAAGCCCCCCTTCAAACGGGTCTGAAACCATTTTCAGAGAAACAGGTAAGTATTAAAAAAAAAAAAAAAAAAAAAAAAAAAAAAAATATATATATATATATATATATTATAATATATATATATATATATATATATATATATATATATATATATATATATCCCCCCTTTTTTTTTTTTTTTTTTTTTTTTTTTTTTTTTTTTTTTTTTTTTTTACTTAAACTTTAATTTCAATTTCAATTTCAACTTTAATTTTAACTTAAACTTTAACTTAAACTTTAATTTTAATTTCAATTTCAATTTCAATTTCAACTTTAATTTTAACTTAAACTTTAACTTAAACTTTAATTTCAATTTCAATTTCAACTTTAATTTTAACTTAAACTTTAACTTAAACTTTAATTTTAATTTCAATTTCAATTTCAATTTTAACACTTAAATGCTACTCCCTGAGGTGCGGGGGCTCGCTCAATGTCTACCCGATTCCCGGACACAAGTATCCCGCTCCCAAGAGGGGTGTTGCCTCTCTTGATTCAACAGGTCCCTACCCAAGAGGGGCTCTCTGGATTCAACAGGACCCGGGGAATAGAAAAGGTGGGTGGCCTTCCACGAGAGGGATGGGAAATGGATTGAGAGAACTCTACGTCTTCAATGGACATTATACAATCTTTTGCTCTAATATATCTCATCGCTACTATGCTTCACTTGTTATAAAACTATATTAGACTACTACTACTTGTATTTTATTTTTACATCTATTGATATGAAATAAATTTAGAATATGAAATACCTTAATTATACATCATAGAATACTTTACTCTAATATATCTCATCTCTATTATAACTTGATTATAAAATAAATTATACTACTACTACAAAAAAAAAAAAAAAAAAAAAAAAAAAAAAAAAAAAAAAAAATTTTTTTTTTTTTTTTTTTTTTTTTTTTTTTTTTTTTTAATAGTAGTATTTATATTTTATTTTTACATCTATTGATATGAAATATATTTAGAGAATTAAATATCTTAAATATACATCATAGAATACTTTAATATATCTTATCTCTATTATAACTTGATTATAAAATATATTATACTACTACAAAAAAAAAAAAAAAAAAAAAAAAAAAAAAAAAATTTTTTTTTTTTTTTTTTTTTTTTTTTTTTTTTTTTTTTTTTTTTTTTTAATAGTAGTATTTATATTTTATTTTTACATCTATTGATATGAAATATATTTAGAGAATTAAATATCTTAAATATACATCATAGAATACTTTAATATATCTTATCTCTATTATAACTTGATTATAAAATATATTATACTACTACAAAAAAAAAAAAAAAAAAAAAAAAAAAAAAAAAAAAATTTTTTTTTTTTTTTTTTTTTTTTTTTTTTTTGTAATAGTAGTATTTATATTTTATTTTTACATCTATTGATATGAAATAAATTTAGAATATTAAATACCTTAATTATACATCATAGAATACTTTAATATATCTTATCTCATCTCTATTATAACTTGATTATAAAATATATTATACCACTACAAAAAAAAAAAAAAAAAAAAAAAAAAAAAAAATTTTTTTTTTTTTTTTTTTTTTTTTTTTTTTTTTTTTATGGTGGTATTTATATTTTATTTTTACATCTATTGATATGAAATATATTTAGAGAATTAAATATCTTAAATATAACATCATAGAATACTTTGTTCATCCTTCTGAAATTTTACAAGTCCAGCGTCTTGTCTTTATAAAAGGAAAGGTAGAGTGGCCGTTTGAGAGAGGTTCCCGTGGAGAGAGGTCAGAATGGATGTCAGATTCACACCGGACGCAAGATGTAGATTTAAAAAAAAAAAAAAAAAAAAAAAAAAAAAAAAAATTTTTTTTTTTTTTTTTTTTTTTTTTTTTTTTTTTTTCTAAATCTTGCGTCCGGCGTGAATCTGTCCTCCATTCTGACCCCACTGCATGGGAACCTCTCTCAAACGGCCCTTCAACTTTACCCTTTATCAAGAGAGGGTGTCTGGACTTGTGTTTCGCGTCGGACGACACCCGAAAATAAAAGTGTCCAGCAGGGACTCGGAAAGGGGCCGGAACGTTCCCCTCGGTCCGAGCTTTCGTTTGCACCGGGTGGCGTGCCTCTCGTGGGTCGACCGGGGGAGAGGGGCCCGTCGGAAATTTCGGGTTCGCCTTTTCAAAAGGCCCTCCCGCACGCGGTGGGGGTCGGAAACTTGGGAGGGGGGGTCAGGCCGATGACCCTCGAGACGGCCTTTCGAGGGGTCCCTCGCATCCCGTCCCCAGACAGGTCGTTGACCCCTGAGGCGTGTTGGCATTTCCGCGGTAAAAGGGGAGGCAAGGGGGGACCGGAGAGGGCTTCGACCCCCTTCCAACGACTTTTCGCTTCGTTTCCCTTCCTCCTCTGCCGAGACCCCCGTTTCGAACGCGGGCGGTACCCCACTCCCTTTTGGGGGCCCTCGGAGGCTTTTGGCGGAAGTGTTTTTCGCTGGTCACGGTCCAACGCGTCGCCGAACCGCCGAAAGAACATTGGTTTCGAATGGCTCGATTTTTTTCCAACCCGTAGATAGGTGACATGACCCCTCTAACCCGAGCGGTTCTGACCCGACCCAAACCCGCCCGAGACACGCCCCAACGGGACCGAGTCATGTGAGCTATCCACGGGTCGGAAAAAAATCAAGCTTCTCAAAAATATCTCGGTTTCGGTCGGCATCCGCTTTTTTCGAGGTCAAAAGGGGTCAAAACCGCGAATCGGGGAACCCGGAAAAGGCCC